>CANSZD010004288.1:1822500-2150000 GCA_947648045.1 Beta corolliflora
ATGTGCATCCAAGATCAAGGGAAAGACATAAGCAAACAGGTCCTTGCTCATGCCTTTGAGAGCCATGGAGATGGAGAAAGCTCTCAAATGATTATCTGGGTCTTCGACCCCCTTGAATTTTGGGAGGTCACCCAATACTACCTTTTTTGGGAGTTTTTCCCTCAGTTCAAGATCAATGATGTCATGACCATGAGCCTGACTCTCGAGTGCAGGAATTGACTGGATCAATTGCTCGAGTTTTTCGAACCTCAAATCTGTCTCGGACTTGACAGGAGGTGGTGGTAGTGGAGTGTGATCATCATGCTCTTCTTCCTCAGTTATTAGCTTTTCTCTCAGCGCTTTGATCTCATTGTCTTGTCCCTCAATACGAGAGTTCATCAGTTGAAGCTGAGCCATGATTGCATTGAGTTGTTCAGAAGTGTCTCCCATCTCGGATGATGATTCAGATGATTCAGAAGTTTCGGAAGACGCATCTGACAAGGTGAGAACTCGTTTGACGAGTTTGGGAGTAGGCTGACCTTGTATCCTCTCTGTCGAGCATTCCCAAATTATAATCTCACGACCCGTCCTGAACAGAAATCGTATGGACCTCGTAAATTTTAAGAAATGATGCTTTCGAAATGAGAAATGGAAATGAGGGATGGAGAAATGGAAATGGAGATGGGAAATGAGGATGAAAGTGGAAATGGGAAAGGAAAATGATTAGAAATGGGTATGATTATGGTTATGATGGCGACATGGGCCTAACTATATGCATATGCAGATGTGGATTGGACTGGACTGGACTGGACTGGACTAGAATTTGAACTTGGAAACAGACTAGACTCAAAAGGATTGCCTATGCTAGCTTCGCTAGACTTAGGAAGGAATTAGCTTTGCCAGACTTAATGATTTGGGGTTTGATGGATCTTAGATGGACTAGCTTCGCTAGATTTAAAGGTTTTGGGGCCATTATGGACTTAGGGTAGACTAGCTTTGCTAGACTCGAGGATTTGGACTGCAATAGATGTAAGGTAGGTTTAGCTTCGCTAAACTCGGAGGGTGCCTTTATGGTCTTAGGGATGACTAGCTTCGCTAGGTCTAAAGGGTGTCGTTATGGTCTTGAGGATGACTAGCTTCGCTAGGTCAAAGGGTGTCATTATGGTCTCAAGGATGACTAGCTTCGCTAGGTCAAAGGGTGCCGTTATGGTCTTAAGGATGACTAGCTTCGCTAGGTCAAAGGGTGTCGTTATGGTCTTAAGGGTGATTAGCTTTGCTAGGTCAGAGGGTGCCGTTATGGTCTTAAGGGTGACTAGCTTCGCTTGGTCAATGGGTGCCATTATGGTCTTTAAGGGATGCTAGCTTCGCTAAACTTAATGGTTTGGACTTCATCCTATACGGGTTTGGAAATGGACTAGATTAGACATAGTAAATGAGTTGGGCCTTATATGGACCTAATGTTGGACTTGTAGACACCAAATTTTAAACCCCTGTTGTGCATAAAATTTTAAAATAAAGATTATAAAAAGAAATAAAAATAACGAAAACCGTTATGTATCGTGGAGCGCGCCCCCCCATCAAAGGCACGTTTCGTCTCGGAGCGCAAGTTTCATTCTGTCGTATGGTTTTCCATTTTTGCGTATTAGTCATGCAATGTCGGCTTAGAAATATAATTTTCCATAAGTTGTGGTCAATAACTACAACCACCGTTTTAATAAAATGATTTGTAGTATAATCATGCTCGTCTTTTCTAATTTGACGATTTTTCGTTAATTGTTTTAAGCTAGTTTATCGAAAACCAGAAGAAAAAAAACGAGTCGCAATTAGGCACCGGGATTTTAATCGTCTCCCAAAACCGGTAGTAATCAATTTTCTTGATGGTCAAGTCATTGTTCATTGGATAAAGAATAAGAATATATTCTTTAACTATCAATCACATTCTTTTATCCATTAGTTAAGGAATAAGAATCATGAAAAAGAATACGAATAAGTATCAAATCCAAAGTGTAAGAGCCAAGAATTCGGATTTTTTCCGAAGATTCGAGTTGTGCGCCAGGCACATGATCATGCTCCCAGCTCACAGTGGTGTCCTGCGCCAGACGCAGGCCAGTGCGCCTAGCGCACAGTGCTGTGTCTAGCGCAGGGCTTTGCGTTAGTCGCAGTTGGTCTAGTCAGCATTTCTTTCACGTTTTTCGATGCATTTCTACGTATTAGGATGAGTTGAAATTCGGATTTTGCTTCATTAGTGTAAAAATCAAAATCAAATCTAAAGAGAATAAGAATATTGGCATTTCCCATAAATTTGATGATGTAGGAAGAGCTGAGAGGATTTTGTGATGTCATTAAAGTGATGTCATTAGTGTGATTTCATTAAGATAATTTGGGTTGATAAAAATTAGATTTTTTAGGTGAAAAATCTGATTTTCTACCTTCTTCAAACCCTAGTTCACCACCTCATTTCCCTATAAATACCCCCCTTTTTTTTTTTTACTTCAAGAGAAGAATTTTTACACAACAATTTCACACAACCACAACTTAACTCCACTACTTCTCACAACTAATCTCAATACTACTCTCGTCCTCCTTAATTCCTCCCTCTAAAAAATCTCATTCAAGAAAAAGAAAGCAAAAGTTAGGAAAGTAATTAGTAAGTAAAGAAGTTCATCAAAAGAAAAACACAAAAAAAATGGTTTAAGTTAGAAATTAAGTGGATTTAGAAACTCACTTAGAAATTAAGAAAATCACAAAAAGAGTAGAAAAATTGGCAAAAGGAAGTGCATCATTGAGCTAGTAAGGTAAAGTTGAAGTTCTTGTTATTTTTGTTAATCATCTTCTTAATCTCCTACTAACTTTCTCTTTGTTTCTTCTTATCATTTTTTAATTTTTGGAGTGATTTGGGTATGTGGAAGTCCGAATAGGTTCCCAACCTTAAATCACCCCACCTAGAATAGTCAACTCTAATGGGGAGACTCTTAGGAAATATGTGCTTATGTGATTTTTGTTAATCAAGTTGTTATTTATAACCAAAAAAATGTATTCATAAAAAAATTCAAGTAGAGTTGTGCATAAACATCTCCATAAAAAGAAAATGTGATGCTGTAATTATGGTCAGTTTTAATTTTGTACTTCATTTTCATTTTTCATCTGTACTATGAGAATAGTTTGCACTTTGCAGGATGTAATATTTTTCCTATGAGGTTCAAGATGTTTCCAGAAACTGGGTTTTGGAATTTCTAAAAAACGATTTTTTCATAAATAAATAAAAATCATACACCTTTGTTGTGCAAAACTGATTTTGTCCAGTACCACATAAGCTTGTTATGTCAATAAAGTTTAAAATAAAATCATTTAAACATAACTAAAAATATTAACTTTAAAGTAGACATCAGTAGCTTTCGAAAAATATACAAATTATGTTCATATGAATTTTATACAATTTTATATCATATTTACAAAAACGTTCATGCAAATCACTAAATTCCAGAACACTGATTTTCTCCTCAGTCAAGAAAATAAATAAAAAAAGGATATTAAGAATGTCCAATTGAAATTAAAATATTCAGTCTAATCCTTCAAAGTGTCTATAATGTTTATACCAAAATTCACTTCAAACTAAGTTCAGTAAGTTGGATTTCAAAGAACAAATTTGATAAAGGTCATGTTTTGACCAGTTTTAGCATAAAATTCACCATTATTCGAGTTGTCACTAAAGGCTTGTAAAATTTTGACACAACATAAAGAAATCACTAACCTATCCATAGGTGTATCACATGCTCAATTTTACGCTTTGTACAGAAAGTTAAGATTTTTATAATTCAATACAAGGACGAAAGTGCAATCTGAAAAATGAAATAAAGTGATTAACTCAAGTTTCATAAAAAATGTTTTCTTTTCATACGAAAATGTTAATTAAAAGCCATAAAATTTTAAGTTTCTCTTAAAATGATTCATTTTTTTTATGTAAATAAAAATCAATAAAAATTGTCATAAAAAATCAAATCAAAGAAGTTAATTAATCTTTAATTTTCACAAGTTTACAAATAAACATGAATTTCAAAGCCCATTCAAGGAGTTGAAGATCAAGGAGCATCATGGTGAAGATCAAGATTGAAGATTTGTATAGATCATAGAATTTGTACATTTTTGTTGTAATAATAGTTTCTTTGTAAATAGTTATTACATCACTCATTAATGAAGAAATATGGAGATGTTTATGCATAATTTTCATAAATAATTCAACAATTATTTGTGAATATAATGAGCAACCAAAGTTACAAATATTGCATGTTGGGCCCAATATATCATAGTATATGAATTAAATGACCCAATCTCAATTAAGAGGAAAAATTGCAAATCTAACTAAGTTAAATGGTATGATGAATATCTATCTTACATTTTCAAAATTATTCTCCATAATCTTCAAATGGATCAATTATATAATTTGACATAATTAGAAAGGTAATTATGATCTCCTAATTGATTTTAGGCCCTTTCACGTGTCTCACTTTAAATGGCCAAATTCCAATTAGCCAAACACAATCTCCAAGTTTGATCTCAAATTGATCATTTTTCTCAAATTGACTTAATAATCTTCAATTAAGATTATTTCTCAAAAAGCCTTCAATTAGGAAGCAAGCCTCTTTCCTAGGACCTCTTGAAAATTATAAATGTGATCACTAATTATGGTGATTATCTCCAATCATTGTTTAATCACTAATTAGGGTGATTAAGTCAAATTCTTCATTTAATTATTAATTAGAGTGATTATCTTAAACCTTGAGTAATTACTAATTAGGGTGATTACTTTCTTCCTTCATTTCTAATCACTAATTAAGGTGATTAACGTAACTCTTCTCATTTAATCACTAATTAGAGTGATTATCTTAAACCTTGAATAATCACTAATTAAGAGTGATTATCTTCTTCCTTCATTTTAATCACTAATTAAGGTGATTATCTTAACCCTCAAGTTTAATCACTAATTAGGATGATTATCTTAAACCATGAATAATCACTAATTAAGGTGATTACTTTCTTCCTTCATTTTTAATCACTAATTAAGGTGATTAACTTAACTCTTCTCATTTAATCACTAATTAGAGTGATTATCTTAAACCTTGAATAATCACTAATTAAGGTGATTATTTTCTTCCTTCATTTTAATCACTAATTAAGGTGATTATCTTAACCCTTAAGTTTAATCACTAATTAGGGTGATTATCTTAAACCTTGAATATTCACTAATTAGGGTGATTATTTCCTAACCTTTATTTTAATCATTAATTAAGGTGATTATCTTAATCTTTATTTTTAATCACTAATTGAGGTGATTATCTTTCCTTCCTTTTTAAATACTAATTAAGGTGGTTATCTTAATCCTTCATTTTAATCACTAATTAACGTGATTATCTTAATCTTCATTTTTAATCACTAATTGAGGTGATTATCTTTCCTTCCTTTTTAATCACTAATTAAGGTGGTTAACTTAATCCTTCATATTTAATCACTAATTAAGGTGATTATATTTTCCAATAGATTTGTTTAATTCTAAAGGTGAGTTATTCATAATCTATTTCCTTTTCTTCCTCAATGGAATTGGCCATTTAGGGTGAGACATAAGATCAAACTACGATGGTTTTGATCCATGAGTGGATTCCAATTCCGCAATTATTGGTACGTAGTGCAACTTCAATGCTCAAACCTACCATGTACAAATGATATATTGGTCCTAAATAAAAATCGTTGATGTGTATATGTGCAAACTATGTGATTTTCTTTCTTTTGAATAGCCATGATTACTTTAAAATGGAAAATAATGCATTTAGTAAGAGCCCGTTCTGTAGAACAGAAGAGGAGACGAGTTACAGACGTTCGCACCTTTTAACCTAAACCCCGAACCCTATCTCATGGTATGAAAGACCAATTTTCAAAAAGCCTTATCCATATGAAGTCATCATCGTTTTAAATGATATTTCTTGAATTGATTTTAAAATGATTTTTTAAATAAATTTGTCCCTATTCAGATATTAATAGGGTGGCGACTTCAAAGTTTTCTAAAACTCATAGTCCAATGAGAGACTTTTGTGGGATTTAGACCGTTAATTAAGACAGTCAAAAATCGGGTACCACAGGCTGGCGACTCCACTGTGGACTATACTTCCACTTGAAGTATAAGAGGTTTAAACCTAAACAATGCGTTATTTTCCATATGTATATATAATAAAAAAAAGTTAATCATGGCTATTCACAATTTAATTTTTGTATATAGCATGCTTATGTGAAAATTATGTGTGCTTGGTAGATTATCGATCCATACACATGCACTCTTTTTAACCATTTTCTTATTAAGTCTGCTACCTCTATCTATTGGCAAGGGTCAGAATTTAGAATCACAAATTAATGAATTAAGGGCGTAAAAACTGCATCCGCGAGCTATTTCGACCGGCTTTGTTAGGAGCGTCCACCCTCGATGGACACAATGGAAGTGACTCGAGGCCACTTTAACATAATCTCTCCTTAAATGAATCACCTTTTAGTTGACTTCTAGGACACATGGATCAGTGCACAAATGTCCTTTATTTATTTCAGTTAGTGAATAATGTGAAAAAATTTCAAAAATTCCTCAGTCCGTATTTAGTCGGTCAATATTTCAGTAATCATTAACTGTAGCTGAATTGTTGCCGAAATGATTATTGAAATATTAAGAGTATTCTTGTTTATTTATCATAAGTGTCATGTAAAAAAAATGTGTGCTCACCCATTTTCAAAAAAAAAAAACTCACATTTACTTCATAATTATTTTCATTCAAATTGGTTTTTCCAAAAACAAAATTGATTTTTAAAAGAAACAAATCCTATTTTGAAAATGTAATCCCAAAATATGACAAAAGCAAAGAAAAAATGAAAAATGAAAAGAGTCATAATCATGAGTTCAAAACGTGTCATGTTTAGGAGTTAGAATGTGATTAAACTGTATGGTTTAAAACACGAGAAGTCTAGTCTAAAAAATTGATAAAAAAAGAGCAAAAAAATAATTGTGTCATATCAAAAGGGATAATTAATTCAAAAAAAAAGGGGAAAAATTCTTCCATTTCCTGCTAAAAACATATATAAAGAAAAGTCATTGACTAACATTGTTAGTGTGTACATTTCAGGTACTTCAAATTAGTCTAATCCTAAGAGGTGGAACAGACCTATTCAAACAGGAGAATGCATGGCCTGGCGCCTAGCAAACTGAATTTGGAAAAAGGTTGAGAAGAACCCGAGTACTGCACATTAGTCTAATCCTAAGAGGTGGAACAGACATATTCAAACAGGAGAATACATGGCTTGGCGCCCAGCAGACTGAATTCTGAAAAAGTTTGAGAAGTACGTGAATCATTTAATTGCTTTTATATTGTACTTTGTAGGTAGAGCTACGTGCGCTTTATCCCCTAAAAAAAACAAAAAAAAAATTCCAATGTTGTAATGCATCTACCTTAGCTTTCTCTACTATGTACTGTACTAAAAGGGGTACGTAGGCAACTCATTTTCTGAGTGCAGCTGCAAAAAAATTTAAGTAAAATTTTATTTTTCAATATATTAGAAATACATTGGGCCTGATTCTCCATTCAAAAAAAATCACAAGAAAATTTCTTCCCCAAATCCAAATCTACCTATGGAGATACGTAGGCAACCTTCTGGTTCGACCCCTTTTGCATTTGATATTTTCTTTTATGGTTTCAGCGCTTAAAAGCAATCAATACATGCGGATCACCACAAAGAAGAACGATATATGGGGCATTATAATTTGCTAAAATGAGGACACAGGACTCGATATATCTCTTTTCTCTAATTTTTTTTTTGTAGCAGCAGGAAATGGAAGGATATCACCAAATTAATTTTGGAAAAATGTTTGTGTCTTATCCCGAAAAGTACGAGTCTAAATAATGGAAATCTAAAATATAAAATAAAAAGGTCCAAGTCTAAAAAAAATAATAACAAGTCAAATAAATCTAATGAAAAATCCAAAACAAATGATAAAGTCAATGTTTCATACCTTTTAATAAATGATAACTGAAATTGGGGTTAAAAGAAAAAATATTTTTCAAAGATATCATTTCTTTCATTCCCTACACAAATAAAAAGAGAAGAAATAAATTCTGGACAAATTTCTGTGCTGACATTTCATCTCAATTCACAGGAACTCTGCTTGGGCCCACTCAGGATCTAGGCTGATTCGCCGAAGTTCTGACCATAGTGAACGTTCTCTTTCAGTAATACTGTCATCCTTGTCTACACCAACTGTATTCTCTGCTACACGTCTCAGCAATATGTCTGAAATTCCGAACAATGAGCACCCGTAGAACTCTAGCCCTCCACCTGATCCAATGGTTGAGCTCCGAGGACTTGTCCAGGCCATGCTTGACCGACAGGATAATATTGAACAGACTGTGTTGGGCATAATGCGCCAAAGCGCCCAGATGCCTCCTCCTCCGTAGTCGGAAGTAGCTTCACCTTTTTACCTTGAGCCTATGAACAATGAGAGAGAAATTCCCATTAAGCTCGAGGAAGAAGTAGTTAAGCTTAAGGAAGTCTTAAAAGGCATGACCAAGGCTGAACCATGGATGGACATTCATGGGTTAACACTTTTCCCAAAGGCACAGTTACCTCATGGTTTCAAGATGCCTAATCTGACAAAGTTTAATGGGACTGGTAGCCCCACCAATTTCCTGAAGATGTATGTGGGGGCAATGAGTCCCTGGGGAGTGGAAGAATCTTTGATGGCCCAACTCTTTCAACAGTATTTTGATGGTGCTGCAGCACATTGGTTCCTCAATCTTGAGAACACGAAGAAATCTACTTGGGTTGATATAGTCAGAGAGTTCTCAAACCAATACAAGTATAATGAAGAAATTGATGTTACTAGAAGGGATCTGGAGACCACTTCTCAAAACCTTAATGAGACATTTTCTTCATTCATCACTCGGTGGAGAAACAAAGCCTCCAAAATGATGAGTAGGCCTAATGAAGAAGAGCAATTGCAAATGGTTGTGAAGAATCTTCTTCCTGTCTACCAGAAGCATATGGCGTACCAATATTTCCCGACTTTCAAAGTTGAGGATGCTGTGAAAAGGGGAGACATCAAGAAAGATGAACATACTGGCGGCACTACTTATAATGCAAAGTTTGGAAATAACAAAAGAGCCCCAAACAATGATTCAGCAGTTCCTCAAACAACTAATGCGATTCATGCCATTGGCGCATCAACTGCATTCCAGTTGCGACCACAAAGGAACTTTACTCCTTTGAACATGACTTATTCCCAAGCTCTCTCCAAGCTAAAAAAGGCCAATCCCATTCAACCCTTGAATCCACGTCCACCTTCAAAAAATCCTTACCCTGGTTATGACCCAAGCCAAAACTGTGAATATCATCAAAGCCCGGGGCATAATACAGAAAATTGCACGGCTCTAAAGCATCAAATTCAAAACCTTGTGGATGATGGAAAACTCTCGTTAGGATCCACTACTAAACCAAACGACTCTTATCCCAACATCACAAAAAACCCCCTTCCTAATCATAAACCCTTGTTGTGATTAATGCGATCTCTTCTGTGTCTAATCCAGTTAATCCGCAAGACAATTCCCGAAATGTATGAAATGCCAATAGCCGTAGGTTACAAGTGCCTGGTTTATGACTATTCCACTCAAGAAAAGGTTAAAATGATGCCTTGTAAAGACCTCTGTTTCACTCTCAACAAAGATCCATTCTCCGACATGTGTGGAACCTTGGATTATGATGGTGCTTTCTTCATTTTGGACTCTGATGCTGATGAAGATGCATGTTCGGTCTTTACAATTATGGAGAAAAGCAATGGAGGTCACTTCACTACTCCAAATACATACCGGCGCCCCATCTGCCTCGATGATCTTAGTGATGAGGAGTACGTGGATATATCTCATTTGACTAGAGCAGGTCGCCATTTTAAACCATCCCATTTGGAGGATGAAAATCCTTTGGGGGTATTGAGAAGGAAAGAAAAGGGCAAGGAGCCAATGACAGAGGATAGTAATAAAGAAGATGATGCTATCAAGCGCATGAAAGAAGTAAATGCTAATGTTTTCCATCTGGAAGTTGTTAATGCATTCCCAGCCTCATAGGGTAGTCGTTCTAAAGCATCTTAATGAAGCCTCTGTAAGTTCTTCCATAACACCTGACCAGATGGTGGGAGTCATTCATGGTGTAGATCGAACTTTCATGTTCACAGACAATGATCTCCATGATAATATCAACCACAACAATTTATTGCACATCATTGTACGTTGTAATGGATGGGAGATACCTAGAGTATTGATCGACAATGGCTCCGCAATTAACGTTTTCCCTCTACGTGTGCTAACAAGACTCGGGTATTCAAAAGAAGATCTGGTACCGTCCAACCAGGTGGTCCGAGCATATGATAATGCCAAGAGAGAAGTATTGGGTTTAATCAGCCTCCTCATTGAATGTGGTCCTGTGGCAAGGAAGGTGGAATTCATGGTCATTGACATTCAAATATGTTTTAACCTCTTATTAGGAAGACCGTGGCTGTATGAAAATAGAGCTGTAGCCTTTACTCTACATCAGAAGGTAAAGCTTCTCACTGATCACGGTGCTGTGACTATTTCTGTTGATCCATAAATTATGACCATCTCCAACATCGGGAAATCGGTATTGTATCTAAACGAAGTGGAGGGCACTAGGTTGGATGGTTACACTATCCACTGTATTCTAGCAGGGCCTGAAAATTCATGGGTGAATGAGATCCCAGCGGCCACACCAGATGTAAGTGCTGAATAAACAGAGCCAGAGTATAGTGAGGATGACGAGGAAGAAGTAGGAGTTCCAAGCATTGGCACTCAAGATACGTCAGTTGAAGCACCATAGGAATCCTGTATCGGCAATCCTCAAGACAATAATGATAATGAGTCAAAGAAGAGATCTAGGTTTGACGATTTTGACCTGGATTTTAATGTAGTATACCCTGTCCGAGAGGTTCACACTGAGTCACTGATTCTCTTTCCAGGATATCAACATCAAGATCATTATCGTTAATTGCCACAGTTCAGGAAATTTGATGGGAACGGGGTTCCTTTTGTCCACTTAGTTGGTTTTGTGAATGCATTACACCCATGGGGCATACCAGAGGAAGATTACCCCATGCTCTTTGACAAGAGTTTGGAAGGACCAGCTCTAGACTGGTACTATTCTTTAGATTATGTGGATAGAGCTAGATGGGAAAATGCTTATATTACTGCGAACCTGAACGACTTCTATTATCGTCACATGGTTACCATCAAGTACACCTGCCTCAGCCACATAGAGCAGCATGGTTTCGATATCAATACTCTGAAATTGCAAGAAAAACGACCCCGGGAAAATCTTGAAACTCCTAATGCAAATTCAAGGGTTTTTGCTAAGATGGGTGAACCATTGAGTATGATTTATGATCGTCTTCGGAGCCAAGGTATAATTCAAGCCCCAGCGCATGTGCACTGTTTACCCCTTCCTGGAACAGACATGAGCAAACTCTGCGCTTATTGGCGCTAATTTAGGCATGAAACTGATCGATGCCATGATCTTTTCTACAAAGTGCAAAGCCTGATTGATCGAGGCATCATAACTCCAACCCACAAAGAAGTACCTGCAAGGAAGGTGTCGTCACATCCAAGACCGCAATCCCAAGTCGATATCTTTCGCAAACTGGTTGAACAAGGTCAGATTCATCCACTTCCTAGACGTCCAGGAGTAAGTCATGTAGGGTCAAATCTCCACAAGTACTGCCATTATCATCAGTTGCATGGTCACGGCACAAACCAATGTCATCCTCTCACCTATCGCATCAAGCAAATCACCAACATAGCTCTTGTCTACCGCAAAACTACTTGATCGTCTCACAGAAGGGGTAGAATCTTCGGTAAAAGTCCTATAGGGGGTTAGCCCATCGAAAAAAGAAAAAAAAAATTCAGTTCGTTAGTATCAGAGAACTACGTGCAGCTTGAATCCGCATTATCACGTACACTTGCACTGTGAGATCACTCCACCTATGTAACACATGGGGTACGTAGGTCGCTCAATATGAGTGCAGCTGCTTTATTAAATAAAAAAACTTTAGTTCCTTCTAAAATAACGAACTACGCTGAGTCTGATTCCCAATAAAAATGCACCTGGAGCAATGGGGATATGTAGGCAGCCTTCGGGTTTGACTCAAATGTATTAACCATTGTATTTTAGGCAATGCAATCAGAACTCGAGATGCCAGTCATCACAGGAGCAATTTCAGAATGCTGAATTGACACATCAATGGGGATACAAGCCCTAATCTCTATATTTTGTTTGTCTTTGTTCACTATTAAAGCAGGGAATGGAAGAATGAAGAAAAAACATCTGTTTTTAACCCCAATGACAGTAAAATCATTCAAGAGAGTCAAAACATAAAAAAAAACCAAAATTGCAAAGGTGGACCATTTCAATCAAAGTATTGCAAAAAAGTCTTTATTCTACAATGCAATCTGCAATATGTAGCTTTCTTCTCTTTTATTTTAATTCTTTTTCTCTACCTTTAGGTCCAAAAAGAGGAAATTTGTCCTTTCTCTAAGGATGACCAATTGCCGTCAAAAAACAAAAGCCTCAGCCATATCCACGAATGCAGTCAAAGAGCATGTAGGGTTTGCCATGCAACCTTTGTCCAAAGGATTTCAAATCATGATGAAAAGGGTTATACTCAAGGAACCGGATTAGGGCATGATGGTAGGGGGTGAAGCAACCAATTCCTATAGTAGACAAATAAAACCGATATGGATTAGGATATGATCCGGGCACCACTTCTTACAACATCAAAGAGTCTTCTCTTACCCTCAACGGTCAATTCATCCTGTAAAGAGATACTGAGTTGTACTATGAGTTTCCAGAACCTTGGTTTTGTAGGAAGGAACAGAAGATTGTACCGGGATTGGAGATATTCTTCAATGAAGCTAGGAATTTGGACATAATCAAAAGTTGGTTTGTCCAAGAACAAGGACTGAAAAAGGAAAATGACTGGGTGGATCATCTAGAACTTGGAGTTCTTAAGAAACTTTTTACTTTTGAGTCTCTTGAAGAAGGGGATTTTGACCCAGTGTCTTTGATGATACCTTTTGGCGGAAGCATTGAACATAAGTGGAGTATTGAGTGTCAGGCAAAAGACGGGCCTATGGAATTTAAAATATTTTTAGGAAACCATCCTCTACATCCATCTCATGAAACTACCCCTTCACCCCTTTCAGATGGATATCATACTGATAGCTCATCTTCTTGCCAATCTACCTTGCATACCCAGTCAGAAGACTCTGATAGTGAGGAAATTAAATGTGAACCTTTATCTAAGTACATTTGCATGTAAGATGTTATTTCTGACAGTGAATTTAATAATGATGAATCACTTGATACAACTGAAACATATATCAAAACCCATGGAAGAGTATATTGTAATTAATATTGGCACAGAATATGCTGTAAAAGAAGTCAAAATAGGTTCGTCCCTATCCCCAATTGAAAAGTCTGTGTTTATTGCATTGTTAAGAGAGTATGTAAATGTGTTTGCATGGTCTTATGCTGATATGCCTGGTGTTAATAGAGAAATTACGGAACATCGCATTCCGTTACATCCTGAAAGCAAGCCTAAGCAGCAAAAGCTCCGCTGAATGAAACCATAGATTAGTCTGAAAGTAAAAGAAGAAATCCATAAACAACTTGATGCCAAATTCATCCAGGCAGTGAAGCATCCGAGTTGGTTCGCCAATATAGTGGTCGTACTTAAAAAAGATGGGAGAGTTCGGGTGTGCATTGATTTTCGTGATTTGAATGTTGCGTCACCAAAAGATTGCTTTCCTCTACCCCATATCGATGTCCTCGTGGATAGTACGGCTGGTCGTGGAATGTTTTCCTTCATGGATCGATTCTCAGGGTAAAATCAAATACACATGGCTCAAGAAGACATGACAAAGACGTCTTTCATCACTCCGTGGGGCACTTTCTGTTACAGAGTTATGCCTTTCGGTATCAAGAATGCCGAAGCCACATATCAAAGGGCTGCAACCACTATCCTTCATGATCTCATCCACGACATTATTGAGGTCTATGTAGATGACATGATTGTGAAAAGTGAAGATCGTGAGGGGCATATTCCTGCACTAAGGTCCTTCTTTGAAAGAATCAGGAAGTACAATCTAAGGCTAAATCCTCAAAAGTGTGTGTTTGGTGTCACTTCGGGGAAGTTGTTGGGATTCATTGTCAGTCAAGACGACAATAAAGTGGATTCGGAAAAGGTAAAAGCTATTCAAGAGCTACCTCCTTCAAAAACAGAAAAAGAAGTAAGAGGATTTCTTGGCAGAATTCAATATATCAGCAGGTTCATCTCACAACTCACTATGAGATGTGAACCTATATTTAAGCTGCTCAGAAAAGGGGCATCCCATGAGTGGAATGAGGAATGTCAGGAAGCTTTCGATTCCATGAAAGAGTACCTTTCAAATCCACCTGTTCTAATGCCACCTAGACAAGGATAACCTCTGATTTTGTACCTCACTATCACAGATTGGCTATGGGAGCTCTCTTAGCCCAATATCAAGAGGAAACAAAGAAGGAAGTTGCCATATACTATCTTAGCAAGAAATCCCTGGAGTATGAGACAAGATATACCCCACTAGAAAAAGCATGTATCTCCTTGGTCTATGCCAGGAACAAGTTGAGGCATCACCTTCAAGCTCATACCACCTATCTGAACTCATGACTTGATCCAATCAAGTATCTGTTCGAAAAACCCATTCTTAGTGAAAGATTGGCGAGATGGCATACTATGCTTTCTGAGTTTGATATTCAATGTGTCAGCCATAAATATGTTAAAGGAAGAGCCATATCTAAAGCCCTAGCAGAAGGACCAGTGTCAGGAGATGAATATGATGATGCATTCCCTGATGAGTATTTATTATTCATTGACAATCCAAAATGGTGCATGTATTTTGATGGAGCTTCTAATATGAGAGGTAATGGAGCAGGGGTTTTGTTAGTAGATCCTGAAGGAGTCCATATTCCATTTGCTGTCAAGCAGGATTTCCCAACAACAAACAATACAGCTGAGTATGAAGCCTGTATATATGGAGTAGAAGCCGCTTTGGTAGCAGGGGAAAGACATCTCACTGTATATATGGAGATTCTAATCTTATCATATCTCAGACAATAGGAATTTAGAGAGTTAGAGATGAGAGACTTCAGCTCTACACAGAGTACCTTCAAGAATTGATCCCTTATTTTGATGATATCAGCTTCAAACATCTTCCTCGGGAACAAAATAGTTTCACTAATGCTTTAGCCAATCTTGCTGTTAATTTGACATGGGAAAATGATACAGAAATCCAGTCAGCTTTAATTGACGAAAGGAAGGGGTCTACAGTGACGGTAGCACAAATTGTCTCCATGCTGGCTCAACAAGATGATAATGATGTCTGGTATAAGGATATCAAGAATTTTCTGGAAACCATGCAATATCCAGAGGGAAGTGGCAAGAAGGACCGCATAGCCATCAGAAGGCTAGCCGCCCATTTTCTCATTCTAAAAGGCCAGCTGTATCACAAAGGATTTGATGGTACTCTACAACTCTACATAAATGATAGTGAAAAGCAAGCCATCATGGAAGAAGTTCATGGGGGTGAATGTGGACCCCATATGAATGGAAGAATGCTGGCTTGTAAAATTTTGCGAGCAGGTTTCTATTAGAGTACTCTAGAAGGTGATAGCATCAGCTTTGTCCGTGCCTGCAAGCAATGTCTGATATTCTCTAATCTCAATCACATGCCACCTGTGTCACTACATAATATGACTTCTCCTTGGCCATTTTCAAGTTGGGGCATAGACATAATCGGACAAATTCATCCAAAGGCTTCAAATGGGCATCAGTTTATTCTTGTAGCAATTGATTACTTTTCGACGTGGGTTGAAGCTGCATCATTTTCAAAGCTAGGGGCAAAGCAAGTCTCGAAATTTGTGATTAACAACATTATCTGTCGGTATGGCATACCTTTTGAAATCATCCCTGATAATGGATCACAATTTGAGGGTCATCTGAAGACAACTCTCGCAAAATATACAATCAAGCATCATCAGTCCTCACCTTATCGTCCCCAAACCAATGGAGCAGTGGAAGCAGCCAATAAGACAATAAAGACTATTGTTGCCAAGATGAGTGAAAAGATAAGGGAATGGCATGACAAACTACCATATGCCCTTTGGGGATATAGAATATCAATCATAACTCCAACAGGAACAACCCCGTATTCTTTGGTTTATGGGATGGAGCCAGTCTTACCGGTTAAGGTGGAGATACAATCTCTCAGGGTCATAGCAGAAAGTGAAATCTCAGAAGACCAAAGGTACAAAACTCGTTATGATGAGCTTGCATTTGCAAATGAGCGCCGACTACAAGCTTTACATAACATTCAACTCTATCAGCAGAGAATTGCTCGTGCATTTAACAAAAGGTTCGAGATAGAGACATTCAAGAAGGTGATATAGTTTTGAAGGAAAATAGAGCTCCGTTGCATGATCCTCGGGGGAAATTCAAGCCTAACTCGTCTAGGCCATTCGTAGTCAAGCATGTCACCACGGCTGGAGCAGTAAAGCTAATGGATTTTGATGGAAATGAATTCACACATATCACTAATCATGATCAGTTGAAGAAATATTACGCTTAGGCATCAAAGTAATTGTAATTATCATGGTCAAGTAACCAAGCAGTTTGTGGATTTTATATCCTATCTAGTTATTCTTAATAAACATGTCATGTGTTCCTAGATATTCATATAATGTATGCAAAAAAAAAAAAAAAAAAAAGCGAAAAAGAAAAGGAATAAAAAAAACAAGAAAAAGAAGAAGGAAAACAAAAAAAGAAAAAAAGAGAAAAAGAGAAAAAGAAAAATGATGAAACATACAAGGATGTTTTTTGATTGTTAAGGTTTTACGTGTTATGCTTTTATGTGTCATATGATTGATTAATTATGATTTGCATGTCATATTTAATGTTAAAGTGTGCACATGTTTAGAATTGTGTTCACATTGAATTTTTCACAGGCAGATAATTCTCACAAACATATTTTTTTATTCATCCCAACTGGGGTACTTCATTTCATACATAAAGAGACAGATGGTCTCTATTTCTTACCAAACAAAAAAAAATAAACAACATAGAAAATAAACATGATATTTCTCTCAAACCCTTCTCCTCTTCATGGTAGGCCCGTCTGAACCATTGTCTTGACCAATATCAGCCAAAAGCCATTGAAGATAATCATCATCAATCATTGGAAAGGACGGTTCCGATAGTGCTAATATAGTTCTAACCCCCTCCCATATAGTAGGCATTCTATGAATACCACTCATATCAGCCTCATAAGTGGTACATGTTGGAAGAGTCTGGAGGGCAGGAATGTGTTGTTGCCTCCAACCAATTTTCCTTAGACACCTCCATGGAAGGTAGAAAGTGAATTGGCAAAGCCCTGGTAATTGTACACCTCTGCGACCATAATTGCAATATATAATTGCACTAATGCCAAGGTGGCTTGTAACCTACTTTATGTCTTGCTGCAAGAAATAATCCTCCCACCCACCATTTTTACTAATTTGATAGAAGAAAGGATGAAAACCTCTTTCTCGGATATGATTAGTTTTGTAAGCAAGACTCCCGTGAGGTTTCATAAGAGAAATTTTTTCCAATAACCATAAGTGAAGGGCTAATGGACATCCCTTCACAAAGCTTTAAGGGTTACTTTTGAGTTCGTCTAAGCCAAGGAACCTTTCCCCCAAAATAAGTGGTCCAAAACGACCCCTACTAACAATTTGAGGAATGAGTGAAATACACCGGACATGACATGTGTTTAAAGACCATTTAGTGAGGGTACTTCCCAAAATCATAAGAATGCAAGCATTTTCTCTAGCAATCCTATAACTGGCATTGTTAGAAATTTGCCAAGCACCAAATTGAAAGGTCGATAATAGATTAAGAAGAAGTACCTCGCCATAATGTAGGTAGTTGCCATGAAGGTTATCATGAAGGTATAAAATTATTGATAAATCTCCCGAGATTCTTGTAGGAGATCTAGGTGTAATAACTAGACCATTGGAGGGTAAGCCTAGTAATCCTTCGACCTCTTCGACAAGAGGCACAATCTCTCGGTGTCCAAAGCGGAAGACATGATGAGTTTCATCCCAAAAATGAGAAGCAACATGAATCAATTCATAACAAATAGAAAGAGAAAGCAAAGGCATAAGAGCCTTAGTAAAACGGGAAGAAGACTGCCTTGGTTGCTCCAAATTCTTTGGGATCCCCGAGAGTTGTTTTTTATCACCACTCCCCATTTTATTAATTTCTCCATAACTAGGAGCCTTTTTTTGTGAAAGAAGAAAAGCTAGAGAAGATTTTGGAGTAGTGAAGATGGTGCATTTGGAAATGAAAAAACATGCCCTTTTATAGATGAAAAAAGATGATCATCCATGCCATGGATAATAAGCTTGAGTATTGTCCATGGGGTAATAAGGAGCATCCCTAACAATGGTTAATGGCCAAGCATTTGTGGTATGGCAATTTTTGCTAAAGTCGAACATCGATAAACACTGTCAATGATGAATTAAGAACATTGATACAATCCATTCTCCGATAAAGCGAATAAGCGTTGATCAATCTATTTTATATAGTGATCATCATTTTCCGATAAAGCGAATAAGCATTACGCATAAAAAAATTCTGAAAGATTTTTTGAAAAAACGAAAAAAAAAAAAAAAATTACCATATGATGATTTGGTCCACCATAGTTTATCTAGGGGGTAATAACTTTTGGTCGACCTTTAAGGTGACATGACTTGACAATGCATCACTTTAAGGTGACATGACTTGACAATGTCCTAATTTAAGGTGACATGATAACACATGGAGTCATAAAAAGTGAATAATGGTGACTTGACAACTTGTTTGTCATCAATACAATAAAAACTGGAGTCAGACTGTTAATTGTCGGAGTCTCTCACATTAACAAAATACAATCATAAGACTAAAAAAAAGAAGACGACAATAAAGTCGCATTTTCAATTTTAGAAAATTAATTGGGATTTTCTATCTAAGACGACGTTAAAGTCGCATTTTCAAATTCTAGAAAATTAATTGGGATTCTCTATCGAAGACGACAATAAAGTCGCATTTTCAATTTTAGAAAATTAATTGGGATTTTCTATCTAAGACGACGTTAAAGTCGCATTTTCAAATTTTCGAAAATTAATTGGTATTTGCTATCTAAGACGACGTTAAAGTCGCATTTTCAAATTTTAGAAAATTAATTGGGATTTTCTATCGAAGACGACGATAAAGTCGCATTTTCAATTTTAGTAAATTAATTGGGATTTTCTAAATAAAGCGTCGCAAATCATGTTTTCAAAGTACCACTGCTGATAACTATTTTCTATGGAGAATATGTTATCTCAAAAGAAATTTTCTGTCAAAATTTTGTTTCTTTTCAAACATTGGTCATCATTTCATCCAAAATTCGACCAATGTGGGGCATTCTGTAGACACCAAATTTTGAACCCCTGTTGTGCATAAAATTTTAAAATAAAGATTTTGAAAAGAAATAAAAATAACGAAAACTGTCATGCATCGTGGAGCGCGCGCCCCATCAAAGGCACGTTTCGTCTCGGAGCGCGAGTTTCATTCCGTTGTATGATATTCCATTTTTGCGTATTAGTCATGCAATTTCGGCTTAGAAATATAATTTTCCATAAGTTGGGGTAAATAACTACAGCCACCGTTTTAATAAAATGATTTGTAGTATAATCATGCTCGTCTTTTCTAATTTGACGAGTTTTCGTTAATTATTTTAAGCTAGTTTTTTGAAAAACGGAAAAAAAAACGAGTCGCAATTAGGCGCCGGGATTTTATTCGTCTCCCAAAACCGGTAGTAATCAGTTTTCTTGATGGTCAAGTCATTGTTTATTGGATAAAGAATAAGAATATATTCTTTAACCACCAATCACATTCTTTTATCCATTAGTTAAGGAATATGAATCATGAAAAAGAATAAGAATAAGAATCAAATCCAAAGTGTAAGAGCCAAGAATCCGGATTTTTTCCGAAGATTCGAGTTGTGCGCCAGGAACATGATCATGCGCCCAGCGCACAGTGGTGTCCTGCGCCAGTCACAGGCTAGTGCGCCTAGCGCACGGTGCTGTGTCTAGCGCAGTTGGTCCAGTCAGCATTTCTTTCACGTTTTTCGATGCATTTCTACGTATTAGGATGTGTTGAAATTCAGATTTTACTTCTTGAGTGTAAAAATCAAAATCAAATCAAAGAGAATAAGAATATTGGTATTTCCCATAAATTTGATGGTGTAGGAAGATTTGAGAGGATTTAGTGATGTCATTAAAGTGATGTCATTAGTGTGATGTCATTAAGATAATTTGGGTTGATAAAAATCAGAATTTTTGGGTGAAAAATCTGATTTTCTACCTTCTTCAAACCCTAGTCACCACCTCATTTCCCTATAAATACCCCCCATTGTTTTTTACTTCAATAGAAGAATTTTTACACAACAATTTCACACAACCACAACTTAACTCCACTACTTCTCACAACTAATCTCAATACTACTCTCCTCCTCCTTAATTCCTCCCTCTAAAAATCTCATTCAAGAAAAAGAAAGCAAAAGTTAGGGAAGTAATTAGTAAGTAAAGAAGTTCATCAAAATAAAAACACAAAAAAATGGTTTAAGTTAGTAATTAAGTGGATTTAGAAACTCACTTAGAAATTAAGAAAATCACAAAAAAAAGTAAAAAAAATTTGCAAAAGGAAGTGCATCATTGAGCTAGCAAGGTAAAGTTGAAGTTCTTGTTATTTTTCTTAATCATCTTCTTAATCTGCTACTAACTTTCTCTTTGTTTCCTCTTATCAATTTTTTATTTTTGGAGTGATTTGGATATGTGGAAGTCCTAATAGGTTCCCAACCTTAAATCACCCCACCTACAATAGTCAACTCTAATGGGGAGACTCTTAGGAAATATGTGCTTATGTGATTTTTGGTAATCAAGTTGTTATTTATAACCAAAAACATGTTTTCATAAAAAAATTCAAGTAGAGTTGTGCATAAACATCTCCATAAAAAGAAAATGTGATGCTGTAATTATGGTCATTTTTAATTTCGTACTTCATTTTATTTTTCGTCTGTACTATGAGAATAGTTTACAAGATGTAATATTTTTCCTATGAGTTTTCAGCAACTGGGCTTTGGAATTTCTAAAAAACGAATTTTGTATAAATAAATAAAAATCATAAAGAAAGTTATGATTTTTATAAGTCAGTACAAGGACAAAAGTGCAATCTGAAAAATGAAATAAAGTGATTAACTCAAGTTTCATAAAAAATGTTTTCTTTTCATACGAAAATGTTAATTAAAAGCCATAAAGTTTTAAGTTTCTCTTAAAATGGTTCATTTTTATTATGTAAATAAAAATCAATAAAAATTATCATAAAAAATCAAATCAAAGAAGTTAATTAATCTTTAATTTTCACAAGTTTACAAATAAACATGAATTTCAAAGCCCATTCAAGGAGTTGAAGATCAAGTATCATCATGGTGAAGATCAAGATTGAAGATTTGTATAGATCATAGAATTTGTACATTTTTGTTGTAATAATAGTTTCTTTGTAAATAGTTATTACATCACTCATTAATGAAAAAAATATGGAGATGTTTATGCATAATTTTCATAAATAATTCAACAATTCTTTGTGAATAAAATGATCAACTAATGTTACAAATATTGCATGTTGGGCCCAATATATCATAGTATATGAATTAGATGACCCAATCTCAATTAAGAGGAAAAATTGCAATTTAACTAAGTTAAATGGTATGATGATCCATCTTATATTTTCAAAATTGTTCTCCATAATCTTCAAATGGATCAATTATATAATTTGACATAATTAGAAAGGTAATTATGATCTCCTAATTGATTTTAGGCCGTTTCACGTGTCTCACTTTAAATGGCCAAATCCCAATTAGCCAAACACAATCTCCAAGTTTGATCTCAAATTGATCATTTTTCTCAAAATGACTTAATAATCTTCAATTAAGATTATTTCTCAAAAAGCCTTCAATTAGGAAGCAAACCTCTTTCCTCAGACCTCTTGAAAATTATAAATGTGATCACTAATTATGGTAATTATCGTCAATCATTGGTTAATCACTAATTAAGGTGATTAACTCAAACTCTTCATTTAATCATTAATTAGATTGATTATCTTAAACCTTGAGTAATTACTAATTAGGGTGATTACTTTCTTCCTTCATTTCTAATCACTAATTAAGGTGATTAACTTAACTCTTCTCCTTTAATCACTAATTAGAGTGATTCTCTTAAACCTTGAATAATCACTAATTAAGGTGATTATTTTCTTCCTTCATTTTAATCACTAATTAAGGTGATTATCTTAACCCTCAAGTTTAATCACTAATTAGGGTGATTATCTTAAACCATGAATAATCACTAATTAGGGTGATTATTTCCCAACCTTCATTTTAATCACTAATTAAGGTGATTATTTTAATTACTAATTGAGGTGATTATCTTTCCTTCCTTTTTAATCACTAATTAAGGTGGTTATCTTAATCCTTCATTTTAATCACTAATTAAGGTGATTATCTTAATCTTTATTTTTTAATCACTAATTGAGGTGATTATCTTTCCTTTCTTTTTAATCACTAATTAAGGTGGTTATCTTAATCCTTCATATCTAATCACTAATTAAGGTGATTATCTTAATCTCATTTCAATCACTAATTGGAGTGATTACCTCATTTTCCAACAGATTTGTTTAATTCTAAAGGTGAGTTATTCATAATCTATTTCCTTTTATTCCCCAATGGAATTGGCCATTTAGGGTGAGACATAAGATCGAACTACGATGGTTTTGATCCATGAGTGGATTCCAATCCCGTAATGATTGGTACGTAGTGCAACTTCATTGCTCAAACCTACCATGTACAAATGATATATTGGTCCTAAATAAAAATGGTTGATGTGTATATGTGCAAACTATGTGATTTTCTTTTTTTTGACTAGCCATGATTACTTTAAAATGGAAAATAACGCATTTAGTAAGAGCCCGTTCTATAGAACGGAAGAGGAGACGAGTTCCAGACGTTTGCACCTCTTAACCTAAACCCCGAACCTTATCTCATGGTATGAAAGACCAATTTTCAAAAAGCCTTATCCATATGAAGTCATCATCGTTTTAAATGATATTTCTTGAAATTAATTTTAAAATAATTTATTAAATAAATTTGTCCCTATTCATATATTAATAGGGTGGCGACTTTAAAGTTTTCTAAAACTCATAGTCCAATTAGAGACTTTTGTGGGATTCAGACCGTCAATTAAGACAGTAAAAAATTGGGTACCACAGGACTTAGTCCTATATTAGTTTGAAGTTAGACTTGGAAATGCACATGGGCTTGACATTGGAAATGGACTAGGATTGGAAGGGAATAGACTGGGATTAGACTTAGAATGGGCTTGACATAAACTAGGGTTCATATAAAGATGCAAATGGGCCTAGATTTGACTTGAACTAGGCCTAAAATGGACTCTAATGTTAGCGGGCCTAATATGACTACATGGACTCAAATTTAGATGGACCTGATATGAATGCAAAATGGATTCTAATGCATTTGGGCCTCGAATGAATGCAAGTGAATTGGATTTGGTTAATTGGATTGAATTGGTGAAGGCGTCTGGACTCGGCGTAGAATTTTCGAAATTCATCTTTGAAAGGAACCCCTTGAAGATGTTTTTGTAAATGTCGTGTATGATAATGATTAATAAATACTTTTTGAAAAAGGTAGAATAGACATGGTGTAGGATTGATTTTGAAAAATGTAAGATTTTGAAATTTGTAGAATATGGTTGGGTAGAATTGATAGGGAAGATTAGTTGAACAGCAGGGAGAAGGTAGACATTCATGACAATTCTAACTCTACCATGACCGTTTTTCTAGATGTACTTTTTTGATAGACTCGACCTTGCATGAAAAGACTGACCCCCTTTTTTTTGAATTAGGTGAGAACCCTAAAATGACCATGCTTTTTTTTACGCGAATGCAAACGAACCGAACATAGGATCGACCACCACGACGACTAAATCAACGAAAAGCATGTGATGCACTCACTGCGTGCCACGCAGCATTGCTGCACGTGGCTCACAGAGGTGCGTCTGGCGCAGGAGTGGTGCGCCAGGCGCAACTTAATGTGCTTGGCGCACTACTCCCCGACATGTTTTTCTGAGATTCAGGGGAAATTTTGGCCAATTGACGATCTTTTTATTTGTTATTTAGACGCGACTTTAGGTACGACGCAATGCATAATAATGATAATTTGACAGGTTAATAACAGGCAAAATTGCAATCACAAGCAAATGTCATATAACATGGATGCAAAAGTTCCAACCTAAAGTCCAGTTCTATGTTTAAAACTATGGTCAGGTTTAGGTTAAGTCTGAAAAGGTCCATGAAGAGATTGATCCCACGCTTCGTACCCCTGCTTAAAGATGTGGCCACGTGTAAGACGCACTCCAGTTCTCAACTAAGGAACAAGAGACTAATGCCATGGTTGGGTAGGTTTGCTTAAAACTAAGATCCAACACTATCGCTCAGGAAGCTTTTTGGAAGGACAAAGCGCAAACCCCCCGGGGGTGACCTCACACATAGAACATGTGCTAATGAGGCAAGGTAGATTGTCTTTATGGTGGCTGAACAATAGCCATGCATATGCAAAACAGTATATTATTCAAAGGCATAAAAAGAGAATGAATCGTATGTTTCAAGTTTCACCCACTCATTTTAAAAAAATTAATTTTTTTTTAAATCCTCCCAGTGGAGTCGCCAAATTGTAGGCGTGTTTTTATTTCGCCGACGCGGTGTGAGCGCGTATTTGATTTGACTACCCCATTGTAAAGGTTTTATTGAAAATTGTTTTGAAGTCGCCATCAAGTCTTTAAAGGAAGACTCATTAACCTAATTGGATATTGGGAAATCGTATGGACAAATTAGGGATTTATCCAATGTAGATTTCCCCGTCCTGACTCCATAGATGGTCAAAATGAACCATAGATTGAGTTCGGGGGTGAGGGTACAACACAGTCAGGAACCATGTTGCCCATTGCTCGCCTCTACTAAATATCGATTCACAACAAATTTTATGCCAAAGAATAATCATATAATATTTTACACCTAAAAGACTATTTTTTAGCGACAAGTTATTATGCAATTTTTAGCTAGCGACACATATTTAGTCTAGGTTGGTTCAGGAAACACATAAAAGACTAATTTTTAGCGACAAGTTATTATGCAATCAATATTACAAGGTACCTAGCAGGTTGTCCAAATTATCTGAATTAGTTAGAACAATTCTTTAGGTCATTTTTAGCAATAACATGTGGGTGATAAAAAGCATGCAGGACAATCATAACAATATGAATATTATATACAAAATAATTGTAAAAGGGATTAGAAAATACAATAATCACGATTATCAATTAAATATCAACATCATGACAAGCACTGTTAGTAACTTCCAGGCAATAAATATAATTGAATTATTCAAGGATCCTCAGGAATTATACCTATACGGCTTAGGTCGGAGAGCGCAACGACCTTCAGGCGGAGCCATCGTGGAACCAAGAACACGGTATGATCTGGAATTAGAAAAGGAATCGATGTGTTGAAAGTATTTGAGTGTTTGGATGTTCGTAATTTAATTCGTAAGTATTCGGGAGTTTTTGTGTTGGTGAAAAATAATAATTGAAAAAGCCGTCCATGATTCGAGAAATCACATGTATTTATAGGCAACAAGAATCTGCGCTTCACGCGCCCCTTGCGCCTGGCGCAGGCTGACGTGTGAGGCATCAATCCATGTGTTAGGCGCATATTGGAGCGCGCCTGACGCGGCATGCCCAATGAGAGTTGTACACGTGTACATGCGTATTTAAGAAGATATAGAAGGGAGAGATGTGTCCCACACAGGAACTGCCCTAGGCGCAGGACTCTGTGTGAGTCACAATTCCACGTGTCAGGCGCAGACTGGCGCGCCAGACACAACATGACCAATGTGCTGGACGCACGTGGCGCACTAGGCGCACCTCCTGCGTCCAGCTCATTTGCCAGCCCTTTTCATTAAACGCGTTTTTAAAAAATATTATTTTATCCTTAAAATCTTGAGATTGAATTTTTCGGAATAAAAATCTGATTTGCATTGTATAAAATATTGATTAAAATTAATAAAATATTTATTAAAATTAATAAAATATTTATTAAAAATAATAAATAAGTAATTGGGCTTTTAAAATATTTTAAATGGATTCAAAACATTTTATGGGCTTAAAATACAATTAATTATCATGAATAATTAATTAGGCTTTAGAATAATATTTCAAAACACAATTTAAACTGATTTTGGGTTGGCTCTTCGGATTGCTCTTCCGTTGGGTTGCGCCAACTAATACCGCGGTATGTTTCATCATTGGACCCTTAAATGAGGAGACACGATTATGTGTCTACACTCACAGAGACGGCAGCTACCCTAGTGCTATGTCCACGACGAGGCATAATTAAAAAACAATTAAGTTAAATTGACGGAAAAGTTGGCCAGAAAATTACCTGGGTCACTGGAGTTTCAGCGGATTTGTCGAAATCCTAAGATGGCTCGAGAATTCTAGAGAATTTGAGAGAGAGAGAGATTTTGCGTGTAAGGATGGGAGATTAAAAAACAAAAAAGCAGGACTTTTATAGCAGTTCGGCAATCGAAGTCATCATTAGTTCACGTCTTTAACAGACAAAAAATTGGAAGCTTTAAATGATGTTTTTTCGAATGTGTTAATTTTTTTTTTTGTCTCTTGAGTTATCTGAATTAAATTGCTAATGTTTATCTTTTAATGTATCAACAGAGATCAATTCTCTCATGAGTATACTCACATCCCCACTTGACAATTAGGGGCAAATTGTTATGGTAGATTTTTTGTATAGGTCTAGACGGAATTCGCATTCGATAGATCATCCAGATCAGATAACGACTGCAGGTGGTGTAGACTAGAGATATAACTGACCGGCTATGTTTAAGGAAGACTAAGTCAACCTGAGAGAGACGTGAGATGCAGTGTACGAATAAGTTGAATAAAATCAAAGGTTGTTGACAATAGTGACAAGATCCTCGTCTATATATGAGGCACGATTTGAACGTGAGAAGGCTGCCTATATAAGTAAATCTGGCTTAGAGAAGAGACACTACGCATCCATACTCTACTCAAGCAGAATTCAAAAACACTCTCAAGCATTCGTTATTGTTTTGGCAAACATGGTTCTTATTCACTAAAGATAATATTCAAAGTATAGTTCTTAGTTATTTACAGTAGTCTGTATTGACCGTCGTACTTCATTAACGACGGTTGCATACTGGATTGGTGGACTCACAGCCACCCGCAGTTTTTTACCCATCTTCATTGGGATTTTTCCGCGTCAACATTTCCTTGTGTCTTTCCCCTTGATTTCTCCTTTGATTCGTCTCATCCTGACTAGTTAATCTAGTTGTCGACGTCCCTCCAGTCTGTTTCGTCCTTACGCGAATTCTTACCTAAACAGTGGTCCCAGATTTTCTTATCTTCTTTGACTCTATTCAACCGAAACCGGAAACAAAGAAACAAAGATGAAAGTTGGACAATCAAGGTTATTGATATTTCATAAAATGGTAGAAGTTCTTCTACTGTATCAAATAGGAGGTTCAATTTCGCAAGGTCATGATCTTGAAGGTGCTTGATAAGGGCGCAATGGAAATTGTTTGTCCACCACAAGAAAGTATTCACAGCTTGACGAGCTTATGGAATTGTAGATGTTCTATGCACGAATTGAATGTTACCATGGCTCCACGTCGGGACATTCAAATACTGGCTAGGAGGGGAACAGATAATGGTTATACGTTGGCTTCATTGGAACTGACATTATTGCATCATCCCTGGCATGACATGAAGTTTTCATGGTCTGTGGAAATTACTAGTTGGCACCAACTGAACAACTCTGATTTGCTCGCGGGAGGTCGGGCCAAAGACACGTTCATGGCAATCGGAAATACAAAGCTAAGTTCCATCGTGGTGATCTCCTTGGGCATCAAATATAGGGTCGTCAAGGAGGCTTCGAAAATCGCTCGGGTATGGCGTCAATAGCATCAAGATTAACTCCACTTCCTCCTTAATATTCGGCACCTCAGGCGAATGGCTACCTCTGTGGCTCGAAACATCAAAGATGGCGGCTCTTTCATTGTATCAATTAAGTAGGTGGCTCCTTGAATATGGAACTGGTTCAGGTTCTGTTGTGACTCTAAGTCAAAGTTATTTTGATGATGATAAACACTCTATGCTATAACATGTATGTGTGTAACAGTGATCTAAGAAAGCTATCAAGATTGGATGTTCATGAAAAATCAAAAACTTGAAGATATGGAAGCTTAGGTCTAGTTATGTTCTTAGTCATGTTTATGCAATGTAATTAACGTATTGGAACTTTGTGCTAAACTAGAAATATGAAATTAGGATGATTAACTATTTTCTTAGAGTTAAGAAAATAGGTAATTATATTAATTTCATGTTTCTATATTTAAAGAATATAAAAGGGGAGTTTTTAATTTCGAAAATTAGTTTTGAAAGGAAAAAAATTTTTACAAAGATTTTCGGATAAAGAGTTTTGTAAAAACTGATTTTAAAAAAAAACGTTTCTTTAAAAATATTTTCAGAAAAAAGAGTTTTAAAAAAATCTGATTTTCAAGAACAAGATTTTATAAATGATAAAATGCGGAAAAAAAAAAGAAGATTTTTAATAAAAAACTGATTTTAAAGAAAACATTTCTTTAAAAGATTTTCTAAAAAGATTGTTTGTAAAACGAGAAAAACTGATTTTTAATGATAACGATTTTTATAAAGTTTGTTTAGATAAAAACTTATTTAAGATCTGATGTAGAGTTGGCATAAGATATGGAGGAATCCTTATCTTACAAGGAGTAAAGGAAATCAGTTTTTTATAAAAGATAAAATTGGATTTTGAAAAGGAAAAGAATTTTATCCCTTAATTTTAGGAATAGAAATTATTCAAAAAGACAATACGTCTTGGAGAAGGATTTTTATTCAGCTGATTGAATTATATAAGGGATAGAAAACATTGGAGCAAACCCCGTTTTCAGATTTGGAGAGATAAAGATTTTGAGAGCTGAAAACGATCTCCCAGAGCACAGTTTACGGCATAGAGTTCTAGTAAGTTAAGATCTCTAAACAAAGTTTGTAACGATCCTCTATTTGCTTGAATAAGAAGCACAATTTTGAGGAATCATTCTTTCTGTAATCTTTCATATTATAGAGAGTAGCAACACTTAGGGTTAAGTGTTGGGGAGCACTACTAGAGTTAGTTGTGGGGGAATTGGATTGTATCAAGGGTTTGGTATTTTACGATTCAAATAATAAAAGAGTAGTTTGTGTGGACGTAGATCTCAGAGGTGAGATTGAACCACGTTAAATTCCCGTGTCTTATTATTTGATTTCATTGTTTTCTTGTTTGATACAATTTCGTTCGAGCAAAAACATTAATCGGAGAATTTACGAGTGAATAACACAGTGCACAACACTGTGCCATAAGAGTGTTTTTGCGAAAATCGATTAGTTTTAGCCACTCAATTCAAACCCCCCTTTCTTAAGTGTCACCTTGAGTTCCAACAAGTGGTATCAGAGTAGGCTATTCTCGAAAGGCTCATCCCTAGAGAATAGAAGTCATGAACATGCAAGATGACTCTCGACATAGACACACCAAGTGTCCGATTTTCAACGAAAAAGACTACGAATGGTGGAAGGCTAGGATGAGGATCTACATCCAAGGATTGGACTATGAATGCTGGAAAGTCATAAGGAAAGGACCAATCCTTATCCAAGCCAAAAACGCTGAAGGAAAGATGGTCGACAAGGATGAAGACGACTACAATTCAGTTGACTATGCAAAAGCCGAAAAAAACTTCAAAGCTATGAGTATTCTCCAATATGGAATTGGACCTGATGAATACTCAAGGATCTCGGCTTGTACTACAGCAAAAGAAATATCGGACACGCTGGAGTTGGCCCACGAAGGTACGAATGAGGTAAAACAATCTAGAATAGATTTGCTTGTCCAACAATATGAATTGTTTACTATGAATAAGGAGGAATCTATTAAAGAGATGTTCACTAGATTTACACTAATCACTAATGAATTACGTTCTCTAGGTAAAACATATACTTCTGAAGATTTAGTGAGAAAGGTGTTAAGAAGTTTAACAAATCGATGGCTCCCAAAAATAACCGCTATTCAAGAAGCTAAAGATTTGACTAAACTTTCACTAGAACAACTTATTGGATCATTAATGACTCATGAACTTGTCTTAGATTCTAAAACTAATGAACCAAAAAGTAAAGGTATAGCCTTGAGAACTGAATTGGAAATTGAAAATAGTGATAGTGATGATGATGATGATATTGATTTTCTTACTAGGACATTTAAAAAATTTCTCAAAAAGAACAAAAACAACAATCCTAGAAAATATGAAAATTTCAAAGGTAAGAGCACTACCTCTAACTTTAACAAAAGTGCTACTAATTCGGGTTGTTTAAAGTGTGGAGAGTTAAATCACAGGATTAAAGAATGTCCCTTGTGGGATGATGAGAAGCCCAAAGAAAGAAGGGAGCAATCAAAGAAAGAATTCAAAAAGGCTATGATAGCTGCCGTTTGGGGAGATTCGGATTCTGACGAAGAACAGTCAGAGACACAGTGCCATGAGGAAAAATTATGTCAGAATGCTGTACAGACATCACAGAGAAAGGCAGAGTGCCAGGACGACTCTCACTTGTGTCTAATGGCGAAAAGTTCAAACTCCCAAGATGAAACTGAAGACATTGAGGTAAGTCTTCTTTCTCTAAAACCTTCAATACATCTTCTTTCAAAAAACCAACTTGTTACTTTGCTTGGAAATATCATTGATGATTGTCAAGAAATGAATGATGATTTTTCAATCATGAAAAATGAAGTAAAAAATTTAACTAAGCAAAAGATTGGGTTGGAATTGGAATATAAGGATTAATTAAAGGATTGTAAAGAATTGATGAAGAAGACTGATGAACTTGAAAAAATTATTGAAGAGAAAGATACTGAGATAAACGCTCTAAGATACGAAAAGTCTCTTGCTCAAGAAATCGTAAATGACACAGTGCCATACACTGTGTTAGAAGCTGAAAATTCGAGTCTTGAAAAGCAAATTGAATCGCTAAATCATGAGTTAGTTGAACTAAAGAATTCAAGACAGAAATCAAGAATTGTTCCACTAATGCTGCCTAGTGATGCTAAGATAAGTGAAGAACTTGATAAAGTTAAGAGAAAATTAGAAATTTCGAGAAAGAGAAATAGTGATCTAAATACTTCTGTTGAATTCTTGGAATCACAATTGACTATTGCTCGAAAAATGTATGAAAAGTGGTCGTATGGTCTAAAAGCTCTCGATTATTTGTCTAGTACAACTAACAATCAAAACAAAACTGTTTTGGGATATACAGGTCAGCAACACAGTGTACGGCACAGTGCCAGAAATTTCGAAAGAGACTTTCGTAAAAGAAAATATGTTGATCTACCTGAATATTTGATTTGCAACTTTTGTGGAAAAAATGGACACCTTATGGAGAACTGTAATATCAACAAAAGGAGTGTTGCGAAAAATGTAAAGTATGTAACTCAAATATGGGTTAGAAAAGACGTATTAGAAGCTCAACGAAAGAAAAAGGGACCCAAACAGATTTGGGTTCCTAAAATTAACAAGTGATCTTTTTGCAGGCAAACGTGAGAGGAAGCAGCCTATGGTATCTCCACAGTGGCTGCTCAAGACATGTGACTGGTGATAAATCTCAATTCCTCTCACTTGTAGCCTACCATGGAGGCTGTGTTACATTTGGCGACAACAAAAAGGGAGAAATAATTGGTATTGGAAACGTCGGCAAATCCCTAAAACACTCCATAGAGAATGTGATGTTGGTAAGTGGTTTGAAAAATTTGTTAAGCATATCCTAATTGTGTGATCAAGGTAATTCTGTTGAATTTCATGCATGAATATTTTACAATACAATTTGTGGCTTTGGGATTAATTTCTGGAAATTAGTTGAGTATTATGCTTGTTGTCCTCCTTTAAATATGTTAATTAGAGTGTTGATGCATGTCTTTGTGAAACACTGTGAGAAAAAGTCTACTTGATATAAAAAGGACTCGTAATGGTCTAATGATGCTGTCCTAATGTCATGATCCTAAGTTGCCGAACTAATGAGCTATATGATCCTAAGTTGCCGAGTTATTGAGCTATGAAATGCTAATTCTTTCTCCTATGGCAAGCTTGATCTTTATCCCGATATTCTGATTTTCTATTTATGAGTTTGACATTCGTGCCTCATTATTTCTTTCTTTCATATGTCTCACCTTATCGTCATTTCCCTATTATTATCCTCCTTTTCCTCACCCATTGATCCAAAGTTCAACAAGTGCTTTTAATCTTGATTAATGATAATTTATGGGGCAAGAACATCTTGATAAGATGATGGAAGAAAAGACGCATCAGTTAAGGGGGAACATGAAAATGTTGGAATGAAACACAAATACGTGAAAGAATGAAAAGTACTGATTCACACTGTGCAAGGCACAGTGCCAGGAGATGCATCAAAAAGAAAATGAGGTCCGAATTAACTTATTATCTTTGATCTCTTATTGATTGACTCTAGTATTATTGTATGGTCTGCTTCTCCTTCATAAAAAATTAAAAATTAAAAAAAAAGAGAAAGAAAAAAAAAGGAGAGTAAGACACTTATTTTAGATAAGTCCTAGAGTTCAATTCAAATGTGAAGAAAATTATCAAAGTTTTGAAGATCATCATTTTGGATTCTAGTATATCCGAAGATTAGTTATATTTGGAAGGGAATAGATTGTTCACTGGCACAGAAACACACACAGTGTCACAGTGAAGAAAGTCATATGATGTTTATTTGCGGAAGTTGAAAATCTTAAAAGAAAGGTTTAAGCACTTGTTGAGCCAATTGCCATTTCAAATCTTCAAGCTTGCATTACCTTTCTTTATCTTACTTTCTTAGCTATCAACCATGATCCTTCATGATTATTTCTTGCTTCATAATTTCGGATTGTGAGTTGGATTATTTTTTGCTTAATGACTTCGGATTGTGAGTTGGATTATGACATAGCACCAGCATCCTTAGTATCTATTGCTTGAGCTACCTGCATTATTTTGCTGACTATATCTCACTTTGACTCGCTAAACATGTTGATGCTATCCTTTTTTATAATGTCAAAAGGGGGAAGATGGGTATAATACTTAGACTAATGAACATGTTGATGCTCTCTTCTTTGGTTATCCTAATAAACATGTTACTTGTGAATGATGTTGAGATATCTTCCCTAATGTGATTAATGTTGCATATTTTGAGGGGGAAAAACTATTTGTTTGTCATCGTCAAAAAGGGGGAATTTGTTGAGACTCTAAGTCAATGTTATTTTGATGATGATAAACACTCTATGCTATAACATGTATGTGTGTAACAGTGATCTAAGAAAGCTATCAAGATTGGATGTTCATGAAAGATCAAGAACTTGAAGATATGGAAGCTTAGGTCTAGTTATGTTCTTAGTCATGTTTATGCAATGTAATTAACGTATTGGAACTTTGTGCTAAGCTAGAAATATGAAATTAGGATGATTAACTATTTTCTTAGAGTTAAGAAAATAGGTAATTATATTAATTTCATGTTTCTATATTTAAAGAATATAAAAGGGGAGTTTTTAATTTCGAAAATTAGTTTTGAAAGGAAAATATTTTTTACAAAGATTTTCGGATAAAGAGTTTTGTAAAAACTGATTTTAAAGAAAACGTTTCTTTAAAAATATTTTCGGAAAAAAGAGTTTAAAAAAAATCTGATTTTTAAGAACAAGATTTTATAAAAGATAAAATGCGAAAAAAAAAGAAGATTTTTAATAAAAAATTGATTTTAAAGAAAACATTTCTTTAAATGATTTTCTAAAAAGATTGTTTGTAAAAAGAGAAAAACTGATTTTTAATGATAACGATTTTTATAAAGTTTGTTTAGATAAAAACTGATTTAAAATCTGATTTAGAGTTGGCATAAGATATGGAGGAATCCTTATCTTACAAGGAGTAAAGGAAATCAGTTTTTTATAAAAGATAAAATTGGATTTTGAAAAGGAAAAGAATTTTATCCCCTAATTTTAGGAATAAAAATTATTCAAAAAGATAATACATCTTGGAGAAGGATTTTTATTCAGCTGATTGAATTATATAAGGGATAGAAATCATTGGAGCAAACCACGTTTTCAGATTTGGAGAGATAAAGATTTTGAGAGCTGAAAACGATCTCCCAGAGCACAGATTATGGCACAGAGTTCTAGTAAGTTAAGGTCTCTTAACAAAGTTTGTAACGATCCTCTATTTGCTTGAATAAGAAGCACGCTTTTGAGGAATCATTCTTTCTGTAATCTTTCATATTATAGAGAGTAGCAACACTTAGGGTTAAGTGTTGGGGAGCACTACTAGAGTTAGTAGTGGGGGAATCGAATTGTATCAAGGGTTTGGTATTTTACGATTCAAATAATAAAAGAGTAGTTTGTGTGGACGTAGATCTCAGAGGTGAGATTGAACCACATTAAATTTTTGTGTCTTATTATTTGATTTCATTGTTTTCTTGTTTGATACAATTTCGTTCGAGCAAAAACATTAATCGGAGAATTTACGAGTGAATAACACAGTGCACGGCACTGTGCCATAAGAGTGTTTTTGCGAAAATCGATTAGTTTTAGCCACTCAATTCAAACCCCCCTTTCTTGAGTGTCACCTTGAGTTCCAACAGGTTCACCAAGAAATTGCATGTTTTGGCTCCAAAGAAGTTGACGGCACGACTTCAATTTCGTGTACCAGGAGTTGGGTAGGTCAGTCATCAACGCCAGAAGATTACAAACCTGCAAAAACTAAAATGAAAATGGAGAACAATAAAATTAACGAAAAGCTAAGTGCATCCTCCATGGCTCCGTTGCGGCAAAACATCAAAACTATTGATGGTTCTTCCTGCGTCATCTAGAGGCGTCAAAGGTGGTTCGTCTCAGCTCTTTGGTTGCTTCTCCTTCTTCATATAAATGCCCTTCATACCTAGTATATATAGAAGACATAATGCTAGGTTAGAACCTTCAAAAGGATCAAATGAAGAAAAATAATATCTTCAGTTTGTTATAAAGATATTTTGATGGAGATTTTGGAGATCAGTTAACAAGGATTGGAAAGGTCAACTTATGCTTATTGGTTAAGTAAATTAATGGGTTGTTCCAAAATAGAGGAGATTTGGTTATCAAAATCTAACGTAAGGAAGTAGCTTATTTTTATTATTATTAAAAAAAAGGAATCAAGCTAAGTGTTCGAGACTCGATCACGCTTAAACACTGAAATATCGTCTACGTGATACAGTCTCGAGGAGGCAATTTATAGGCATAAATTTTTTGTAAAATGCCACATAACTCTGATTTGACCCATTAGTCAAATGCTTACTTTTGTTAATAAATGATCATCAAAATTAATTAATTTAGGCTTGCTATTAATTTTGGCCTATTTTAATTAAATCATTTATTATTGGGTCAAGGTCCCATTAAATGAAAGTTGTGCTAATAAAAGGGTTTATGCCCATGAGGCCAAGGTGACAGGATAGTTGGAAACCCTAGGTTCAACTAAGCTCTATAAATTGAGCCCTCCTCTTCATTTGCCGGAGGAGAAAACAAAAGACAAAAGGGAGAAAGCTACTCCAGATTTCAGATATTCTCTAAGTCTGCACATCCAAATCAAACCACTCAATCTGAAAGAAGAACAACAAGTATCGAAGTCGTTCCATTCTAGATTACCAAACTTGAAGGAGATAGATCAAGCCTGGAGGCCCTCATTCAAGGAAGTCAAACCATATTGCGGGATTGTCAAATTAAAACTCGAGATACACACAATTATATTTCTTGGAGATAAAATCTGTGGATATACATTCGAGATTGTACTCAAATATTCATATCAATAAAATTTTATATTTGTTTCACATCTTTTGACTTTGTATCTTGCAGATCTAAAATTTGTGTTTACACATAGTCATAAGGAAACTTACCCGACCATGGCATTGCGCTCTTGTTCTTGACGAGATACTTGAGCGCGTCCTACACATGGCCATCTTTTCAATCAAAGATACGCAGCGTAGGATCAATCTATTAGTCATGGACCCTTCCAAGCCTTAACGAAAGCCTGACCATAGTATCAAACATTGATCTTGACTTTAGGTTGGAACTGCATACAATTTCTTACTTATATGACATGATTGATTGCTTGTTTTTTATATGTTTAACATGCTTCGCCTTGCTTTCCCCTCAAATTAGGCTTAAAATCATCGAAAAATGGTCAATACATCGATGAAACAAAAAAATGTTGCACGAAAGCGATGCGCTAAACGTACATGCTTTGGTCACAGTGAAGCATCGTGCGCCTGGCGCACAAGCTTGCGTGGCACGCAACTCCTCTGCATGTGGCGCAAGCTGCCCAGCTTTGTTTTGGTTCGTTTCCATCGGTTTATTTGTCGGTTTTCAATCTATCTTCGTATTATTGTTCATGATCATTTTAAAACATATTTTTCAAACAAACTCACATAATCAAAAGATTAAACTTGATCTCTTCATACATATCACCTAAGGTTAAGTCTATCGTAAATCTAGATAAATGATCGTGATAGAGTTTGAGTCATCATGTATGTTATCCCCTCTTATCCCTTTTATCTAACTTATCTCTCCCAACATATCCTATCCCATCATATTCCATACTTTTCAAAAAACATATCTTTTTCAAAAATTTATCTCACACCTTCTTCTATTCTATCTTTTTGGAAAACATCTACTTATCATCATCCTACCACACGTTCAAAAAAATCTTTTCAAAATTAACCTATCCATAATTAATCCATCATCTTTTCCAAATAAAAGATAAAAACAAAAGGGTTACTTTCAAAAACAAATTTTGAAAATTCTAAGCCAAGTCCAAACATCTAAATCCAACTAATATAATTCCAATCTATTTGCATTCATCTTAGGTCCATGTGCATTAGAGTACATCCATTCATCATAGAACCTTTCAAATTTGAGTGCATGCATACATATTAGGCCCACTAGCATCAGAGTCCATCTTAGTCCCGATCTAAGTCTAATCTCAACCCATTTCAATCTAATCCATCCTAGGCCTAGTTAAAGTCTAATCGCAATCCATTCCAGAGTCAAGCCCATGTGTGTCTCCCTGTCTAATCCAAAATTTAGGTCAATTTAGGCCCAATTCATACCCTAGGTCTAGTTTGCATCTTTGTGTAAGCCTTAGTCAAGTCTAGGACTGTAAAATCCCCAATTCACATCCTAGGTCTAGTTTGCATCTCCATGTAAGCCTTAGTCAAGTCTCAAGACTATAAAAGCCCAATTCATACCCTATGTATAGTTTGCATCTCTATGTAAGCCCTAGTCAAGTCTTAGGACTATAAAAGCCCATTTCATACCCTGGGTCTAGTTTGCATCTCCATGTAAGCCCTTGTCAAGTCTATGGACTATAAAGGCCAAGTTCATACCCTAGGTCTAGTTTACATCTCCATGTAAGCCATAGTCAAGTCTTATGACTATAAAAGCTTAATTCATACCCTATGTCTAGTTTGCATTTCCATGTAAGCCCTAATGAAGTCCAATTCCAAACCCATGCAAGATGAAGTCCAAACTCTAAAACCTATCAACCTTTTGGTCTAGCCTGCTTATTCTAAACGTAAGTTTAAAGTCTAGCCCTCTCTAAGTCCATAACGGCCCAAATCCTCGAGTTTAGCGAAGCTACTCATCTATAAGTCCATAACGGTCCAATCTTCGAGTCTAGCCTACTTATTTTAAATGTAAGTTTGAAGTATAATCTCCCCTAATGTCTAGTGTGCTTATCCTCCATAAGTTCAAATCCTAGTCACCTTTTTTTTTTAGCCTGCTTACCCTAAATGTAAGTTCAAATTCTAGTAAACCTTAAGTCTAGCTCGCTTATTCTAAATATAAGTTCAAAAGTCTAGTCTTCCCTATTGCCTAGCTTGCTTACTCTCCTGTAAGTTCAAAGTCTAGTCACCCCTAAGTCAAGCTTGCTTATTCTAAACACTAGTGGAAAAAAACTTAAATGACACAAAGAACTGATCCGGTTTTTACTAAACCAGATCAATTAGGGTCAGCTGATCTGGTTGGCCAAGGTAACCTGATCAGTTTATCTATTATTTTTGGGCGCAAAATGTAGGTCCAATTAACTGATCCGGTTCAGCTTAAAACTGGATCAAGTAATTAGATCTATATATTATGGCCCAACGCACTTTGAGCCCACTCCTCCTCATATTCTCTCTTCATCCCCCTCCTCTACTCCTTCTAAATCTTCTCTATTCACCCCCACAAGTTAAACCCTAGTCCCACTCCGCATCTTCCCTCTTCAACTTCACACGATCCTCTGCAACCACCATCCTCCCTCCTCTCACCCACTTCGCCACGATCTAAACCTTATCCATCAACAACTCATCAACCACCATCCTCAGCAACCACCGCCTACCTCCTCTCACCCACTTCGTCACCACCACGCATCAACAGAACCACCACCACCACCCTCTCAAACCAAAAAAACACTTTGCATAGGTCTGACTTCGATATAGCAAATACAAGTCAACCCAAGAAATCTCAGCCGTCCGTTTCTTCAACTTCAAACTCAAACAACAACAACTCGAGGCGGCCCACCACCACCACCGTCTTCGCTTACTGTTTAGGTGGACGAGGTCAAGGAGGAATAAAGAAGGGAAATTTTGAATTCATCTAATTTTCGGGTTCATAATTATTTTTTGTGTTTTATCGTTTTTATTTAAATCTTAATATAGCAGTTTCACCTCATAAATCTATATTTTCTAATTCATGTATTTTTTTTCTTAATTTTTGTTTTCTTAATCAAGGTTTCGTTTGTTGTAATTAGGGTTTTTTCGTCTTTTTTAATTAGTTTTTTTTTTATTTCATTCTCTGTAGTTACTTTATTGTAATTTCATTTGTTTTATTTTCATTTATTGTAATTTCTTTTGTTTTTTGGCTGATTTCTTACGTTTTTTTATTGTGGATGTCTGCGTTGTTTTAGTTTGTTTGGCTTCTATTTCGTTTGCTCTGTGTGTGTGCTTGGCTGCAAAAATTGGCTTTTTTCATTTATTTCATATCAATACAAAACCATGAATTTGTTTGTTGTAAAAAATTGGAATCCATTAAACATAGTATAATCCATCAAAACATACTGCAAATGTATTGTGGTGCGTGGCTTCATTTTTTTAATACAAAAGCGTACTCAACTGATCTGGTTGAGCTGGAAAACCGGATCAGTTAATTTTTGCTATCTAGTAGCTCTGGCCCCAACTAATACAGTCCATTTTCGAATCAGTAAGTTATATTTTGATCGGATCAGTTGAGGTTTTTTCCACTAGTGAAACGTAAGTTCAAAGTCTAGTTTTCCTAGTCTCCTCACTCTCCCATAAGTTTAAAGTCTAGTCATCATTAGGTTTATCCCGCTTATTCTAAATGTCAAGGTCTAGTCTTCTTAATCTGTCTATTCTCCTAGTCTTTTCTATTGCCTAGTCTACTTACCCTCCCGTTAGTTCAATGTCTAGTCTCCCTTAGATCCATAAAGCACAATTGTCGAGTCTAGTCTGCTTACCGTGAATGTAAGTTCAAATCTCAGTCATTAAATCATGTCCGCTTACATAGTCCAGTCCATATTTCCATTTGCATATAGTTAGGTTCATGTCTCCATCTAGTAAAGACCACCTTATTCCATAACCCATATCATTTCAAATCCGTCCATCTCACTTCCATTTCTCATTTCGAAACTCATTTCCAAAATTTACAAGTGAGGTCCATTCGATTCAGTTCAGGTTCGGTCGAGAGATTACAACTTAAGAGCACGTAATGGAGAAACAAGAACGTGTGCTCACTCTAAAGTTCATCAAGCGTACTATCACTACCCCGACTTCACTTTGAGCCATGAAATTGCTTTCTATCGCCTTCACAATAGAGCCGCGATCACATCTACAAGGTCTACTCTGAACCCCTTACCTAAAAAAAATCTGAAAGGTGCAACCTAAACTTCTATTGCAAATTCATTCAGAATAATGAACATCTAACATCTAGTGTTGGATCCCTTCAATACATTGCAAAACATGGTCGATGACGACATATGTCTAATACTTACGTAGTGTATCCCCAATTCAATAGGCTCGGTTATCTATTTCCTGATTTGTATATAGGTTGAGCCAGATATTCCTTACTCTAAGCCATTTTTGTCCTCTCCCATCGAGTCTATGTTACTCCAAGACTTTCATATATTATTGCATTTTCATGTATATCATTTTTTATTCTTTTTTAATTTCCATTGGCATTTTATGATCATTTATGCTTCGAATTCAATGATGAAATTTAAATCCCTCTAAATACCTTGATTAATAAAAAAAATAAAAATAAAATCAAAAAATGGACATACTTTGTAATAGGAGTAATTTCCCTCACCCTCCATCCTTCTAATTAAAAATTTGTCACCATCTTCATGCAACCAAAATAAAACAGATAGCATCCCTTGCGCTATCATCTTCATGACCCTTAACCAAATATCCTTTCAAATCAAAGCTTCACAAATAGCCTTCAAATCTTCAAATCTTCCAATACCCAAAACCAAGAAAACTTGTGTGAAAGCCTCAATACCATAAAAAATCAATGCCATACAAAATAAAAAAGTGAAAAATTCAAAGTACAAAATAAATCAAAAGAAAATGCACAAAGCAAAAATACAAAAAAGAGAAAAAAAAAGCCAAAGGCTAAAAGAAGTCAAGGTAGGGGACTTGCACACATGTTCTACCCCTCGTTTCAAACCTCATCAATTCATCAAAAAACCTTAAAAGTCATAAAACCATAACCCTTACCTTGGCCCACATCCAATTAAACCTTCATCCAAATCCCTAAACCTCAAACCTTATACCTTATAAATCTCACATCAATCCTAACTCCTTCATTAAGTTATGTCCAAGTCACTAGCTAGGTTGAAAATCTGAAAGGGCGGCCTAGGCAAAAGTTTGGGCACGTAAAAAAAATCAGATCCAGAACTATGAATTATATGATTCCGCAATGATAAGTAGAAATCCTCATCTCGAGGTCCGACGCTTCAATAAATTAATTAATCAATATCTAATGATTTGACTTTCTAGAATTCAGATCATGCTCTTTATAGATCCCAACAAAGACTCGAGCCTGAATCTATCCATGTCAAAGCCTGCTTCCACATACATATATATGATTCACAAATTAAACCTTTTCTTTCTTTCCATTCAAATACTCTTTGTCCTTAAAGGAGTCTCCCGTAATTCCATGATCTTTGGCGATATCTGATTTTGCCTACATCAATTGCCTAGTGCAGAAACATGGAATGCTCATCTGGATGCTCAGTTTAAGACTACTACCTTCAAAATCTAGGATGAGAGTGTCTAATTCAAGACAAGATTTTCCAAACTGGGGGCTTCCTATATTTGTTGTGTTTCCTCCATATCAAACTCCCAAAGAGTTGCAATCTGCAGATATCACTTGCGGACCCCGATCTTTATCAAAACAGTTTTCATGCAAAAATCAACCTATCTCAACTAATCTAGTTCAATCTATCTCTCTCTACCGATCCATACCTCCTAGCTTTGCATTACCCTGACCTTGCATATCATCCCTATCTAGTTTTAGCTTTGCATAACCCTAACCTTGCATAGTGTCTCATGTATCCTCAAAGAGTCTAAGTTTGCATCTTTGTTCCATTATGTGCATTCTTATCTGAGTTGTTTGCACCTATCTGCCAACATCTTCTCCTGCAGGTAATTAGATTACTTGTAGTTATCGTCTTGCATACTAACTTTATTTTGAAGAAACTGGCGATATATAGATCAGTTCTAAACTGCAGTGCGTTGAGAATTGTTCTCCGTCCCGAGTTCCGACACAGGCTACTTTGACTTTTGGTTTCACGAACCTCAGTGAAAGTGGAAGCTTCTGTAGACACAAAATCGTGTTTCCCCATTGAGTACCCATTTATAAAACATACCGACGTCCTAATTGGTCCGATGCAAAGGAAGTTCAATCAAATGAGCTAAGCCCTAAAGCGTTTTGAAAACATAAAGTCTGCTGATTAAAACGAAGCCCTATTTAAAGGCCCAAGTAATCATTCCTCATAATTATATATATTTTTAAATTTTCTTATTAATTAATCTCGATAAATTTCTAATGATTTTGGGAAATCAGATTCTTATTCACAAAAATAGGTGATTTCGGATTTCAAAACATAAGATTTCATCAAATATAAAAAAGAATCTTACAACAAATGAAAATACCTCAAATATACGTTGCGTCAAGCGCAAGATGACGCGCGAACGTAAAACATAGTCTTGCGCTGACGCATGGCTTGTGCGCGGAGCGCACACTCCATGCGGGGAGCGCACGAGCTGTGCGTCAAACGCATGGTATGCTTATTATCCTCCGCGTGTTTTTCGGGTTTGTTTCCCCTATAGTACTTTATGTTTCGACAAACGATTTCAACACAACTTCAACACATAATAACATACATTCATACACTTACATACTCTCTACAAACGTTTAAACACATCAAAACAACATTCAAACTACATTTAATCTTCAAGATTTCTCCTCCTATGGATCATTACATAAGTCCCAGGCGACAAAGGTTTACTTTTCTGAGGGTCAATTCCAATTTAGTTCTGTTGTTACTAACTCTTAAAGGAATTAACAATTTCTTTTATATTCAAATATCTACTCTTCTCTTTTATATTATTTCTTTTCTATATTATTCGTATTCACATGCATGCATGTATGCTTTAATGCTTTCATCACCGCACATGTTTATGCTAATCAAAGACCTAAGTAAATGTTCTAATGCTAAATTCAGATAATCTAGACAATTGGATTAGGTTTCCTGTAATTTGATTGCTTAAATAACATGTCACCAAAAATTGGTCTTTTGCGTGTTTAATGAACCAACATAGATTAATTTAGATTACATGCATTAACATATTCCTTGATTGTTTAATTGCATAAATTTTGACATGAATCGCTATTAAGTAGAGGCCAACAATGGGTGAATTCGATTCCTGATCATATTGGTACCATCACTCCCTAACTCAATTTTTTGTTCAATGATCAATTATGGAGTCATGACGGAGAAATCTACATTGGATAAGTCCCTAAGTTGTCCCTATGGTTTTTCAAAGTCCAATCAGGTTGTGAGTCTTCCTTTAAAGACTTGTTGGCGACATATTATTTCAAAACATATTTCAAAACAAAACCTTTACAATGAGGTAGTCAAATACGTGCTCATCCGCGTAGGCAATAAAAATACGCCTACAAGTAGGCTTGGTCAAACTTGGCCTTGATTAAACCCTCGTTCTCTGTTCGATCATTCCGGACCGTCTAAGAGCGGTTCATGTCAAGATCAGGGGCACGATGAATAAATTCTCTCCCTAAGAGGAAAGAAATCCCACCCAGGGTCGATGAATGACAAGGGTTAATATTGTTCACTTTAAGACATTTTTTAGCAGTTTTTTCGCGCTTCGTTTTTTCTCTCGGCGTAGGATAAGGTTTCCCTCTCATCTTGCGCTGGCGCCATGGCAGGAAAATCAAAAGCTTGGAAAACTCCTCAAAAAGCGAGATCAGATGTTACAATTCACAAACCAAAGGGTCATATATTGAATTCTCTGGCGAAAAAAAGAAATCCATGGATACAATTCTTGGAATTCCGGCGATGGAGGTTGATTCAAGTGATGATATCTGTGGAAGAAGAAAGTGAAATTCTCTCTCCTAAGGCGTCAATTGCGGCTTTGACTGCTCAAGCGGAGGATCATCGAACATTTTCATCATGGTTGTCAGTGATGAAATCTGGAAATTCAAAATCAAGAGAAAATCAGGTATCTCCAATTCCTATCTTGCATCCTGATAGTTATTATGCTTCATTGAATGTTGATGTTGTGCAAATCGAGATGGATGACATTCAAGAGGAAGTGGACTATTGGAATTCATCCATAGTTTGCTCAGTTTTAGGTGTCAATCCTCCATTAACTGTAATTGAAGGTTTCTTTAGGTGAATTTGGAAGAATTTGGGAATTGATAAAGTTGCAAATATAGAACATGGGGAGTTTATTGGGCGTTTTTCTTCAATGGAAAACCGTGACAAAGTCCTAGCTGATATTAGACCCACTTTTGATAAAAAAAACCTATTATATGCAAACCTTGGCACAAAGATATTGTTAATTTTAGCGATGAAATTCAAGTAGTTCCTATTTGGATACAATTGAAGAATTTAGAGCTGAAATTCTAGGGTAATAGATGTCTGGGTAAGATTATTGGATCAGTTGGGAGGTTTATCCAACCTGATCAAGCTACTCTTAATAGAGATAAACTTCAATTTGCTAGTGTGCAAATTGAGACTGCTATATCTCAAAAATTACCAGATTGTTTGAAGTTTCATGATGAAAATGGGGTTTGGCTATGAATGAAAGCCAGTGATTTGTGACCATTGTAAACTCTTGGGTCATATTTCTGTTGACTGCAAGAAGAAGAAGGGAAAGAAGACCTGGGTGACCAAGGCTCCATCTCATAATGATGTCCAGGCTAAGGTTTCCGATGAGGGTTTCAAACCAGCTGATAATGTTGCTTAGGGTAGGAAGACTGCAACAATACCAGTGGTTGTGGGCAATTCTTTTCAGGTTTTGGAACACCCTGAGGAATTAGTGGAAAAGGTAGTCACAGAACATGACACAAATGATGAAACTGGGGTATCAGGGGTTGGATAAGGGTCTAATGTAGTGGAAGGAGGTGAAAGGCATCCTGACATTCATGGATAGGATGTTATTTTGGAATGTTAGGGGATAAATAAAGGACTGACTAGCAAAGAGATGTAAATCTCATTCTGAATCAGAATAAATGTAGTCTTATTTGTCTCCTTGAAACAAAGGTCAAGGCTAAAAACATGGGAGCCTTGTACCCCAAATTGTTCAATGGGTGGACTTTCACCTCCAATAGCATGTCCCATCCTGGTGGGAGAATAATCCTTGCCTGGAATCCTTCTTAATTTCAGGTTAGTCCTTATAAGTACTCTAGTCAACTAATTCAATGCAAAATTACTCCTAAAAAAGGTCAGGAGTTTGAATGTTCTTTCATATATGCTCACAATACTCAGCAGGAAAGACTTGTGTTATGGCAAGACTTATGTGCTTTGGCTTTGAATATTAAGATTCCCTGGATGCTCATGGGGGATTTTAATTATGTGTTGAGTCATGATGAGAGAATTGGTAGTCCTGTCAGAATAAGGGAGATCCATGACTTTCAAAATTGCATTCAACATTGTGATGTTGCAGATGTGAAGTCTTGTGGTCACTTTTTTACTTGGAATAACAAGCAGCAGGGGTCCAGTAGGGTGTTCTCTAAGTTAGATAGAGTTCTTGTAAATGATTGCTGGAATAAAACATATCCAAACACTGAAGTTTGCTTTAGAAGTGAGGGCTATTTTGATCATTGCCCTGGGATCATTTCCATGTTCCCTGACATGGCAGTAGGGAAAAATCCCTTTAAATTTTTCCCAATGTGGCAATCTGCTCCTCAATATAAAGATGTCATTTCCCAAGCATGGAATGCCCAGCTTCAGGGTACTCCAATGTTTCAGATTGTGCAAAAATTGAAAAGGGTTAAGGGTGAGTTAAAGAAGTTAAATAAGGAAGGCTATGGAGATATTGCTGCTCAGGATGCTCAAGCCTTTCAAGTTTTGCAAAATCTTCAGAATGACCTACATTTGAATCCTTCAGATATAGAGCTGTCAGACAAAGAGAGAGAGGCTCAGGAGACTTATTTGCATACTCATAAAGCTTATCTGAGTTTTCTTGCTCACAAGGCTAAAATGGAATGGCTAAAAGAAGGGGATGATAATATTGCCATGTTCCATCAGTCTATCAGGAAGAGATAAATTCAGAACACCATTTACTCTATTCAAGATATGCATGGTAACTGGACTCTTGATCCATCTCAGGTTCCAGTGGTGTTCTTGGAATTTTATGAATGGCTTCTTGGTTCTAAGGCCAGCTGTAGAACCCCTGTGAAGCAAATAATCATTAACCAGGGTCCAGTGGTAACAGATGAGATGAAGCACATGTTGAATGCTAATTTTTCTAGAGCTAAAGTTAAAGAAGCTATGTGGAGCATTGATAGTGGGAAAGCTCCAGGGCCAGATGGTTTTGGAAGTGCCTTCTTTAAAGGTGCTTGGGAGATTCTTGGTGAGGAGGTTTATACAGCTGTTTTGAACTTTCTGAATACTAGCAATTTACTAAAAGAAATAAATGCCACAAGCATCACTCTTATTCCTAAAGGGAATTGTCTAGGAAGTGTGAAAGATTTTAGACCAATATCATGTTGTAATGTGGTCTACAAATCAATTTCCAAAGTCTTATGTGCTAGACTTAGAGATGTTTTGCCTAAGATCATTGCACAAATCAAGGAGGATTTGTTCACAGCAGATTTATTGCTCATAACATCATGGTGTGCCAGGATTTAGCAAAGGGGTATGGCAGGAGAAGCAACACAGCCAGGTGTATCATTAAGCTTGATTTACAAAAAGCATATGATACAGTGGAATGGGATTTTGTGGAGGAGATGCTTAAGGGTTTACAATTTCCCAGTCACTTTATCATACTCATCATGGTGTGTGTCAGATCACCTAAATTTTCTCTCTCAATCAATGGCTCACTTCATGTGTTTTTTTGAAGGAAAAAGAGGTTTGAGACAGGGAGATCCCTTATCCCCCCTTCTCTTTGTACTCTGTGTTGAGTATCCATCCAGGATATTGAAGTTAGTTGGTGAAAAAGAGGGCTTTAAATTTCACCCTAAGTGCAGAGGCATAAAACTCAATCACTTGAGCTTTGCTGATGACATAATTTTGTGTTGCAAGGGTGATTACAAGTCTGTGCTTTTGATGATGAAAGGCTTCAAGCTCTTTTCAAACACAACTGGTTTGCAAGCAAGCCCAGCCAAGACCTCAGTTTATTGCTTTGGTATGTCAGATGTTGAAGTGCAAAGAGTGCTTGACATGACTGGTTTTGCTAAAGGCACCTTTCCATTTAGATATTTGGGCATCCCAATTTGTCTAAGAAGATTACTGTGGCTGAATGTGAGCAAATAGTAGATAAAATGTGCACAAGAGTTAAAATTTGAAGCTCAAGAAACACCTTTGATGGGCATCTTACTCTTGTAAACTCGGTTTTGATGACTCTGCAGTCTTATTGTGCTCAGATCATGATCCTTCCCAAAGGTCTTTTCAGCAAGATCAACAATATATGTAGGAACTTTAATTTCTATGGAAAGGTACAGCTGAATATGGATGTCCTGGTAAAGTTGCTTGGAAGACCATCTGTAAGCCTAAAAAGGAAGGGGGCTTTGGTCTTATTAATCTGAAAATGTAGAATGTGGCTGCAATAATAGGGAAGCATGTCTGGATGATTGCCACACAAAAAAAGATAACTTGTGGGTCAGATGGATACATTCCATCTATGTTAAAGAGCAAAGTTGATGGGAGTATACTCCTAAAAAAGGAGATAGTTGGTATTGGAGAGCTATTTGTCAAGTCAAGGAGCAGATGAAATTTTTTATTACTGAAGCCCAACTGATCAATATGCTTCATTACTCTATCAAGCAATGCTATAAATGCTTAGTTCCTGCTACTAATGGTGTTCATTGGGATAAAGCTATTTGGTGTAGGCTTGGTCAACCTAAACACATGTTTATTACCTGGTTGGCAATGCTAGGAAGATTGAACACAAAAGATCGTTTGTTGCAGATGGGAATAGCAAATGATAATGTGTGTATACTGTGTGGAGACACCACTGAGACCCACAGCCACTTATTCTTTGATTGTCAGTTCAGCAAGAGATGTTTTCAGTAAATCCTTCCCTGGTTGGGCATTTCTAGACATCAAAGCAATATTCAGAACATGATCAGGTGGTCTTACAGAAGAAAGCTCAATAAATTTAGAAGGAATGTGCTTCATACTACCATGTTGTGTACAGTTTACTACATCTGGGTAGAAAGGAACAATTCTTTGTGGAATAGCAAGATAACATGTATAGATAAACACGACAAGAAAAGACGATATCAACGACCGCTTATAACCGTCGCTGAAAAATCAAAAACAGTCGCTTAAACCATCAACGACGGTCAACGGTCGTTGACTGACAGTCGTTGCATCGATGGTCGCTGATTTAGGAATCAAAGATCGTCTGGCCGTCGGTACCAATATCAACGACGGTTTTCTTACTTATCAGCGACTGTTTTGAATACCAACGTTGTGAATATGTCACCTACTGTTTAGAGAGGTCGCTGAAACAACGACGGTGCTTAACAGACGTTAATTCAACGACGGTTTTAAACAGTCGTTGTAGCAACGACGGTTAGGAATAGTCGTTGATTCAACGTCGGTTTAAATCAGTCGCTTATATTCACCAGCAGTCGTTGCCTTGTACATCTGTGGCAGCATCACTTTCTTTTACAGCGACTGTTTAGCCGTCGTTGTTTCACTGTTTAGCCGTCGTTGTTTTTTAAAATTACATTAATTTAGATTATTATGTTCCAAATTTTAATTAAACCTGTACCTGCACGGTTGCACCTAAATATACTACACTAAATCTGTTCCTCCATCGCCTCCGTCGCATTTAATATTTTCAACTACAAAAATATGCAATTTTAATATATATTACAATTTGCGTAGATACTTATATAATTACATGAAATAGATTAAAATTATGTACACAAAATAGATCCCGGTGTCGGAAAATAAAGTAGAAGTCGGGTTCTACAAAATTATATATCGACAAATCTAGAAACTTATAAGCTAGATGCCGATTAATATAGACACTAAATGTCTATAGTTAGACAAACTACCTAGATTAAATATATGTACGCAAAATAGATCCCGGTGTCGGAAAATAAAGTAGAAGTCGGGTTCCAAAAAAATATACCGACACATCTAGAAACAAAGCTAGATGCCGATAAATATAGACACTAAATGCATATAGTTAGACTAACTATATAGAAACTATAAGTTAGTTATTTAGTTGCCAAAACCAAATAAACTACAATGTCACGGGTGACTCTGTAGCACTACTGCCACCACCAAACCCTGGGTCATCTTCTGGTTTGCGTTGTGGAGGGGGGTCTGTGTTGCAACCTGAGAACATGTGGCCGAAACTAGACATGTTCCTCATCATTTCCTGCCGGAGGGCCCGATTTGACTCTTTCATCCATGCTGCAACCCTTGCCTCCACCTCTTCCATCCGTGCAGCGACCTTTGCCTCCACCTGCGCCTCAAGCTGAGAAAAAATGGACGGCTCATATGGTTGTGAAGAGCCATCTCCTCGCCCAGATGAAGAGTTGTAGTACAAATGATCTCCCTGACCCAACCCCTGTACTTTTCCTCTGTTCCTCCCACCAACTGTCTCCCAATACAACAGATCAAGGTTCGGTTGAGACCCCTGAGTGGTACAATCATCCAGCTTCTTGTTGTATGTCTCCTGCATTTGGTTACATAATGTACTCATATTCATGCATTTTCAAGTAAAAAGTACTATGTGACACACCAAACAAACTATATTTGCGTTGCTTGGTTCTAACATGGCTATATTTTGTATTTTCAATCAAAACTACTATTAAACACATGAAATAAAGTATATATATGATGTTTGAGGTGTTTATAACTTAAACTAGCTTTAAACTACTCATATTCATTCATTTCGGAGTAAAATGGGCTAAAATTGCCTATATTTGGTTCTAACATGCCTATATTTTGTATTTTCAATCAAAACTACTATTAAACACATGAAACAAAGTATATATATGATGTTTGAGGTGTTTATAACTTAAACTAACTTCAAACTACTCATATTCATTCATTTCGGAGTAAAATGGCCTAAAAGGGGCTAAAATGGCCTATATTTGGTTCTAACATGCCTATATTTTTTATTTTCAATCAAAAATACTATTAAACACATGAAACAAAGTATATATATGATTTTTGAGGTGTTTATAACTTAAACTAACTTCAAACTACTCATATTCATTCATTTCGGAGTAAAATGGCCTAAAATGGGTTAAAATGGCCTATATTTGGTTCTAACATGCCTATATTTTGTATTTTCAACCAAAACTACTATTAAACACATGAAAGAAAGTATATATATGATGTTTGAGGTGTTTATAACTTAAACTAACTTCAAACTACTTATATTCATTTATTTCGGAGTAAAATGGCCAAAAATGGGCTGAAATTGCCTATATTTGGTTCTAACATGCCTATATTTTGTATTTTCAATTAAAACTACAATTAAATACATGAAACAAAGTATATATATGATGTTTGAGGTGTTTATAACTTAAACTAACTTCAAACTACTCATATTCATTCATTTCGGAGTAAAATATGGGCTAAAATTGCCTATATTTGGTTCTAACATGCCTATATTTTGTATTTCCAATCAAAACTACTATTAAACACATGAATAAAAGTATATATATGATGTTTGAGGTGTTTGAGGTGTTTATAACTTAAACTAACTTCAAACTACTCCCATTCATTCATTTCGGAGTAAAATGGCCTAAAATGGGCTAAAATTTCCTATATTTGGTTCTAACATGCCTATATTTTGTATTTTAAATCAAAACTACTATTAAAAACATGAAACAAAGTATATATATGATGTTTGAGATCTTTATAACTTAAACTAACTTCAAACTACTCATATTCATTCATTTCGGAGTAAAATGGCCTAAAATGGGCTAAAATTGCCTATATTTTGTTCTAACATGCCTATATTTTGTATTTTCAATTAAAACTACTATTAAATACATGAAACAAAGTATATATATGATGTTTGAGGTGTTTATAACTTAAACTAACTTCAAACTACTCATATTCATTCATTTCGGAGTAAAATGGCCTAAAATGGGCTAAAATTGCCTATATTTGGTTCTAACATGCCTATATTTTGTATTTTCAATCAAAACTACTATTAAACACATGAAATAATTAAGCCAAAGAGAAATACCAAAATGCTACGTAATCCTACATCATGTAGAAAATCAATTATTAAACGGTAACCTTAAAGCACTTAGCAAAATTAAAAACATAAAATTAAGCAATTAACCATATAAACTAAATTTACTATTAAAATTAAAGATTTTAAAAATTAAAGCGTACCTAGAGGCGGCAGGGCAGACTAGCGGCAAGGAGACAGTGGCAGAGAGACGGCACAGTCCGGCGGCAAGGAGACAGTGGTGTTTGGCCACCTACATTCACAAAGCCGAATGAGGGTTTGGTGAGTGCCAAAAACTCAAAAAAAAAAAATTAAATAAGTAGGGTATAGAAGTTAGTTTGAAGTTTTTGATAGCAAAGGATTCCTAAAAATGATCTTCTACCAAAAAAAGTTGTTGAAATCTCATTTAATCAATTATAATTATTGCTAAACTTAGTGGGAAGTTGTGGGCTAAAACCCAATCTCTTTGTTCAAACTCCAATTTCCAACAATAACGCGATCAAGTCCTATAACAAAGAGAACTAAATCATTCTGTGCAAATCAATTATGGACCCTAATACCATAACAAAAAAATAGAAAGAGGCATTTCATCGAACAGGTGGTATGCATACATTAACATAACCAATATGGACAATAAAAATAGAACAAGTAAAATGAAACCCAAAATCCAACTCGCGAATATATAGAACTCCTGTAAATACAAACATTACAGCAACGACTGCATAGAAAAAAGAAGCTAGAGAATGTACAAAGAACGTTCAAAAATTCAAATGAGGGGAAAGGGGGGAAGTGAAGATTAGAGAAAGTGTTTAGTAACTTAAAGATGGGCAGGGCTAACGTGGTGTACGGCGAGGAGAGCGACCAATTAAAACGGCCGGCGTACGTGGTGTTGGCCACCTATATCCCAAAAACCCAATTTTTAGGGTTTGATGAGTAACAAAAATTTAAAAAAAAAACATGAAGCTTCAGGAATTATCGGCGGCAAGGAGAGCGAAAATGGGCTGTCGCCGGTCGTTGGAGGAAGGTGAAGGTCTGACCTTGGCCTTAAATGGCTTCTTCAATTCGTGCGCCCTCCTCTCCCTTTTGTGTTTTGAAAATGAATGAATGAATACAGTCGTTTAACAACAAAGAGGCCTGAGTTTATTTTAACTCCTTTTTTAATCAGCGACCGTTTAATACAGTCGCCTAAGCTAAAAAAATCTAAAATTTAAAACAATAAAATCAACGACTGTTTTAAACGGTCGATGATTAACAACGACTGTTTATCCGTCGCTGTGCACTTTAAAAGCTGTCGGTGGCAACGACGGCTTAAAACAGTCACTGGGTGCAAGAATAACGACCGTTATTCAAACCGTCGCAGTGAAGAAGTCGTTGATTTGGCCTTTTCTTGTAGTGAAAGTAGTTAAAATCATACAACAAAATGTATATCATAGAATCAATAGTTTTTTGCCTAGACATATAAGTAGCAGTGATCATAGATGGTTTTCTAGCCTCTTAGTGAGGTAGGTCTGGTTGGCTTTATTAGCCTGTTGGGGTGGTTGGTCAGGGGGCATGTCTCCTGTCCTTGTTAACTTGTATCAGTTTTTAATTGCAATATATACTTACCTTGCCTATAAAATAACGACATTTTTGAGCTGGAGAAGGAGGAGTTCGGGAAAGAAAGGTTTTTCTCAGATTGGAAGGTGTCACAGCTGCCTGAGTTGAATGCCGAATGCTAGATTCGACTTGAAGGGAGAGAAAGAGAAAAGGAAACTCGGAGCAAGTGAAAGTGGTGAAGGAGTAACAAAAAACCCTATTTATAGAAAAAAGGGTGGTTACTCGGCTCCATCCGACATTTGTAATTGACTATTTTAATTCCATTATATTGCAACTGCAATTAAATGGCGAGTGCTCAAGATAAAAAAATGTGGCCGTGGCAAATGAAACCGCGCAACTCCCCAGGCACGATCATTAAACGTGGAACCAATTCATTTACTTTCACTGGGGAGCCGCACTACTTCAGATAAGTCCCTTGCTCATTCAGTTGGCCTGGGCCCTCCAAAATTGTGTTGGCCTCACAACGTTTTAATAATCACGGCCCAAAAGTTGAGATCACTCAAGATGTTCCAATACCATATCAAAAGCCATTATTTTAAAGAGGATATTGGGTCTAGGGGCATGCCCGTACCTTTTATGAGTTAATCTCATGACCATTGCAAAGCAACTAACCCCTAAAGAATATAAGTGAAAGTAAGGCTTTAAATGGGACTAGTCCAAGACCTCTCATATACCTACTTCACAATATAATTTGGCACCAAAGTAGAGGTAATATCATCTAATAAACAAACATATACATTTAGCAACTCTCTCGACTCTCTTGCTTTCTATTGCTTAGCCATCTGACTTAACCGTCAGAGAGGGTTCGCCAGAAATCCCTCGGGTTAGTCTTCTTGTTTTGCAGGTGACGACCCATTTGGAGATTCAACCCAACATTCATCATACCCACATCCAATTAGGCAAGGCCTACTTGCTAATTCCACTCACACTACTGTTTGTAGTATAAACAAAAACCTAATGTTAATTTAAACCTATGTTGCAACAGCCCATAAACATGTAAAAATTATAAGGATACAAGAATTATGCAATAGATGATGAAATAAAGAAATCAGACTTTATTATTACAGAAGTATTTAAAATTTATTTGCTTCCATGTGAAGAGATCCTTTTAAGTGTTGAGATGTTAGGCTTACGTCGAGTTTTCATCACATGTTCTTGCACGAAAGTAGAAAAGTGGAAAAGGCTAAGATTAAGTATGCCAAAAAAAAAGGTATTCTACTTCTCGAATTGTTAATTCACCACAAGTTGGATAGGTATTTGCAGGACTATTATCAATCCATGTTGCCTACGCATATTCGTCGCCCATGACTTGGAGTCATTGAGTATCTCATGTCATTAGTCTTAAGCCATCAATGACATTCCTATTATGTATAAAGAAACAAAGATAATGGGACAAATCAGTTCATTTGTTTGCCGATATTGGTTCCTTAGTACTCAACTGTAAAGCAATTATGACTAATTCTTACTAGAGGTTTGCATCATCATTTATTCATTATTCAACCTGTAAGAAATATGCATGTGTCCTTTAATGCAATTTTCCATAATATTTTATTTAATAAATTAATAATAATAACTATATTTTTAAGAAATAATAAAAAATAATATATCAGTTATTGTTATAATTCAATAATAATAGCATATCGTTCTTCTTGAAGTCCATAATATTAACATATCTTAAAATTATATCAATTAGTGGCACACTTTGTTGCCTTCTCTTTAAGGAATCAATACTACCCCGATTATTATATTAACAGAAATCATTGTTAAAGAGGTAATTTGATATTTGTTTTCTTAAAACAAAAAAAAAAACTCGTTATCATAGAATTGTGTCTGAACTTGCTATCAGATAGAGATAGTTAACGTGGCCGGTACAATAAAAAGATTCTTCAGATGTAAATTATATAGTTAAACAGCTTGAAACCATAATTAGTAAAAAAAATTGCAAATTAAGTACAGCTATAACTGTGTTACCAACCGTGACTGCTTCGAAAAGTACCTAAACACAACATTTAAGTGATAAAAGGCCTCAAGTGCACAAGTTCATTCACCTTTCCAAATGCTTCAAAAAGATTAGTCCCATCATAAAACCCTATCCATGTCTTTATCTCGATTGATTAGTAAAACAATAGATACAAGGCCATCATTAGATGTAACATTTACCTAACAAAATCCTTCAAGTACACGAGCTCAATCTTTATTATATAAGGCAACATATGGGGAAATCAAAAAATAGAAAAAGAAAAAAAAGAAAAAAAAATAGGGGATAACTAACGGCTTCCTTTAAACGAAAAAGAGGAAAAAGAAAAAAGTACCGCATACAACAGTTTTCTAAAAAACAAAATGCATAGATAGTTCTTTTACACAATTAATTTAATTTTATATACGCTTTTGCCCGCATTGCGTGCATATAAGACTAGTTCTTACCTGAGTGAACTCAGCAGCGTTAATAAGTAGCGATTTATGTCCTTTTTATAATTTCTTTTGGTAATTGTGATTTTTTATTTTCCTAAAATTCTTATATATCCTTTGTTAGTAACCACACCACGAATACTTCTATCAACATTCCAAAAATGAGCCCATTCCAAAAAAAATTATATAGAAATCTATACTAATATATTAAAAGGCGTTCCCATACTAGGAATGGTGCCACGTGGCACTCTTCCTAAGGGCGTTTTACGCCATGTAATCCACATACAATTAAAAAACTATAAAATTGCATAGTATAAAATTTCATCCCGTGAGTTCAAGTTTATAGGCTAAAGTCTTAGGGTCCGTTCTGTTCAACTTATTTTAACTTATAAAAGATCTTATGAGATAAGATAAGATCAGATAAGATAAGATCGGATAAAATCAAATAAGATAAGATAAAATAAGATGTTAGACACACACAATAAATTATCTTATTAGATAAGATAAGATAAAATAAGATAAGATAAGATAAGTTAAGTTAAGATAAGATCAGATCAGATCAGATCAGATAAGATAAGACAAAATAAGTTGAATCAAACGGACCCTCAACCACTAGACCAAGTGATATTTAGTATTATCATCTTAAAGTATAATATTAATAAATGAAAATTTCCTTATCCGGAGCATAGCCCGGGCTAATAACTAGTTTATTTAAAAAATCGTGTGTAGTGGGTTTTAAAGTTGAGGACACTTACCAAACAAGATAATAAAATTGCATTTATTAAAAGCCATCCGCAATCAAATTGTATCTGTACATCTAAGCTTGGTGTCGGACACATTTTATGTGGCCGACATGAGCAACTAGAGACGCGATCTCACCAAGAAGATCCAAGCCATTCCTAATAAACGGGCCGAGATGGTGCTCGCGGCCACACTAAAGGACAAAACAAGGGAATCTTCCCTCCAGTCAGACTCATCGCAGTCATACACGTGTCAAAGGATTACGCATCCTGTCAGATGAATAGTACTACTATAAATAGCCAAATGGTACTATTCTGCAGGTACATTCTCTCACACTCAGAGTTTCTCTCTCTCTCTCTCTACTTTCTCACTCTACAAATCCTTATCGGGCACATACTGACTTGAGCGTCGGAGGGGGTTTCCTCGCATCCCCCCGAGGGTAGTTTACGTTTGTCTTCCTTGCAGACTTCCAGTTCTTGACACCCACTTAATTACTGACGGACATTTCAGTGTCCGCCACCATTTCAACACCGAAACAACTTGGCGCTAGAAGGAGGGGCTCCCATCTTTGTGAAGCAGTCATGGATAAGACAAGCAATGCAAGTCGTGGTCCACCAGGGTTTGAGATCGGGCAGGGATCTACTCAGCCAGCTATTACCGGACCATTGGGTGCACCTCAGTTCAATACAAGGGTGCCCGAGAACAACAATGAACAGCAAACTCCTGAGAACAATGTATCTCAGGTAAATCCAAATGGAGTTCCAATCAATCTGGCTCAGCTGAGTCAATTCTCTCCGGAACAGTTGAAGACGGTAGCATCCTTCATCCAGATGCTAGCAGGCACACCTCAACCTGATGGTAATACTCCAACCCCCAATGCTAGAGCACCCCGTAAACGACTGCCGCCATTAGGGGGAAGAAATACTGATGGTACGCCAGTAAGAAGAATGCGTTCTTTCACTCAAGAGGGCCGACAGTTGGAAAGACAACTGGAGGATCCTGAGTATGAAGAGACGTCGATGGAAACAGAAGAGCTTGATTATTTAGAGGACGAGAACCAAAGTCGCTCGTACCGAGAGTACAGCACCCATGGTGCTAGTAACTATTCGGTTGGCGGACACCTGTTGATCAAGCCCAAACTCTCTCCATTCATGCCAGAGATTCTAAACCATCCGATGCCAAGAATCAAAATGCCATCATGCAAGTACGATGGTAGTTCGGACCCTGACGACCACATCGCGGCGTACGAAGGACACATGTACTTGTACATGCAAATAGATGCAATCTGGTGCAAGGAATTCCCATCCACTCTCACTGGCATCGCTCAGACTTGGTTCAAGAGTCTTAAACCTGGTAACGTATCCAGTTTTTCTCAGCTTTCGTCCATGTTCAGTACTCATTTCGTAAGTAATAGGCGCCGTGAGCGCACTACTGGCGAACTGTTGTCGATAAAGCAAGGAGAAACGAAATCCCTTCGTGACTATATTGGACGCTTCAACGTTGAAGCCGTGTCCATTCCTAGGTTACAACAGGATGTGGCAGTTCTAGCACTGATGACTGGACTGAGAGAAGGATCCGCATTCAGAAGTTATTTGGGCCGAAAGACTTTCACGTCATTAGGGCCAGTGCTGGGCAAAGCAAATGATTTCATAAGAGGAGAAGAATTCGACAAGGCAGCTAGCAGCCAACATCGCGAATTCGATAAGAAGAAAGAGGATAAATCACGGAAGGATAAGGGTCGCGAAGCTGATCGTGGCCGGGATGAAAGAAAAGAGTCCAATATGGTCAAAAAAGGAAATGACCGAGAACGAGATGACCGGGAAAAAAGTGAACGCAAAGATAGATTTGACGCGTACACCCAACTCACTACTTCCCGGGCACAAATATTCACCATGAACAAAGAAAGTGACAAATGGCAGAGACCAAGAAAGATGTTTCACAAGAACCGTGATAAGACTAAGTGGTGTGATTTTCACGGAGATCACGGCCATATAACCGAAGACCGCCGCCACCGAAGGATAACTCGGAAGATTCCGATCCGCAGAGGATATTTCACTCAGTATAAAGCTCAGACCAATGAAGGTGATTTGGTGAAAGCCAGAGATCAGAATGTTCAATCTCGGATAGGTGAAATACACGTGATCAGTGGCGGCCCAATCCATGGCGGAAGTGTCAGTGGGGCGAAAGCTAGTCTCAAGGAATTCCGGCATCAGGTAAACTTTAACGAGAGTTGCCAGTGGAGAAAGCCACCAGCCATGCCGGCCATGTCATTCTCGTTAGAAGATGCAAAGCATGTGGTATATCCTCATGACGACCCACTGGTGGTCACCTTGAAAGTTGCAAACTGCTTGATTCATAGAATTTTGGTGGATGGAGGAAGTTCCGCTAATATTTTATTCCTATCTACTTTCGAGAAGTTAATGATTGGCCGGGAGCACTTACAACCAGTTCGATACCCAGTGATCGGATTCACTGGAGCATCCGCAATACCAGAAGGAATTATAAAGCTACCAGTCAGGGTTGGCGAGAACAGTGAAGCCAGAGATGTGATGGCTGAATTCCTGGTAGTAGATGTTCCGGGAGCATATAATGCAATAATAGGAAGACCGCTAATCCACGATGTTCAGGGAGTGGTATCTACTTATCACTTAACCATGCTGTATGTATCCAATTCGGGTACGACAGTAAGGATAAGAGGAAATCAAGAAACAGCAAAGTCATGTTATTTAACGGCTCTGAAACAGCCGGCAATAAGGGTTCCTGTTGAAGAATCATGTCGGCCATCAAGGAAGGAAAAGAGAGCTAAGAAAAAGGCCCTGGCAGAAGAGCAATCTGAGAAAAAGAATGAAAATGCTATGGAGGTAACCATGGAGGAGCTAGAATCTCGGCCAGAAGATTTGCCAAGGCCCAAGCCTGATGGAGATTCCAAGTTAGAAATGTTGGCGGATGATCAAGAAAGGACCGTGGCTGTCGGAACGGACATGGATCCAGAAGTCAGGATCAACCTGGTGACTCTCCTTCGAGAAAACACTGATGTATTCGCGTTCTCGGCGGATGAGATGTCGGGAATAGACCCGACCGTGATGGTCCATCGTCTGAATGTCGACATCTCGGTTCGCCCAGTCAAGCAGAAGAAAAGGAATTTTTCAATAGAAAAGAACAAAGCCGTCAGAGAAGAAGTCAATAAATTATTAGCGGCCGACTTTATCGAAGTCTGTGATTACCCAGAGTGGTTAGCAAATGTTGTTATGGTGAAAAAAGCGAATGGCCAATGGCGGATGTGTGTTGATTTCACAGATCTTAATAGAGCATGTCCAAAAGATTGCTATCCTTTGCCAAGGATAGATCAGCTAGTAGATTCTACTAGCGGCCATGCACTGTTAAGTTTTATGGACGCGTTTTCAGGATATCACCAAATCAGCCTCCTCGAGGCTGACAGGAAGAAAGCCGCTTTCATCACAGATTGTGGAGTGTTCAACTATAAAGCATTGCCTTTCGGCCTGAGGAATGCTGGAGCCACATATCAAAAATTGGTCGATAAAGTGTTCGCGGACCAGAAGGGAAGAAACATCGAAGTTTATGTAGACGATTCAATCGTCAAAAGCAAATCAGACCGCGAGCATATCGAGGATTGGAGAGAAACATTCAGCACTCTGAGAAGGTACAAGATGAAACTCAACCCAAAGAAATGCGTATTTGGGGTGAGAGCAGGAAAATTTTTGGGGTTTATGGTCAGCAAGAGAGGGATTGATGCCAATCCGGACAAAGTGCGTGCTATTATGGATCTGCCAGAGCCAAAGAGTGTTAAAGACATTCAAAGGTTAACTGGAAGGATGGCCGCATTAACCCGTTTCATCTCAAAGTCGGCCGATAAAGCCCTACCCTTTTTCGCATTGTTAAGAGGAAACAAAAAGTTCGAATGGGGCGAAGAGCAAAGCCAAGCTTTCGTCGCGGTCAAGGAGCATTTGAAAACCTTGCCCACTATCACCCGGCCAGAGACGGGAGATACACTTCAATTGTATATCTCGGCCTCACCAAAAACCGTCGCGGCTGTTTTATTGGTGGAGAAGGAAAAGAAGCAGCGGCCGGTATATTTTGTTAGCCATATCTTGAATGGCCCAGAAAGCCGCTATCAATTGGTCGAGAAGATGGCTTTGGCCGTGATAGTTGCTGCCAGAAAACTTAGGCTGTATTTCGATTGTCATCCCATTCAAGTCTTAACTAATCAGCCGCTGGAGAAAGCATTACAAAGGATGGATAGTTCTGGGCGCCTTTTGAAGTGGGCAGTTGAGTTGTCCGAGTACGATATCCAATACAAACCTAGGACCGCGATAAAAGCCCAAGCATTAGCAGATTTTATCGTGGAGACATCTTACGAAGAGGAAGAGCAAGTTGAACAGAGTACTTGGATGTTGGAAGTAGATGGCTCATCAGCAGTGAACGGTTCAGGGGCCGGCATCGTAATGACTAGCCCAGAAGGAAACGTTTTCGAATACGCCATCAAGTTCACCTTTCCAGCTTCAAACAATGAAGCAGAATATGAGGCTGCAATCGCTGGGCTAAGGATGTGCATAGCTGCTGGGGCAAAGAGTGTATCTCTGAAAACGGATTCGCAACTTGTTAATGGCCAGTTAAGAGGAGAATTTGAGGTCCGAAAAGCTAATATGCAGAAGTATGTAGAGAAGGCCCGGGAATTGATAGCCCAGCTGGCTCACTTTGAAGTACAAGCCATTCCTAGGGCCAATAATACCAAAGCGGACGCACTCTCCAAACTGGCAAGCTCCGACACTCTGAACATAGAAAGATCTGTTATGGTGGAAGTCTTGAAAGAAAAAAGCATCAACGAAAAAATTGTGACTGTGAATACCATTAATCAACAAGGTGAATGGTTCAGTGAATTGGTGGCTTATATGCTTACGGGCACACTCCCTTCAAAATCTAGTTGGTACATCATCTACCAGAACGAGCTTTACAAGAAATCCTTTAGCATGCCGCTACTAAAATGTGCCACGGCATGGGAATCCAACAAGATATTGGAGGAGATACATGAAGGGATATGTGGGAATCACATTGGAGGAAAAGCGTTGGCATTGAAAGCCCTGAGAGCGGGGTATTACTGGCCGAGCATGTTGGCGGACGCACAAAATTATGTCAAAAAATGTGACAATTGCCAAAAGTTCGCTCCCATTATCAATAGGCCCGCGAATGACCTTCAGCATATGCTGTGTCCGATACCATTTGCGCAGTGGGGTCTGGATATCCTTGGACCATTTACAACAGCCACTGGCGGTCGAAAATTCTTGATTGTTGGTATCGACTACTTTACAAAATGGATCGAAGCAGAACCGACAGCAAAGATAAAGTCAAACCAGGTCAAAAAGTTCATTTGGTAAAACATAATGACAAGGTTTGGTTTACCAGCTGCAATAGTCTTTGATCACGGTGCGCAATTTGATTGTCGACCAATCAAGAATTTCCTGTCCGAATTCAGAGTAAAGTTTGCATTTTCAGCAGTGTGTCATCCGCAGAGCAATGGGCAAGCTGAGGCCGCGAACAAGCAGATTTTAGCGGCTCTCAAGAAGAAGTTGGATGAGTTCAAGGGGGCCTGGGCCGATATGGTCCCAGCAGTGTTGTGGGCCAACAGGACAACGGAAAAAGAGGCAACAGGAGAGAGCCCATTCAAGCTAGCCTTTGGGACGGAAGCGGTTTTGCCAGTAGAAATTGGTCTACCGTCCTACCGGATCAAGCACAAGGATCTAGAAAACAATGATCAGGCCCTAAGAGAGAATCTAGACTTTCTGCCAGAGACAAGGCTAGTAGCGGAACTCAGAGCTGCAGCATACAAGGATCGCATCAGCAAGGCCTACAACAAAAGAGTTCTAGAAAGGCCGCTATCGCTGGGAGACCTAGTATTGCGAAGAACGGCAGTCACCGGGAAAGCTCATACAGAGGGAAAATTAACAGCCAACTGGGAAGGACCATATCAGATAGCTAAAAAAATTGGTCCCGGCTCTTTTGCGCTTAGAACAATGGATGGTATTGAACTTAAGAACTGCTGGAATGCAAGTATTTTAAAGAAGTACTATGTTTAGATATCTTATGTAATGGGCTTAGAGCCACTCTTCTCTTGTTTGAATAATTTAATGACCGTTAGCGTTATGAGTGGTTGTCTTTTATGATTGGAAATATACAATGCAACTAAATGATACGCTATAGGCATTTCTAACGGACATATAACAGGTCAAGCAAAAATAAAACGACCATATAACAGGTGAAGTACCAAAAACGACCATATAACAGGTCAAGCATAAAAATGACCACATGACAGGTCAAGTGCAAAAACGGCCATATAACAGGCAAAGCCCTTATACGGCCACATAACAGGTCAGGCTTAAAAACGGCCATATAACAGGCATCAAATCCCAATATACGTTTGATTTTTTGTAAAGGACATCGATGCCGGCGATCTGACACGTTGCCAATAAGTTGTCAAGATTGTAAACAAAAGCAAAACGAGAGGAGAATTTATGCAAAAATGAAGCTTCATTACTAATTACTGGCATGGCGGCCAACTACAAGCAAAAACGAAGGCAGCCATAAAAAAGGCATCAAAGATTGATAACAGTAATTATAATTCAAAGCATATTCAGTTTACACGCCACTATGGGCCAAATTCAAACTTGATAAAAAAAATTCTATTAATAGCTATTAGAGGCAACAGAAGAGCCTGAAGATGACCGCCATAGACATCAGGGAAGAGTCGCTTCCACATCCGGGACGGTAGGAAGGACGTTGGCAATCACATCCTCCTCGCAGATAAAAGGCTCGCCTTCAAGGGGGCGCGTGTGAACGCCTTCTGAGAAAGCAACCTCAATCCGCTCCCAGTCAAAGGACGGATGGGTGTGGCAAACACATCTCTTCGCAGCCACCCATCCACCATCGTACCTCTCCCCTAAATGGCCTTTGAACTCCTCAGAGCTTTTGAATTCCGTTACGGCTGTCTGACTGGCATCAGACTTGGCTTTTTCCACAGCAGCAACCATGTCGGCCTTGACAACATCTAAAGCCGCCTCCAACTCAACAGACCTCTTCTCGGCCGCCTCCAACTTGGCCGCTTTGGCACGTAAATCAATCAACTCCACATCAATCACGGCTCCTGAAGCCTTTTCAGCATCCAAATTCTGCTGAAGGGTGTCGGCATGAGACTTGACAGTATCAAGCTCTGAACGAAGATCACCTAGAGATTTCTCTTGGCTATCGGACAAGGCTTGATAATGGAGGTACTGCTCAATCAACTCAATGGCGGAGTTGTTGGTCTGCATTAAAAAATCAAGATATTTTTTTAAAAAAAAAAAATTTGACTTACCACTGCCATATCATGGGCAAGTTGAGCTGCCGGCGCCACCAACTTGTCTGCCGGACAGTCAATCGGCAGCTGAAGCCCTTTCAGCAAACGGTAACCCAGAGTACCACCGTTGGCCGGGATGTCGGCATAGAGGGACTCATCTTCCCTCACGTCCCAATTGGGTTGGTAGATCTTTCCCTGGACAGAAGGCGGACGAGAAAAGGCAGCCTTCACTGCATTGCTCAGCATTACCTCTTTTTGCTCTATCCATTCATGAATCCGAGAAAAAATTCCCGGCCCAAGGTTTGTCAGGAAACTGGGGGAGCTGAGAATGTCATAGATTTTCTGATGCATGGAAGAGCCAGACCCCAATGCCGTCCCAATGCTGTCAACGGCAGCATTCAGAGGAGAAACCCTAGTGGTAGCAGATTCCCGGATAGGACTGCTATCCAAAGCATTAAGGACGGGCCCCAGCTGCCGAGTCTCAGAAGCAGTGGCAGCGTCCAAAGCTTGCCTCTTGCTGGGACTTTCAGTATCCGAGACCTCTCGAGGCCGCCTCTGACCCACAACCACGCTACCCCCGCCACGGCGGACAGGGACATGAACGACAGGACGAGGAGATTCCTGGTCCCCACGTCCGACAGTTCGACCGGGAGCACGGCCGGGTGTCCGCCCGGCACGGCGAACACTAACCCTACCGGCATTGCGGCCACCACGACCGCGATCAGCGCCACGGAGGCCTCCAGTGAGGCCGTGAATGGTGTCGTAATCAAAAACAGGGTCCTCAGGAGCCTTAGACATTGGCTTCAAGTTTTCGTCTAACCCCAGCTCTTCGATATCTATGCTGAGAGGACCTGCAAAGTAAACCAGAAAAGATTACAATGGTAACTCAGCAAAGAGAAAAAAGATAAAGATAAGTCCTGTGTCGGACCATGAGTCAAAGAGCACACATTCCGGATGGGTCCTAGCAGAGGAATACAAATTGACAAAGGCTCATTCCCGAGTATATACTTGGCATTAGGAAGCCAAGTGTGGGGAATCCTTTCCTCCACTTTTTCACCATCGACAACCACAAAGGCGATCTCGGACTCAAAGTAATCAAAAGCTTTCGTTTCATCCACCGACAAACCGTAAGATGGCACATCCTCCATTCGAGTTACTGGTTTGGTAAAGTGACGGTTGAGAGGAAAATTGTCTGGGACCTTCACCCAGTAGAAGGCTGGCTGCCACCCTTTCAAACCAGACAGCTTGGGATGCACCGTAAGTTTGTTCTTGGCCGACATTAAAGACCACCACCCTTTCTCAGTCGACCCATTTCTCCGCAGCCAGTGAAGTCGACGGAAAAGATTTAACGTCTCGGGGAACCCCAAATAGCGGCACACCCATATATAGGCTATAATGTTTCTAACGGCTAGCGGCGTCAGTTGGGCAAGGCAGACGTTAAAGGCCTTTACAATCTTTACTAAAGTTAGATCCAAGGGGAAACGCAGCCCAAATTCAAAATGATGGGCATAAACGGCAATGTGCCCTGCCGGGCACTGAGTAACTCTAGCTCCCTCATCCGGGACAACTAACTTATATTCAGCCGGGAAGCCGTACAATTCTTCCCCAACTCGACAGTATTCCTTAGTTATGGCATGCTCTCGCCAAAACGAGCAAATTTTCACCGATTTGGGGCCACTGCTGTAGTCCATAGGCAACCAAACCCCAGAGTGCAACACATCATTTCGGTCGGGAATCGGCTCAGGCCGCGAATCGGGAGCCATGCTGGAGCTTTCTCCCACAGCAATTTCAGACCGATAGGGCATTTGTTCACGTCCAGAGGTCGAGGGACCGACATCAGTCTCGTCCATAGTGGCGACAGAATCGTTATCGAAACCTAAATCAATAACAGGTGGATGAGAAGGGCCGACATCATGAGCAAGGCGGTCGTAAAAATCATCCGCCACTACAACCCCAGCATCTGCAAAGTTATCTAACCAAGCATGTTCCCTGAAAGGCGGAACGTTAAGTCCGGGAACAGCCTCAGGGGGAGGATTTCTAACGGTCCGGCGAGCTAAAATTTGATGTCTTAGTTCTCGAAGTGTTTGTCTATCACCGCTCATCCTCGCGGACAGATATTGGGAAGTCAAATTTTTTTGCTCAGGAGTAGAGCGGTCGTTAAGAAACTTAGATCTAAGTTCTCTATCCCTATCAACAGTAAGGGGCAAGTCAGCTAGTAAGCGTGTTTTTCCTTCCCTAGGGCTAGAGGTAGACGAACTATGTCCACCAGAAAGGGAAGAGGGAGATGAAGGGTCACTCTCGGACATAAGCTTATCACTCAAAGTATTTTGACTAACCGAACAGTCCGACATGTCTCTACAGAAAGAAAGAAACAAAAAGAACAGTTGAAGGGAAGTTGGAAAAAGGTACCTGAGCAAGATCGACGTAAAATGACCAGAAAATCACGCTGGTTCCCAAAAAGCGCAGCGAAATGTCCCAAAAGCACGAACAGAAGAATCCTCAAGTTCTACAACGCCGGAGAAAGCAAATTTACCAGACGAAAACCCTCGAATAAGCCCAGACGAAAAGAGGCGAAAACGTTAAAATTCCTCAGGAATAAGAGACGAAAAGTAACCTGGAATACTTTTATGGAAATTTGGTCACAAAAAGGCAAGATCTTGGTAAGAAAAAGGAGGCTTGAAGTTCTTGAAGAAACCGTGCAAACCAGAGAGTTTAAGGTTGAAGATGAAGAGTAAACAAAAAAGGAAAAATGGCTTTATAAGGACGGAATTCAGCGGCCAGGATTAGAAGACTCATCAACTACCCTGCTGGATGCGCGCCAAGTGTCAATCCCTAAATAAACCCTAAATTAAAAATAAAAATGGGCGGGATTCTAGGAAAAAGAAATGATTACACTTTTTCGAAATTCGAAGTTCTCCCCAGGGCAACACGTGGCAACGCAAAAATTGTTTCCAGCAGGCACAAGTTCACTCGTGTCCACAATGCAACATCAATGCCGGTCACGACCCCCAATGATGCTGGGGGGGCTAGTTGTATGTGTACATCTAAGCTTGGTGTCGGACACATTTTATGTGGCCGACATGAGCAACTAGAGACGCGATCTCACCAAGAAGATCCAAGCCATTCCTAATAAACAGGCCGAGATGGCGCTCGCGGCCACACTAAAGGACAAAACAAGGGAATCTTCCCTCCAGTCAGACTCATCGCAGTCATACACGTGTCAAAGGATTACGCATCCTGTCATATGAATAGTACTACTATAAATAGCCAAATGGTACTATTCTGCAGGTACATTCTCTCACACTCAGAGTTTCTCTCTCTCTCTCTACTTTCTCACTCTACAAATCCTTATCGGGCACATACTGACTTGAGCGTCGGAGGGGGTTTCCTCGCATCCCCCCGAGGGTAGTTTACGTTTGTCTTCCTTGCAGACTTCCAGTTCCGGACGCCCACTTAATTACTGACGGACATTTCAGTGTCCGCCACCGTTTCAACACCGAAACACAAATGTTGTCTATTATTTAAGGATGACTGGGGATAATCTATTTATGAATGATCTCCATTGAGGAAAAGTATAAGCAATTTCTGGTATGGATACAATTGATACTTAATACCATTTATGATGCTTAAAAGCGGCCTTGAAAATTTTAACCAATACACGAAATACCAATATATTTTAGGAAAAATGGAAACTAATAATCCTACCTTTTGGTGGTCTGCTCAAATTAATCCCACTAACACTTAATTTCAAAATAGTCCCACCTTTAATGTTGATCTTCTACCACCACCATTAAAACCACCCAAAAATCACGAAAATAAGGAAACCACCGCAAGCAATAGAGATGGTTATCATCCGGGTCGTAAGGGCCATTTTGAAAAGTATCAAACTCGATGGCTAAGAGTTGATTGAGCGGGTCTCCGTCGGAGGAGGAGTTGGTTAAGCCGAGAAACTGTGCGGAGGAAGGTGGTGTTGAAGGAGGCGACGTGGGTTCGATTCTCCCCTTGGGATTCCCAGAGACGGAAAGGTTGTTTGAAGAGAATACGCCCGGAGCAGTTGTAATGGAGAAGTTTCCGGCGGAGTCGGGGGTGACTTGGAGTGCTGAGTTGCTGATGGTGGCGGGAGGTTGGACATCGAGAGTTTCGTAGTAGCTCTGGTCGAAGGGGAAACCGAAGGTGTGGGATATGGGTGCGGCGGTGGTGGAGGAAGGGTGGGGTTGACCGATTGAGGATAGGGAGGAGAGAGAAAGAGGTTTGAAGTTTGAGGTTGTTAGGATATGGAGGAGAGCACCAAGAACAAAAAAATCTGAATTTGACCTGTTCAACAAGTTGTAGGTAAAACGACCCATTTTAAGAAGATAATGAGCAAATGTGAGATTATTCTGATATTAAGTGAATGTGGGATTATTATGAGCAGATCACCAAAAGGTGGGATTATTATTTTCCATTTTTCCTATATTTTATTTGGATTTTCCATGTTAATGCATTCAAATAGTTGACGAAGAAAGATAGGCGATACTGAAGTAGATTATTGCTAAACTTACCAACCGATTCCTTTCATTTCAAGGTTTACACTTTGACTTTTATTGTCACTTTCAGAACTTTAACCATCAATTCTCATTGTTGTAAATTTAAAATTGTTATCGTGTAGGATTTTGTTAGATTAAATTCAATGTGTATTTAACGAATTAAATTTTTGTAATTATAAAAAGTATATTGTACATCACTATCACATGTGTGCATTGAAAACAGTAAAAACAAACACGTGTATCCAGTATCCAACCTTTTAATATTCATGAACTAATGATAAGAAGGTAATTAATTAACAAAAGATAATTTCTACTTCGAGTAACAATACAATGCGGTCATATATTTATAAATAGAGAAATGATAAATACAGAATAATACATCAAGTACAATGCAATTCAGTGCGTGGTATACATCAATTACGTACTACTGAAAATATGTAGAAGAAAAGATAAGTAGGAAAATGAAGATATATGTTAATATATGAATAACAAAAGTAGTTATTAATTAATTAACACAAAGTTACCCAACCTTATAATTAATTATAGCTGTTAAATAATTGCATAGCCCAAAGATCTTCATCAGGAGTAGGCCAGAAATGATCATTAGTGACAGGATGCATTTGAGGTGGGACAATATTATAACTTGTGGCCTCCATGGCTTGATGATGATGATCTAGATGAGGGTAGGAAGATGGGGATATGGAAGGAAAATAAGGAGGATCATTTTGATTACTGGAAGAAGATATATAGTTAGTAGGTGGTGTAGATGCAGAAGCATTAGACATTTGACTTGCACAGATCTGGTCATGGTTATTCTTATCAGGAGAGTCCATTTGTCTTGAAGTAGTAGTTGTAGTACTGGTGCTGCTTTCTGCTTGCTTTAAATGCTTTTGAATCCTTGTTCTCCAGTAATTCTTTATTTCATTATCTGTTCTCCCTGGGAGATGCTTTGCAATCTTTGACCACCTATATATTACATTGTGGAGTATCATAGTCCATTTTTTATGACGAAAGCAATCAAGAATCCAATCAGAACAAATTATCAACACACAGATTTGCGAGGTTCAATTCATCAATAGTGTATTGACTTATCCACGAGTAGGAGGAGATAAAATTGAGGAGATAGTTCATATCTAAGAATTGAGAGGTAGAATAGGCTATAGAAGAGAGTTTATATAATACACTAAATGTACATTAATGAACTGCATGTATAGTGCTAGATTCTTTGAAACATCACAACTAAGACATCCCAACACCAATAATTGAACATAGAGTTACTTTTTTAGTAGTTGTTTGGTATACATTAAAAAAATTGGGACGTGAAACTTCTTAGGATGTATACTAATGTGTAGTTGTTTGCTTGACTAATACTACCACCGTTTTCTTTTAATTGTTACAGTTTGGCATTTTGCACTACTCACAAATTTCACTTTGATCATCGTTTGTGATTTATACGTGAATAAAAACATAGTCATGTGGGATTTTGTTAGATTCGTTTCAACATGTATTTTATTAATATGTACTTTTTAGTATTTTTACAAATACAAAACTAAAGATATATGTCCTCAAAGTTTTACATTGTCATGCGTGAAAATCACTCTTCATGGAAAGTTTTTCTTTCAATAATAAACCAAACAACTTTTGGTGATTTCTAGAAATTGCTACTATACTGAAAAGGCAAAGTTTTATGAAATACTATTTCCAACATTTAACAAAACTATCACCTTGTTTGAATAAAAATAGTCGTTCCGTGTGAAAATAATAATATACATGCATAGGTGGTAGTTTGTGAATGATCAAAATTTTTGTAATAGTTGTAGTTTGTAAATAGTTTTCTAATTAAAATTCTCTTGTTAAGACTATGTTTTGGTGGACGAAAAACATTTTTAACCAAAAATTATTTTCCATGAATAATATTTTCTAAAAGAAATCATAATTGAAGAGTAGTTTTCCTTTGTTTGATTCCATGCATTAGAAGTTAGATAGAAAATGAAGAGTGAAAAGAAATGGAGAAGATGGACGGAAAAAAGGAAAGGACAAGGCAAAGGAAAAAGAGGAAAATATAACTTTTCTTCCTTTTAGGAACGAAAATGTTTTTCATTCTTGAAAAAACTATTTTTGTCCATGTGGAAAATCACTTTCCACCCTTTACAAAGCATACAAAGGAAGATAGAAAAACCACTATTACTAAAAAATAACCATACGCTCTCTAAGATTGTGTATAGAGAGGAGCGTTCTCATCTTGCTGTTTTTCTCAGACATGATAACCATGGATTTTATGGATATAATGGACAAATATATATTCGGAATTAGTGAAAAAATAGGTCCTATTTTTTTACTTTATGATAAAGAGAGAGAGAAAATTGCTTAGAGACATCATAATTTCTCTAGTGGAATGAGATCACAGATGATAAAAGAGGAAAAAATGGTTTATCAAATGCAGAATAAATAAGATAGAAGTGAGAATGACTTTGCGAAATGGGGGCATATTAGCTTTTACTCCCTCTTTTTTTTTTTTCTTTCTCACTTGGAATCTTGGCACTATTCAAACTTAGAGAGAATCTTCTCAATTTTTTCCAATTTATAAAAAAAAATATAGTCATGTGGGGTCTTGTTTGATTCGTCTCAATTAGTACATTATTAATATTCAATCGTTATAATTTTTACTAATATATAATGAAAGATATTTAAGTTCAAAGAAGTGCATTGGGAGACGCGCATAGGAAAGTGAGAATGATAAAAAAAAGAGATGAGTATTCTTTATTTTTGCCAATCATACAGTGCACGCGAAAAGATAAGCCAGGTTCCGGTGCGAAGGGGGCTGAAGGTGAGAAATAAAGAGTTCGACTTATTACAACTCTTCTCACTTAGTGTTATACACCATAACAAAATGCAAAATTAGGAATAAAATATTTTGTTATACTTTGTTATATGTCTATCACCACCGCGTAGGGATCAATGCCGCAGAATTTGCCAAACTCTAACGTTCCAGTATAAGGTAGTATTCCACAATGTAAAATGTTTTAAAAGGTAATTTTTACAAAAATTTCACAAAAAGTTCTGTTAATTAGGTATCCTCTAACAAAATTCCCGATTGTTAATTCTTAGATATCCAAAATTTGGAGTATGAGTCTATAAGATATTTTGGTAATAAACTCAATGTGAAAAATTGAATTTTTTTCTTTATTTTACATTTAGTATCTAAAGAAGATATGTTGAACTTTTTTGTATATATATCAAGAATTATTTGATTTGAGGGCTACCAATGAAAATGAAATTATTTACCAGCCAAGTAAACAAAACGGCATGGTACAACTGATGCAACTAAGAATTTTGCGTTTACCAACATTTAAAAGCTCGAAATTTTTGGAAAAGGCTTATTTTTCTGGATGGAGGGAGTGAAAAAGGATTGCTCAATGGATTTCCTTATTAGGAATAGACGTATTAATGGTGACTATTGAGAAAGTTGGTTGTAAAGGAATCTGCATGGCTATTGCTAGCTAAGACTAAGAGGATTCATAAATCTACAAGGCTGCTGATGTTCCACGCTGCCGACCAATGCATGTGCACACTGTTGAACGCATATAGATTGGCATGACCAGTTTTCAAGTTTATGTACCGTCATACAATTTGATTAATTTTGTTAATTGAATTAAAAGAATCACGATAAAAAGTAAGAGGGGCATATATTATTAACATGTTCAATAACACTATATAATTTGAAACCATGCTAAGATAATAAAATTCTCATTATTTAAATTGTTTCTTAAGATTGAAATTGATCGATCATTAAAAAAATTATTTTATCAATAACCAATCAAAATTTAAAACTTTATTAACGAAGCGCTAACATAAACTCTATGAGGAGGAGAAATAAAAAGAAAAATGTTTACAGTTCTTTTTTTTGTGGTGATTGTAAAATTTTATTGTTCTACTCAAAACAGATTACTAGATTTTTATATATTAAAAACCTTTTCAGCATTTTTTAAAGGTAGGAATTTTCTTACATTCTCCCCCCTAAACTTGGTTTTATCTCATTTCCCCCAATCATGCTACTATACACTCGAATTGCGATGCATTACTCACGACATAATCTGATCTTCAATTTGCACATGTGCTAGTACTACATCCGTTTCATATTAATAGTTACACTTTCACTTTTGACACTATTCACAAATTTTCCTTTGACTATCATTTGTGAATTATGATTAAGAGAAAATATAGTCATGTGGGGTCTTGTTTGATTCGTCTCGATATGTAGTTTTAGAATATCGACTTTTTATATTTTTTACAAATACAAAATTGGAGATATAAAGGCTCAAAGTAGTACATCGGCATACGTGAAAAGTGTAAGTGTAACTATTAATATGAAACGGAGGTAGTATATGTCAACCAACGCACCATGCCTTCAAGCCTAGATTTTGCCTCCTAAAAATCCCTCCTAAACATATCAAAAACATAATAAATGATTGCATTGGAATTATGAATAGTGGTTATATTATTTGAGATTAATTAACAGTTTGCATTGAAATTATTCTATTTATCAATGCCAACTTCTAAAATTGTGACATTGAAAATAAATAAGTAATTGCCAAAACATTTTCCTAGATACATTAATTGGAAAAACCAACTATATATGGCGGGTATTATCGAGTTTGGAAATATATATGGTTGGCATTAACAACCAATGCTAAGAGTGTGAACACCTTATTTACCAAATAATGGAACATATACATAAAATATACGTGCATCTTATGATTATCTCACTAAGTAATTAAAGAGGTCTACTATTGCATGCATATCTCTTGCCAAATGCATGGCTCTAATGTATGTTCAGTCAATGTCATAAGGAGAGAGACGATAGACAAGTTCACTAATATTTCTACCCGAAAATAAATGGTAATGAAAGTAATACTTTACCACGATTATAAACTGAATATTCTCTTACATTTTATTATGGTATGGCCGTATGGGACAATCGTTTGTGCATATAAATGAAAATGTTACACCAATAAGTCCCTTTAATTTAACTTATATCTCACTTTTCTAATTAGAAATATTATCAGGCCGGGCTAAGGCCTAGTGCAAACTGGGCACCCATACAGGGCCTCGAGAGTATTCGGGCCTCAATATTATAGAGTTCCTCTATTATAGAATAAGTGAAATACTTTTTTAAATAACTCTCACATAAAAGAGAAAAGTGTTCCACTTATTTTAGAACGGAAAAAGTATATGTTTATTATATATTAAAAAAATTGATGCAATTGAACTACCAAATCGGTGTCATGGTTCAATGGTGAGAAGATGTATCAATTTTGGTTGTCTTAAAGTTTAATCCCATCCCGCACGCGTTCCTATAGAAATTATCCCCTAGAACATTTGTAAATCCTACAAGGTACAACCAACTTTCTCAACCAATCAAAATATTTTTAAAGTTATCTATGTCTTTCATTAATTCCCAAAATTGTCCCTATTTTTTCAGAATTTTGAGATGATTGTATTTCCACGTGATGTAACAGTAGTAGCAAAAAATTCTCCCGCATTCTTATATATGCCATAATCATTTTCAACAAGCATCATTTTGCTTGGTGGTACCTTCTTAATTACGTCATATACTTGCTGCCAAATTTTTAATACTAGAAGACTATTATATCTTTTTTTTCGAAGGGAAGAAGACTAGTATACTTACATGTACTTCTAAATTTTGAAATGGAAATAGAAGTAGAAGTATATGTCAATAAAGAACTTTACTTTTTGTTATGCACCCCTTTATTTGTTTTGTTGCTTTTTTTTCAACTTCTAAATTGATATACTTCCTTTATTTTTTTTAGTTGCAATGCTTTGATTTTTGCATTATTCATATACTTATATTTTCAAGTTTTTGTACTAATATATTAAAAAAAATACTCTTATGGGGATGTCGATTTGTCTCAATGTATTTTTATTTAAAAATATATTACTTTTTATGATTTTTACTAATAGACAAGTAAATATCTTGATAGACAAAATTGTGTATTGGGAGCATACAAGTCAAAGCATTGCAACTAAAAGGAAATGGAGAAAATATATACTATTTGAATTTAATTTAGGAACTTTAAGAATGGAGCTTTCATATATTCTAATAAATGATAATTTATATAAATGACATTGTTTCATTATATAACAGGACATATAATAAGGTATTATTGGCTATACTAAAGGGAAAGAAAAATGAGTTTAAAACTATAATGACTTTATATGCTAAGGTTGATTTTAACTGACCAAAGTTGAAACGACTCGATAATGCATATGATTCGATTTTCCTATGTTTAAAACACAACACATAATTTAAGTGGAAGACATTTATTTGGAGAATACTCCATCAGGCTTTGGCTACAAATCATAATTTAAGCAAGAGGGGTATTCCGGTAAAATAACATTGTTATTTCTGTGGCATTGACAGAGAGACGGATAGTCACCTGTTTAGGGATTGTCATATTATCAGAAGAATCTGGAAAAGCTCTTTTTTAGGGATCAACGTTGACAATGATGTAAATATTCCACTCTCTGTATGGGTCAGAAACTATTTCTGCTATATGTGGAAAACGGAGCAGCCAGATTCTCGGGTAAGTTCCTATTTTGTAGCCACATTATGGGCAATCTGGCTCGAAAGGAACAGGCTAGTTTTTAAAAAGGGAACGCTGAATCCAATGGGAATTATAAACTGGATAGAAATTCTGGTAAAAGAGGATGGCCTTCGCCTTCAACTTAATGCACAAAGTAAGACCTATGTTCCCAAGCGTACGTTGCGGGAAGAGACCGAGAATGTTAACCAAAGACCAAGAATGCGGGACCAGGTGTGTATCGACCTTCAGGTAGATGGTGCATGGAAGATCACGCAGAGTGGTTTGCCGCTTGCTGGGATAGGTTGGAAAGCAATGAGACAAGGGTTTGTGATTTTTGAAGGGGGCCAATCAATCATGGCGACGTCATCGCTTCAAGCAGAGGCCTACGCGCTCCTCAGAGGCATCCAGGAGGCACGGCGACAACAAGTCATGTCTTTGAATGTGCTAACGGACTCAGCACAGCTGGTACAGGTAGTAAATAGAGAGAGGAGTATGTTTCAGATAGATAGTATTGTAAAGGATATTCAGGTTTTAGTTTCTGGTTTCGAGTATTGTAGTATAAATAAAGTAGATAGAGCGCACGTCCAGCATGCCCATATCCTGGCTACAAAAGCCAGGAGTGGGGTGTAGTAGTTTGTTCCTTTGAGTTCTTGTTGCCAAAAAAAAAAAAAAAAAAAAAAAACACATACTATGAGGAAACGGTGTTCACACACAAGACTTTTCAGTGATGCATCTTATATGATCATGTGAGTGGGAAATCATAGGATAATTTGTCATTATCTTTTAAAGGTGCGTAGTTGGACTGTCCTGAAATAGTTTGCTAAACCGGCCATAATACAATTCTATATATTTTGACCATGATATTCTATTAGTGTGTTAATACAAATTATATAATATTACTTATGTGAAAGTACTTTCGTAACCAAATTGGTAAATAGCAATTTTCTAATATAATTTTTTTAATTATTAAGATAGTAAAGTTTAAAGTTTTGAAAGTTTGACAATGAAAGCCAAAATATGAAAATAAAACCACCCATATGGTGAGAACAGTGAGAACCACTCAATTTTCCTCATTTTTATGAAGATTTTGCTCATTTCACAATGCTTTTGCTCATTTTATGTTTTGTTTAGTTTATATTTTTTGGTAAGTAAGATTTTGAATAAGCACACAAAAAACCATACATCCTAAGACTCAAAGAGTCAGATCATCACAACCTATACATCAATCACAAGCTATCCAGCCATTGAGCATCTGTGGCTGTAATTTTTGTGGGAATCCTAGATTTAACTCTGTACTTCACTGTACATTTTATTTCCTGAACAACGCTATCTATACATTGTATTTTCATATTCCAAAAGGGAATTGTTACGTTCTTGCCAAACTTTATACACAACAGCCATCAGACCAGACATTATAACTTGCTTCCTGAACCTGCTCCCCTTGTGTCTCCTATGCACCCAGCTAATAAGTTGCAGGTAATTTTTTTTATTTAACATTTTTATGCTCATTTCGCAACGTTTTTGCTCATTTTACGTTTTTACGTTTTTTTCATTTAACTTTTTTATGCTCATTTTACATTTTTCTCATTTTACATTTTTACTCATTTTACGTTTTTGCTCATTTAACTGTTTCTACTCATTTTATGCTTTTGCTCATTTTTTAACTTTTTTTGCTCATTTTATTATGATGTTTTTGCTCATTTTAAGTGATTATATATATATATATATATATATATATATATATATATATATATATATATATATATATATATAACCATTTACTTTTCTCTTAGTTAATACCTTTTTATTTCTACTTTTTTATAGGCCGTGCGACTTATGCGTCTTCCCGTCTAATTTGTCCCCTTTTCTTTATTTTTATCCACATTCCTTTTACAAATAATCAACAATATTAAAGGTGGATGCAGTAGTTCATATCAAACATGATAAATTGATAACTTGTCCCTATGACTGGTGATGAATAGGATGAATTGCAAATGGAGATCCCAACATAAAATAAATTGGCGATGTGTCTAGAGTTTGTTATAGTAGTTTTTGCATCCAAAATGACCTATATAAATATTATACATCCCTCAACCTACTTTTCCCAAGCAAAATAAAATTTTTAACCTATTTCTTTGTGGATAATCTCAGTCGTCTACATAAAGATCGCACCATAAAGTATCCCTTGCATAATCCAAATCCATTAATGAATTCTTGAGGAGATAGAACGGAAATACGCACCAAAAACCGCTATTAAGACATAACGCTTGATGTCTACATCAAAGACAGCCGGAAGTTTTTTCCCATGTCCCCTAAAAGAGTTGTAGTTAGCAAGTTCCTATGCAAATGGTTTAGTTTGCCTTCACAGCAACTCTCAACTCCGAGGGTTACTATCACTATTTTTCTTTAGATGTAACATTATCTTTTTAGTTGGATTATAAACAGTAAATGTTCCATAAACAAATGGAGGGTCCACACATATATATAGCATACAAAATGAGAAAAGTAAACTAACATATGATAGTCATGTATGTATCGCCAAAACTAGCTCATACTTTTTTCCCACATGTCCGAACATTAGAGCTAAGCTTGGCTTGACTCGGCTCACTTGGTAGGGATTCCACCTTATAACCTAAAGGTTAGGTGTTCGAATTCCCTTACATTTCCCCCTTCCTTCCATGTATATTATGTATAGGCCTTTAGGTTGGGCACTCTTTGAGAGCAGCCCATAGGGTTATTCATCTTAACAAGCAAAAAAATTAAACAAAATGTCTGAAAAGCAAATAGTTGGCTTATAGAACTCACATGGCATCATATGAGTTGTTTTTTTCCCCCTCACCTAAACTTATTGTTACCATCAAATAGAAAGTTAGGACGATCGCTTTATATAAATACAAAACTTTGAGGGGATTTTAAGATACATGTTATCCCTTTCTAATTTTCTCATTATAGTTATCGTCTATATTAGAAGGGAAACCATAATTTTTTTTATATGTTTAAGCTTTAATGGATATACTTTCCTTGTTTCACGAATAAATATGATATGAGTTCACACTTTTGAAAAAAGAGACAAGAGATATATATAAATAAATAAGATAAATTCATGTCATAAATAGTAAGGTAAGGAACCTAAAACCAAATATAGTAATATTGTAATTATTAAGAAAATATATGACAAACATTGTAATATTCAGGAAAGGGATAAAGTATATAATATTTTTAACAATAGAATAATCTAATAATAAAGTAACCAAATTTTTTATTTTTTTTTATAACCATGTGTTAGATTCTTTTTTAATCTTTTCCTTATCATGAAATTACTTTCTCTCGATAAGCACATGTTACAGCACATGCATGTGATCCCTTAAACTAGAAAGAGCACATGTTGCACGTTAATCTTACCAATTGTAACCTAACAAAAGATTGTGCTCTCTACAATATTGTTATCTATGGCAGGGAACTTATTAAAATCCAAATTGGAAAAACCTGGCAAAATTGAGTTTGTAACATAGAATTTTGTACGATAATTTAATTAATAAGATTACGAATAATTCATAAAAATTTGTGGATATGTGTAGTCTTTTCTTTTATGTAGAAAAATATCCAATATGGATCGTTCTATAAAACTAGAGCACATTATATTGAAACGATGACAAGAACATTTGTGATTATTCAAATAGTTATGTATTATTTTTTAAAAGATGATAAAATTAAAACTAGTTATAGTGGATAAAGATTACACTCGTCATTTGGCCAGTTTTTATTCAATGAATTTCTAAAAATTATTGATTCTATGTATCTAATAATGTTAATAAAGTATGTTAGTCCATCATAATAGAAAAATAAAGTAAGTCATTTTGATTATTACTTTATGCCCTAAACGCTATCCATCAAATTTCCTCGAAAACATAATTCCATCACTTTTTTTTAACAAAGAGAATACACGAAGTGAATTAGTTATTCTTTCGCCAAAAATCAAAAGCCACATACCAAAAGCATATGTCTTTTCTCTTTATTTCAAAATGAAGTCTCTCTTTTTCTAAATTTGTGGAAAATACAAATATGCATGTGTACCTGTTTCCCCACTTAGCATGCAACTCCATAATCAAAAGCTCTTCTTCAGCAGTTATATTTCCTCGTCGTACATCCGGCCTCAGATAATTTAACCAGCGAAGTCGACAACTTTTTCCTGTACGTTTAAGGCCTAATTAAAAAGAACAAAAAATATAAGGTATTATTAGTTGATAATTAGGGTTCCATTCCCAATAATATAATAGTAATCTTAGGCAATAAGTAATTAAGTAATAACAATACCGAAGAAATAATAACGTCGAATATATAACATTATAGAAGCTAACCATACCGGCAGATCTAGCCAAGGAGTTCCAAACACCTTCACCATGATTAGCAATATAATTAATGAGAATCAAATCTTCTTCCATAGTCCAAGGACCTTTCCTGACTTCATTTTCCTGAGAATTATTTTGCCTTTTTTCCATCTTTTAGGTTGGCAAGAGAGAAGGGTAAAAGAATGGAAGATATCATGTGGGCGAGAGACAGATAATGAATGTTATGACTAGTATTTATAGAGGGGATTAAACCCCATTTCCATACCCAATTAAGCCTTCATTACTACTTTAAACTCTACTCATGTGCCTCTTTACTGTAAACTCATGGCAGAGAATTTATGTGTTCTCAAAAAAATTCAATTTGCTTAATTAATTAGCAGCCGTCATCGATGACAAAACAGTATTGTTTTATCTTGTTTTTTCACTAGCAGTAATATTTGTAATTATTACAAATTTTTTTGAAATCATTTATAGAGTCAAACACTGATAATTATTTTTTAGTTCCTCTCTCATGTTCAATTTTTTTTTTTTGGTAAGTAAGTAATTATCATTAAGCGCATGAAACAAAAACAACCTGACGCTGCCAGCAGCAGCTAACCCAACACACACATCACAAGCAAAAAACCTTATAAACTATACAACCATTGGATATCCTCCTCCTTCACTCTCCTAGAAATCCTAGATTTCACTCTACACTTTACAGTATATTGAATATCCTGAACAATTTTTCCTACAGTAGGTATGCTAAAATTCCACAAAGCATTATTTCTTCCTTCCCACACCTTATACACAGTAGCTAAAATACTTGCAACAATAACCTGCTTCCTGAATTTGCTGTATTTACATCTTCTTTGTACCCAGCTTATCAGCTTAGGTAGATTACATGATCTCACCTGAATGCCTAACCATTCCTTGATTCTGACTATACATTGTTTGCTGAACACACAGTTGAAGAACAGGTGACTGTGATCTTCCACTTCAGTTTCACACAAAAGACAAGTATTCCTAGCACATATTCCAATTGATGCCAGTTTACTTCTTGTTTGAAGTATGTTTCTCATGGCCAGCCAGCCAACAAAGCTGTGCTTGGGGACATTATGACTATCCTAAACAGCCTGGCACCAGTGAACTTTCTCCCCTGAGCCCTGCATCTTCTTATAGGTCTCTGATGTACTATACTTGGGCTTGTTAATCCAATCATGCCCACACAAACTAAGGATAACCATCTTTGCCTTGCAAATATACTTTACTACCCAGCTGGCAGAACTAGGGGCAGTAAAGGTAAGCCAGTCTTGATCCTTGATATATCTATCGTGGATCCACTTAACCCACATGTTATCAGCTTTCATGGTAATATCCCAAACCAACTTCCCCACAATAGCCACATTCCAGTTACCAAGACTCCTGAAGCCCAACCCACCCTGAATCTTAGGTTTACAAACCTCAGTCCAGCTGACATAACCAGACTTAGGACTGTTACATATTCCTGTCCACAAAAAAGCTCTGCAAATCACGTTCACCTGTTTAAGGACAACCTTAGGAAGAAGAAAAATTTGAGACCAATAAACATTGATGCTCATTAAAACTGAATTCACTAACTGCTTCCTCCCAGCAAAAGAGATGTTCCTAGAACTCCAAATTCGAATTTTAGAACCATTTTTTCAATCAATCTCTCACAATCAGCAGCAGACAATTTTTTAGTGCTAATTGGCACTCCCAAATACCTGAAAGGCAACTGCTCTTGCTTAAACCCAGAACAATTCTTGATTCTCTCATTCTCTTGATCAGACATGCCACAACTGTAAAAGTCTGATTTATTAGGATTAGCTTTAAGCCCTGAGGTAGCAGCAAAGAGTTGAATCCCTTGCAACATCAAATGTATTGACTGAAAGTCACCTTTGCAAAAAAGGATGACATCATCAGTAAAACACAAATGATTAATAGCTAATGATTTGCATCTAGGGTGGAAGTTGAACTCAGGTTGCTTCCCAATGAAACTCATGGTTCTTGAAAAGTACTCCATATAGACCACGAATAACAGAGGGGCCATGGGATCACCCTGTCTAATTCCCCTCTTAGAGTTGAAAAATCCAGTAGGACAGCCATTGATCATCAAAGAAAAGGTAGGACTTTTAACACACACCATAATCAAACCCACAAACCTACTAGGAAAGCCTAAACTGATCAAAACTTCCTCAAGAAACTCCCAACTGACTGTATCATAAGCTTTCTGAATGTCAATCTTCATAAGACAACATTTTTGCTTCTGTCTATTCTTGTACATCTTAATAATATCCTGGCATAACAGGACATTATGTAAAATGCTTCTGTTAGCCACAAAAGCCCCTTGATTTTGAGAAATCAAACCAGGTAACACCAATTTCATCTTTTCACACAACAATTTAGCTATAACTTTGTAGATGACAGAGCAACAAGAAATAGGTCTAAAGTCACTCACATGGGTGGGACTTTTAACCTTGGGCACCAGTGTAATTGAAGTAACATTAATGGATTTCAGAAGTCTCCCAGTGAGGAAGAAATCCAAAACTGCATCAGTCACTGCATCACCCACTACCTCCCAGCTATGTTTAAAGAAAAAGCTATTATAGCCATCCATGCCTGGAGCTTTATCATTGGGAATGGATAGCATAGCTCTCTTCACATCCTCCCTAGTAAAGTTACAATCAAGCATGTTTTGTTGCTCAACAGTTAAAATTCTTCCCTCAGCAATAATTTGGTGCTTCACATTGCACCTATCCACCATCTGCACACCAAGAAGCCCCCTGATAAAAATTGACAAAAGCATCTTTCACTTTCTGGCCATCATGCATCCAAGTACCAGAATTATCTTGAATTGCATATATTCTATTCATCACTCTTCTAGCTTTAATAGATTGATGAAATAACTATTATCATCACCCATATCAATCCACCTCTCTTTTGTCTTCTGCTTCAGAAAGCTAAAATATCTCTTTTGTGCCTGCTTATAGTGTTCAGTAGCTTGCTTTTCAGCAGCATCTCTCAAATACAAATGTGCCTGATCTTGAGCTGTAATCATCTGTCTGTAAGCTTGTGAGGCCTGAGCATGAACATCAGAGAAGCCCCTTTGGTTGAACATTTTCAGCTCAACTTTTAGCAGTTTCAACTTTTGAGCAACCTAGTACATCTTGCAACCTCTAATTGGCCTCTGCCAAACCTCTTTAACAATGTCCATAAACCCATCACCATAAATCCACATATTAAAGAATCTAAAAGGTCTTTTTCCCCCTCCATCCTGGTGAACACAAAGCAAGCCAGGGCAATGATCAAATTCTCCCTTAGGGAGAAAAAGTTATCACTGCTTGTTCATATTTATCTAGCCAATCAGCATTAGCCATCACCCTATCCAACTTTAAGAAGACTCTGCTCTCTCCCTCCTGCTTATTAGTACAGGTGAAAAACCTACCTGCCTGTTTTATATCAACCAAACCACATTGCCCAACACAATCCCTGAATTCTTGAACTTCATGCATCCTAATAGGAGAGCCAATGCGTTCATCAAGATTCAAAACAACATTAAAGTCACCAAGGACAATCCAAGGGTGACAGGTGTACACCTTCCTTAGAGAATTCCATAAGTGGACTCTCTCCTGTCTATCATTAGACCCATATACAAAGGTGCAGTTGAACCAGGGAGCAGGGCCTACTGGGTCCACCTTAAGATGAATCAATTGGTCAGTCATAACTTCAATAGACACCTGAAAAGCACTTGGAAGCCAGGCAATCACAATTCTACCCTTATCCACAATATTACTATTAGTGGTAAAACACCATCCTGAACACAAGTTTTGATAAAGATTTCCCATTTTAGAAATCTTTACCTTAGTTTCCAAGAGCCCAACTAGAGCAACCTGATGATTAGAGATGAATTTCTTCACCTTAACTTGTTTGTTGCACCTGTTGAGACCCCTGGTGTTCCACACCAATATTCTATCCATGGCTCTCAGGGGCCTCTAACCCCTGCATCTCATCATTCAATTCACCACCACCAGCATTCTGTTCCACCTCATAAAAAAGCTCTTCAGTTGTAGCTTCAGTTAACACAACTCTTTTATTATAAGGTCCACCAACTCAACGGTGGATCTTGGAACATTAGCTATTGGGGGGCCGAATTTTTCTACAATAATATATATTAACGTATAAAACTATTAAAACATATAAATATTATTTCCAAATTTAATGTAACAATTAAATGTCGATTACACCAAAAGATTTGGGCTCCGGTGAGAACAACATGGTTATGTGAGAATACTTAGTTATATGAGAATAAATCCCTGCCTTTAGTTCCCTCTAATCCAATGGCTGAAATTTATCTCTTCATTAATCCAAAAACACTTTCGTGCTTCCTCGACATACTGATACAATTGGTTGACGTACTGTAGCAAATTAGCAATTTCGTCCTCCATGGAAGCTCGAAGATTGTAAAGTAGCTCGACCTACTATAGCAAAATAGCAATTTCGTCCTCAATTGAAGCTCGAAAAAGATTCAAAGACCTTCATTGAAACTCGAAGAAGATTCAAAGTGGTATTTTTTTGAATTTTTTACGCTCTATTTTTCAGTTATTTCTCAGATTTTAGGGTTTAGTTTACAAAATTTTGATGTTGTTACTATGAAATTGAGCTATGGCAGATGTGATTCTCATTAAAAAGCAATTTCATCCTCAATTGAAGCTCGAAAAAGATTCAAAGTCCTTCATTGAAACTCGTAGAAGATTCAAAGTGCTATTTTTTCGAATTTTTTATACTCTATTTTTCAGTTATTTCTCAGATTTTAGGGTTTAGTTTACAAAATTTTGATGTTGTTACTATGAAATTGAGCGATGGAAGATGTGATTCTCATTTTGCCTATTTGTTTTAGTTGTTTTGTTTTGGATTTAGAACTTTATAAGGTAAGATTTGTCTGGAATTTTACTGAAGTGCTCTTAACTTTCATCTTTTTTGCGTAATATGGCATTTATTTGTTTTGGTTCAACTGCATGTGTTTTTGATTCTAAGACTAACCATTCATAATTGGTGATGTACTTTTAAGCCACTGGTGATGTACTTTTAGCCACCATTAGTTACATCAGTTGATAATGAGTCATGGATAACTTATGAGTAACTTGAGATTATTGATAATGTTAATATAGATTATTGATTATATCTTGATGAGTAGCTTGAAAATATTGATACTGTAAATATAGATAATTGATAATATCCTAAATAGTATCTTGAGATTATTGATAAGGTAAAAAGGGTAGTCTAAGTTGGAAGTTGCAATGGTCATAATGAGATAAGAAGGAAAAAGTTGACAAGCACAAGTTTGATGCTGGATTCTTTTTGCTGTTGGGTGTCTTGTAATTGTGGGAAGAGGCTAACACCTGATTTTAGAGTGCTCTTTTTATTAAGTTTGGGACAAAATTGAATTATCCTTTTGGTATTAACTTCCCTTGAAGATGGGGATGGTTATATGTTGCCTGTGAGTAAACTTGAGCCTATTATGTTGTTGCTGTCTGCAGCAACTAAGTGGAGAGCATTGGAAGAGTTTTTGAAGTAGAAGCTCAAATACTGATGACACTGCTCATGATATATGGTCCATAAATGGATAGGAATTTCTTAATTTTGTGATGCAAGTAGGCTTTATCCTGGGAGAGAGAGTACCAGAGAGTGCCACCAAAGATTGGTTTATCCTAGCGGTACCAGGTGGTGTAAGCAGGAATAGGGACAAGGGTATCATCTTAAGAACAAGGGGAGATGAAGCAGGGTACACGACTACAAAATCCTTTTATTTTTCAATTATTCTATTTGATCACACGATAATTCTGGGCAATTTCAAGAAGAAGTTCACCTTTTTGTTCATGGTTTGATTTTAATTTTCATTTTCCAATTGCCCATCTCCTTTTGACAGGGTTTTTCCATTAAAGATCCTTTCTTGCTATGGGATATGACTTCATTCAATGCTTGATACTAACTCTTGCAGAGTACACAAGTTGTAAGCATATGGTGAAAACTTGTGTGAGTTGATGCATATTCTCTTCAATGTTTCAATGATCTGGTACATTTATGGGCTTTGTACTGAGTCCCCTTGCTTGTTTAACCCCTTGCATTCGAGAATCTTTTTGTGCTGTTCTAAATTCTGACCTTGAATTCTTGTCCAATGCACTACAGAGTTTTATGAATCCCGAGCTGGAACTCCCTGATATATTTCAACTCCAGTGCAATAACCTTTTGTATTATGCTGTATTAATTTGCTGCATTTCTATATATTTAAGTGTTTGAGCTTTTTACTTTTATTTCTGTTGTTTCTGTTCATTTTTGAATTTCTAGAAGTTCCTATTTATGTTTATGGTTGTTCTTTTCAGAGGGGGTTTGTTGAAGTTCATGCTGTAGTCTTTGACTGGCTCCTAAAAGTGTTGTCCTGTAGAAGATTGATTAACAATTCCTTTGTCTCTTGTTCTTGAAGCTCTTGTCTCTTGACCCTTGAAGCTCTTTTAATCAATTACTAAATATGAATAATTGTGGAAGGGATTATGCAGATTTTAATTTGGGTTGCCTAGCTGCTTATTTCGTGTTACACTTGTAATTATTGAAAGATGCTTCAAACTAAGTACAATATGCCGGTATGTCCTTTCTTTTTTGTGTGCTTTTTTGGCTGATATATCCATTAAATAGAAGATGTGTTTCAGACTAATGATAAAAAAGTAAATAGTGAGACTTAAAATTGTTTCTAGATCATTTGATGTGGTTACTAGTTGGGCAATGCAACTATCAGTGGCTTATGAAGTGATGCTCTTTTTGTATGCATCTTGAATTGTATTTTATGAATCTCTTTAGTATTTTTTAAAACAACATGATTTTTTCCTACTCCAGAGTGCGTGAATATGTGAATAAAAAAAATTCAATAATGGTTTTCATAGATCTCTGCGAAGTTGGTATCATTGAGAGAGGTTTCCTTTGTGTTTGTAGGCTATAAAAAATTCTTAGCTTTATTTAGAATGTAGAGGTGGATATTTGCAGCTGGCTAGGGGGGGAAATATTGAGAAATACTCTTCTTTGTATATAGGCAAGCCTAACTAATCCAACAAGGTATATATTGATGGTGGGAGCAGCAGACTGGTAAAAATTCTTTTTATCTTTTAAATATACGACTTTTTCTCCAAGTTTAAGTACTTATATGTGTACTTAATTTCTCATATATGAGATTCAATGTACTTATAGTGTACCTATGATGTATGTGTGGTAAGGATTTGATGTACATGTGATGTATTGGTATATGGCTTTCACTCTATGTGTCTTTAGCTTTTAGCTAGCTAAATGTGATGTATCGGTAATATTACAGATTGACTTATAATACCTTAGTAGGAAACAAAAAACATAAGTAAATTTTTTGTAAATGCAGGAAGGAGTTTGCCTTAGAATTGAGTAGTGAGTCTTTATTCCATTTAGTTCAATAAGACTAGAACTAAAAGGTTCTATAGCACAAAACACTATATAATCCTGTCACAGGAAAAAAAAGGTGTTGCGAAAGAGGGGCGAAAAATTAACTCAACTAGTAGAATATTTTAAGCTATTTGCAACAACATACCCAAGTGAGCATCATTTTGGAGAAAATTAATTGACGTAGATGTTGATCACATCAGTTTGTTTCAATTTCACTTGTTGCATATTGGTTATGAGTTGATATGACTTTTGTGTTTAATGCTATTGTGGTTATGAGTTGAAATAATTTGTTCAGAAAAATTTGATAATGAATATATTAATTTTGTTTCTAGGGTCGTCTTCGGAAAAGTTTCGGAACCAAAGCAAATACTGCTATGAGATTTTTAAAGATAACTCAATGTGGTCAACAACCTATGTGAAGAATGCTAAGGCAATGAAATGAGCGAGTGATAAGAAGAACTTGTATTTGGTAGAATTTTTCCAAATCATTTGTAAAAAAAGAAAAAGATGCAGACTATTACAAGTTTATGCTTTTAGAAATAAACATTTGTAATCGTTGATGTACTTTGAAACCATGGGTGATGTACTTCTAAGCAATCATTGATGTACTTTTTGGCCACGGGTGATGTACTTCCGGAAATGTAATGACTTAGTGTCTCTGACTAAGCGTGTGTAAACCAGATGCCAAAACATGTATGCTTGATGCTTTTTAAATGTATGAACAATCCTTGTGGTTGATGATTTCAACTTCTATCTTTTCACAAAGGCCATGTGTGGTTCAAAAGAATTAAGTCACTGTAAGCTGAAGTAATTCAACTCCCATGAAAGTTTCCATAGTAGATAGTACAATGATTTTAATCATGACTTTAGCTAAGATTATTAGATGTGCTGATGCAAAAACTCGATAAAAGTAGCACTAACTTTCACATATAAAGCTCTAGTCAAGCCTAGTTTGATATATAGTAGACCAACACCTCTTAAAATTTCAAAAATTGTTCTTGAAAACATAGTTGAGTGTTCTTGATATTCAGACTCTAAGAAAAAGTTGCACATCATGATCCTTTTCATTTCAAACAACTTAAGATTCTCAAAGACATGACTTGAAGGACCAGTGTTGTCATACTATTGCCAAGGGCTGTTCAAAAGTATCTGATCATATTTCATATTTTTTCGGATCGTATATCCGAATATTTTCGAATCGGATACCGATCGGGAAAAAGTTCATTTCAGATATCCGAAACATGGGATTTTCGGATATCCGATCGGATTTATCTAAAAATACCCGTCTTCAAGACTGGATATCCGTAAATATCTGATGATCCGAAACTTATTTTATGTATTTTTGCTTTGAAAAATTCAAATTTTTAGTTTTCGTATATCCGATCCGATCCAAAATTTCGGATATTCGATTTTTTCGGATCGGATTTCGGATCATATTTTCCCCGATTCGAAATTTCGGATCGGATCATTGGAATAACGCCCTACTATTGCCAACAAGTGGTTTGTAAAAGCAAAATTTTTACATCCCCTAATATAATAATCTGAAGGATATAGAACTATGATAAACAGTTGAATGGTTCAAACTTCAAATTGCAGCAGTACCATTAAAAGTATATATTATAATCACGAAGTCACGAATCGTATCTGCCCTTGAAACTTATACACAATCACAAATTCTATTCACCGACTGTCTTTTGTGATTTAAACTCAAAGACAAATACAGTCATATGAGATCTTGATAGACTCTTTTCGAAATATACATTTAAATTATACGCTTGTTATAATTTTTTTCTAAATTAACATTAAAAATAATAATAGTTAAACTTGTAAATTGACAAACGTGAAACTCCAAACGATACAAATAAAAACTGTAATCCAATCCCACTCCCACTTGCGTAATCTCCCACTACGAGAGACTAGTGTAAACTGCATACCAGGACATCGAATCAAAATTATGAATGACTAAAACGCCAAACCAGAGAATGAGAAAAGTATCATCCTGAAAACCTTTTCTAAGGTACTAAATAAGGTTGTCCTATCATCCAAACTTAGCAACTGCAGCTCGCTGCTTGTCACCAAGATATTGATCTTGCTTTAAAATGAAGGATTATGCAATACTTTGAGTTGAGGTTGACATTTCTTTGAGCTCCATACACCATGATTTAGTGAGAATAAACATCATGATTTAGGTTCAAGGTGATGTACATTCAAGTCATCGGTGATGTACATTCAAGTAATTGGTGATGTACATAAGCAAATTAGTTGAACATAATAAATTTAATCATTTTTCATAGCTCTAGCTTACTGAGAAACATTTCTAAGAATAGTATCAATATCAAGAACCAAAAATATAGATCATGGAAGCACGAAAATAGTTTTATTAATGTTTACGAAGTAGGAAAAAATAAAATAAAAAGGTAGAAAATCAATAGAGCAACTATTGCTATCCAAACCATGGGCTACTCCTTAATCCTTATCATTCATCTCATTCTCTGAAGGATGAGAAACTAAGTTAAGACTAGCAGGTTCTAAACTTAAAACAACACCAGATATACTTAGCTTCTCAGCTACTTTGAGTACATTTTGAAAGAAATCTGAAGGAGGAACAAGGAATAAGGTGTTCCTATCATCCAACTTAGCAACTGCAACTCGCTACTTGTCACCAAGATAATGCATAAATTCATTTTAATAGCCCATATCAGCATCACTGGCAGCACAAAAAATAAAACCCAAGAACAGGCAGTCTGATAGTAATGCTTTGCAAGCATATCAAGCCCAGTCCGTGCGGTGCAATCAAGGAACTCTGACCTGCAGCAAACATTCGTCACTGAGCTGCCATAACATAATGGACGTACATGGGGGGAGATACAAATTCACAAGCATAGACTTTCCATGCACGTAATGTTACGTGGACTCGGCTAGGAGTTCATATACGCCCAGAAATTTATAAAGACTAAAAGATTAATAAATAGTGTATTTATCAAACAAAGCAGATTTTACAAATGAGAAGCATGATTGGTGGATCCATAATCAGCAATCTATATGCTATGAACATAGTTGAGCAAATTTAGGTGCAAATTCAACCATATAAATCAGAACATAAAAAATCAGGATAGACTATACACATGAGATGGCGAAGTTAAAGATCATTCCAGATATTAAAAGCAGTACTACTTGAGCTGTTATAGTTAACAATGTTATTTTGGCATCCCAAAAGGAAAGTAGTTCTTATTGGATTTACATTCACCAGGGCATGGGCTAGCTGCAACCGCAACCTCATCTGCACCAATCTCCACTTCAACGTAACTGCGAACCATCATTTAAAGACTGTTGATTGAAGCAGCTTCAAAATGGCCAAAACATATTAGTTGTTTAAAAAAGTAGAAGTATATATAATATCAGCAACAAAATCATATCACAGCAGCCTATCAAGGAATCCATAAAACTGCAAAGGTATTCATGTTGTGCTGATTGCAAAGATCAGCTTGAGAAAAATAAACGGATACATTTAACAATGGCAAATGTTTAGAATGAAAAATAGATTAACTAGAATGAAATTTTTTTTAATGAGATACTCGCATCAAACGAATTACTGCTTTGTTATCAGACAAATCAGATGTACTCATAGAGGCCAAAGCATATTAAGCTAGCTACCTCTTAAATATAGGCTACCCTTCTCGAACCTATAATTTTCTTCTATTTTAAAGAGACCCTCATGATAATTACCTCCTTTGTACTACTACTCTTCTAAACTACTAACTCTTCTAAACTTCCCATTGCACTTCTCTCCCTACACCTCTATAAGATTTTCTTTCTTTTATATGCTTTTCTTAATCAACTTGTTTCCTTTTATCCAATATAAATTCCCAACTTGTACTTAATAATGTCATTGAGATTTAATGTACTTATAGTGTAGCACTGATGTACATGTAGTCAAAGTTATTAAAATCGCGATTCAAATCTTAAAATCTTACGATTTTACGATTCAAAATATGGTAGACGATTCGATTCACGATTCTAGACGATTCTATACATTTCTGTTGACTAGCAAAAACCTCGCAAATATAAATCATGCTAACAAAGCAAATAATAGATATATATTGTTAGTTATTGCCAATATAGTGGGTAAACAACTTTTTTTCCAATTTTTAGGTCTTTTACTTATAATTTTAGCATATTCAATGAAGATTGAGTGTATCTTGATTATTGTTTGTATCTCGATTCTCGTTCATTTTACGTTCGATTCTAAGGCGTTTCCTTCAAACTAGATCTCATTTTACACTTTGCATGTAGTAAACATATGATGAACATGTCCAAAGTCATCAGATTATATAAGAGATCAATATAGGCAACAATTGGTGAATGATGAAAAATAGATACATAAGAGGAAAAAGAGGTAACCTCGCCAATGCACGAAGCGCCAGTGATAAGGACGACTTTTCCTAACACATCTTCAGATTAGAAAGAAGCGAAGATGGACAAAATAAATTTAAGAATCTGAAATGGAGGCAGCAAAAGGATCAATGATATAAAGGTGAAGGGAGGAGCTGTAAGATTCAGGAATGTGTTTAGCAAATCCATATTAATTCTTTCACGCCCAACTTCTTACTTCACTGATCGGATTAAAGTAGCAAGAGTTGCAAGAGAGAGTATAGTAGGTGAATAGATCAGCAGTGCAATACAATATTGGCGAGGTTACCTCTTTTTCCTTTTATGTATCTATTTTTCATCAATTCACCAATTCCAAACAGTAAACCAATCTCCCTCTCTCGTAACTCCCCTATTGGGCAAATTCTATCAATTCCTAAACTAATCTCAAAATCAAGCAAATTCATAAAATTTGCATCAATAACCTAAATAATAATTAATCCTCCAAAAACACAATCCACACATTCAATCCATCAGGAACAGAACAAAAGATGCAAAATCAAACATAAAATTAAGTAAATTACTCAAAATAGAGAGAGAAAAAGTAGAATATTAACAAAAATTCCAGTAATATTCCATCACATCAATTACAGTCTCTAAAAGACCTAATTTTCGATTAAAAGATGTAAAAAACATAGCTTATAATTGAATTAAGAATAGAACGCAAGTACAACAATTTTTTTAAAAAATCTGATTCCATGAATTAGGTCTATACTTCGTACCTGATGATGATTACTTGATGGATGAATTTCGATCAGGACAAAAAAGTTTAGACTTTTGATTGTAATCAATCGGTCGATGATGAGAGGTATGAATTTTCGATTTTTTCCTCAGTGAAAAGTACTGTTCAAGCTCAATTGAAAGTTGCCGCTTAAATGATGAGAGGTTTTGTTATTACTGCTACGGCCAAATCGCAGCCCTTAGGTCTTTTCTGATCTAACAGTTTTAGTTAATTCTCACATATTTATCTATTCTCACATAACCCTTCATTCTCACCGGATCCCGACTCTACACCAAAATATCAAAATAAAATAGAGTATGTTGGTTATTTAGGTTGGTTAATGATAATATGTATGCATTATTTTTATTTAGGTTGTTCAATAATAATTTATCCAACATCAATTAATGGGTCCATCCCAACTCAACACATACAAATTAAAAAGTACGTTAGAAACTAAATTATAAATTAATTTAAAAAAAATACATACCTGATAAGCTAGTTGTAACTTGTAAGTGATGGCACAAAGATCTACACTTTCATTGAATAATATACTGATCGCCTACAATTGTCAATTTTTCGTTTGAGTAATCAAATTGATATTTTGCAATATTAATGTTACTTGTTTGTAAAGTGAATAGATTGTTCATGTACTCATATAGCATTGTTTTAATAATGATTTAGAAAGAGCACATGATTCAATTTACAATAATTATCAAAGTGGCGTCAAATTGCAACTTGCTATATGATTAATCTGAAACATAGTCGAAACGGTGCTAAACCCGTCTGAAACATAGTCGAGACGGTGCTAAACCCGTCCAGTCCTGGGTCAATCCTGGTATCAGAGCCAAAAAAACGCCGGGGGATAGGATATGCCGATATTAGAGTCAAAACTAGTATAATTACTCATACAAGTACTACTAATTATGCTAAAAATAAAATTTGGGTTCTTATTTCGTCATCTAGTGTTTTTCGTTTTTTAGCTAATTTGATGAACTTACATGTTCATATGATAGGTATAACTTATGAAACTTTGTTATTCATGATATATGCTACTATATTTTATTAGGATAGTTTATGTTTTGTTTATTTAAAAGGAAATATATTATCTTTATATGTACCAAGTTTAGTTTAACTATCTAGTGTTAGTACTTTTCACTAAAAGTTTACCTACATCATATAGTATATAAATTTGTGGGTTTAGTAATTAAGAAGTTGCACAAAGTGTTGGTCAGACGTTGGTCAGCCCTTGTTAAATCCGTTGGTCAACCGTTAAGAGGAGAAAAGGTGGTCCCGGTAAGGGTGGTCCCGTTGGTCCCATTTATATGCATCTACTTAACTTCTTTATGCATTAAATTTTTATTACTATATGATCATGGCTACTTTTTGTAGAAAGTTGTTCTCACATGATAGTAATAACTCAAACATAGTACATAGTAAAGAGATATCTTTTCCAAATAATTTTCAAAACTGGACTATACCTAAAAAAATATGTAGACATTATCTCTTTTCCTTCTATTAATGGTATTACAAAAAATAATAAAGAGAAAAAAATTTTATTTGAACTCATAGACAAGATTAATGACACAGATATAAAAAAAATAATACCTTTTGAAATTAAAAGACATTATTTGTAAAGAAGAAAATCCCACTAGAACTCAACCTGACACCTTATCAAAAATATTTGACCAATATCCGACTCCTAATATTTTTAAACAAATTACAACTAAGGATTTACAAACTGAAGTTAACACCCTCAAATCACAAGTAAAAGAGCTTAAAGAACAATTATTGGAATTCAAAACTAAAGACTTAGAACTTCAAACTAGAATAGCTTTGATAGAATCAAATTAATAATAGTCAAAAGGATCAACCTTCTACTTCAAACTTACCTCCTATTCAAATTTCATCTCAAGATCCTAATGATGATCAAATAAATGTTGTAGATAGAATAAACTTTCAAAAATGGTATATTCTCATTTCACTTAAAATAGGTAATGACTTTCACTTAAATACTGTAGCATTACTAGATAGTGGAGATGATCAAAATTGTATTAAAGAAGGACTAATTCCTAGTACTTTTTATGAAAAAACAACAGAAACATTACATAGTGCTAATGGTGAACCATTAAAAATAAAATATAAACTTTCAAAGGCATATATTTGTAATCAAGGTTATTGTTATAAGAATACATTCATTTTAGTAAAAGATATAAATAATGAAATAATACTTGGTACTCCTTTTATTACTCAAATTTATCCTTTTTTCGGTTGATCATATGGGTGTACACACTAATATTGTGGGAAAGAAAATATCTTTTCAATTTCTTGCCCCGGTATATCAAAAGGATTTAGCTATATTACAATCCTCATCTATATTTCAATAAATTAATACAATAACTAATAAGGAATCTCAAATATATCTTTTACAACAAGAAATTTCATACTTAAGAATTGAAGAACAATTAAAAAACCCATATATTCAATAGAAAATATTTGATCTAGAACAAAATTTTAAAGAAGAGGTCTGTGCAGATATTCCTAATGCTTTTTGGGAAAGGAAAAAACATATGGTTTCACTTCCTTATGAAAAAGAATTTTTAGAAAAAGCTATCCCTACTAAAGCAAGACCTATTCAGATGAATCAAAAAATGTTAGAATTTTATAAAAAAGAAATTCAAACTTTATTAGATAAAAAGCTAATTAGACTATCTAAATCTCCTTGGACTTGTGCTGTTTTTTATGTTATGAATCAAGCTGGAAAAGGAAAGAGGAGTTCCTAGATTATTAATTAATTATAAGCCTCTTATAAAGTCTTACAATGGATAAGGTACCCAATCCCTAATAAAAAATATTTTTTAAGTCGTCTTTATAATGCAAAAATCTTCTCAAAATTTGATATGAAAAGTGGATTCTCGCAAATTCAAATAGAAGAAAAAGATATATATAAAACTGCATTTAATGCTCCTTTTGGATAATATGAGTGGAATGTAATGCCTTTTGGCTTAAAAACTGCTCCATCTGAATTTCAAAATATTATGAATGATATTTTTAATCCTTATACTTAATATATAATAGTCTATATTGATGACGTTTTTATATTTTCAGATACTTTAGATCAACATTTCAAACACCTTAATAATTTTCTACATGTTATTAAAAAGAATGGTTTAGTCGTCTCATATCCTAAGATGAAACTATTTCAATATAAAATACGATTGTTAGGACATGATATTTTCCAAGGTACTATAAAACCTATTAATAGAGCTATAGAATTTGCTGACAAATTTCCAGATGAAATTAAAGATAAAAATTAATTACAAAGTTTTCTAGGATGCCTTAATTATATTTCAGACTTTTTCCCTGATTTAAGACAATATTGTTCACGTCTTTACCACAGATTACGAAAAAATAAATCCTCCAGCATGGTCACCCAAACATACACATATAATACAGACGTTAAAAGAAAAAATCAAGTCTCTTCCATATTTAGGTCTCCTAAATCCTAATTCATTCATGATAGTAGAAACAGATGCATCTGACATGGGCTATGGAGGCATTCTTAAACAAAAATTACCTGAAAATAAAAATGAACAAATAGTTAGATTTCATTCGGATCTATGGTTAGGTTCTCAAAAAAATTATTCAACTATTAAAAAAGAGATTTTATCTATTGTTCTTTGTATTTAATTTCAAGATGATCTTTATAATAAGACTTTTTTTATTAAGAATAGATTGCAAATCAACAAAAGAAATATTACAAAAAGTGTTCAAAATATTGTTTTAAAACAAATCTTCGCCAGATGGCAAGCTATATTATCAGTTTTCGATTTTAAAATAGAATTCATAAAAGGCGAAAATAATTCTCTTCCAGATTTTTTAACTAGAGAATTTTTACAAGGGAAAGGCAATAATAATTAAATTCAATTATTACAGGAAACAAAATGAATCAAGATTCTGATAAAGGCAAAGGTATTCAAAAGCCCAAAGATTATGTGATGAAATTTCATAAGCTCCGCCCATCAAGTGAGAAAATATCTTCATCAGATAAACTTGATGCATTTTCCGATTTTCCACATTTATCCTATTCCCAAGCACTCAAATATCCTTCTCAAAATTCAAACTCAAAATCAAACCCTCAAAATTCTCAATCTTTAAATTTTGAAATTCACAAACACATCACCAAACCTCATAAAGAACACATACTCCTTACTTGTTTTAGAGAAACTTCTCAAATTCCTGAACTTATCAAATTTACTAATTCACTTTTCCCAATGTATTGTCAATACCGACCTGAAAGATCTTACAAAAACCAAAGGTTCTATGAATTCATACTTGTTGACACCAAGTTTGTTGAAATTGAGCATACTGAAAAAGGTAATTTCATAGCTTATTCAAAATGCAAGATCAAGAAGATCATCCCACAAACAGAATGGGTATCTGCCTATGTTCCCAAAGAATTCTCAGTCCCTTTTCAACCACAAGAATACAATTACATCGACTATTAGATGGCATGGTTTCGAGTATTTTTATTCAGAGGATTCAATCATTCATGGTTTCTCAGTATTTGTCCTCAATGTCCAAATAATTTCCCGATATGGTTTTATGAGTGGTGGCTCTACTTTGGAACCTCTCAACAGATCTAGCCAATGGAAGTCAAAAAGTCTTATGAGTTCTTCTCTACACATGTCCAAACCAACACTCCATATTCCACAGAACTCTTATTTCATAAAGAATTCAATGTTCCATGGATAATGTGCTGGTCCTATAACATTATTCAATGGTACCCAGCACCGCTCCCCATGTCTTTAGTACGTCAATTCATGATCAAGTGGTGGGAAAAATTTGCCATTGACAATTTTGGTTCACTAAAGACAGTCTAGGAGCAAATAGTTGCAGATAATCAACTTATCAAAGCAATCAAAGATATTCCAAAGCCTCTTACTCCACGAAAAGAAAAGGAAACAAAGAAGCCAGAAATTCAAGAATCCGAAATTGAGTTACCCAAAAGTGAGTTCAAACTTCTCAAAAGACAAACCCAACTTTTAATCCGAAATTCAGACGATTCCTCCGGTTCATCAGTTCATTCCTCACCTGACGACTTATTCGGAGGACCTTGTGCTCAAGATCCTTATTTACAATGAAGAAAAAGTTTTTCTTTTTCAAATTATTCAACGAAGATAATAATAATAGGCCACAGGATCTTCCTGGCAAAAATTAGGGCAATAAAAATAAAAAGATCCCGCTAAGTGATTATCACTTAGGTAAAAGTAAGGGACATATTTTACTAATATTTTCAATGCAGGTATTCAAACGATGACTCATCAACATCAAATTTCAGGTATACCACATGAATATCTAATAAACACACCTGAAGTTATTCGGTGCATCAAAAAAATGGACAAGACAACAAAAACTTCAATCACATTAAAAACAAAAGGCAGAAAACGCCAAAATTCCATGTACTACATCAATTTCACTCCGAGGATCACCATCAAAGGAAACATATCTTTCCACATCAAGACAAACTTCTCAATCAAAGAAACATATCCTTCCACATCAAGACAATGCAAACTTCTCAATCAAAGAAAAATGCAACGATGCAGTGTTTAGGTGCTGAAGCAAACTCAAAGCAGTACTACTTATCTATTTCAAACGGTGATGCTTATCTGACATGTCTCAGATAAATTCAAGGCACATGTAATATAAATAGGAGAATGTAACTCCGTAGAAAAGCAAGTTTTCATAGAGCAAATATTTCATATCAAGTTTTTTCAAAAATCTTGTACAAAAGCCTTACGCTCAAAAGTAGTTATTACTCAAATTACTCAATCCTTGTAAAGGTTCATTCAAGTTCAATCAAAGTAAGTTATTATTCATATCTGCGTTTCAATATTATTGATTTCAATATCTATTCATATTTTAAAACTGATTTCATCTTGTAACACCCCAGAATTTCAAAGCGGAAAAGAAAGAAATAATAATAGTATTATAGGACGATGGCGGAAACATCGTCTTCTGGGAATGCCACTGCTAATACAAAGGTATTTAAAATAACTATGTGAAGAGACCAACTTAAATAAATAATATAAATAAGTAACTACTTCAGAGTATTCCAAAAGAGAAAAAGTCTAACTAGAATTCTAGGCCTAAAACAACTATTATTTCATTCTCGCAACTCAACCCGAGCCCAAAACCAAAGAAGATTCCCATCAACATAACCTACAAAATATATAACAACAATCCACAATCAGTGGGGAGTAACTAGCAGTTCTCCCAGAACAAAAGAAATCAAAGTCGACTTTAAGAAAGGAAATAATAAAGCCAAGACAACTACAACATGCATTCATATCCATAAAGCTCACAAGTGATTCAAGTGAAAGTAAATATCAAGTAAATAAGATAAAATGAATAAATCATCTCAAGAGTACTTAAATAATAATAAAGCAAAGGTACAATAAGTTATTGAGTCAGAAACCGAACGCCAGTGAATCGCAATTCACTTCCTAAGGTTTGTCAGATCGCAATCTCCAGGTCAGTTTATGGGCTTACGTTCCCCACTGCCTGTGTCTAAGAATGGCCAAACTCCCGATGCAGGGTAGAACACGCAGAACTCCCTGACCTCTCGGACGACAACAATTAACCCAGGTGTATCCCTAGTTCGCAAACCAGGTGGTTGGCATGTTCTTCACCGGGGACTACATCTATCCCACCGGATGTTCTTATCTCAAAATAAAATCATAAATATCATCAAAGTATCATTCATCTCAAAAATATTCGTCAAAGGGATGCCACCCGGCCTTATACCCATAATTCATCAAAAATAATTCTTCAAAAATCCTCAAAGTAGTAACTTACACACTTACAACAAATATCTTCAACCACATAACTTTGTACATCACTAAGCATCAACAATGACAATGAAATAGTTTTTACAGCACTAACAGTGAAATGCATCACATCAAATAAGATCACCATCTACAAGTAGGACATACGCACAAGATCATACGAAAAATTAGACTACACCAAACTGTGCGCTCGGCGCATGAGCTTGCGCTCAGCGCCACACTGTGCGTCTGGCGCACTAACCAATCTACGTCTGACGCATCGGCGTGCGTCTGACGCCACCACCAATTAACTCCAAGGCTTATTAAATCAATGAAACGTACACGACTAATCATTTTTACATAAACCAAACGTAAACATAATGACACTTAATGATAACCACAGTAACCTACTAGTCACCAGCTTCCAAGAACATAAAAGGTCACAAATTATTTCTGGTTAATAAACCCTTAAATAATTAAAAAGAATATCCTCAAACTCATAACAAAAACACAATAAAAATTATTAAAATAATAAAAACGATCAGTAAAATAACACAAAAATTATCATACGACCATTATAGCTCTACTGACATGGTACAAATTTTATTTCTAGTTTTGGGACTCTAAAAGTATTTTTAAACGTTAATTTACAAAATACTCAATAAAGCCAATATAATAACTAAAAATATAAATAAACGCCCAAAAATTACCAAAAATTCACATAACATGCATAAGCTCACGATAATACATAATATGTAAAGAAATGAATTTTTCAGTCTCCAGACATAATATTCACGATTTATATACTGACAGATACGAAAATGCAAAAACAGATAAACCAATTAAATAAACCTGTAAACAGTAAACAAAAATTATTCCAGGGCATGAAATACATACAACACATATAACATGCTTCACGAAAAATAATTTCAGCAATTATAACATTCATTCAATAATTATTTTGCAAATAATCCATAAACGCATAAATTACTAAATAAATCGAATAAATACTTAAACTCAGACGAAAATTATTTTTCTGCATACAATATTCATACAGAATGCATCAAGTATATTGATCACGTCAAATTTCATCAATAATTTCACTCAAAAAGTATTTAAAACAATTCCTAGTGTAATAATCTAATACCGAATAATACCCTAATCACTATTGTTCTAAGATAACTACTAGTTACCTGGAACGTTGGGAGGAGAGCGAGTCTAAAGAGATACGAAAAATATGTGCAATCCAAGTCCTCCACGAACGATAATTGTAGCAATAAGTCACTAGGCGTTTTCTTCTTGAACGTTGACAAATCTCATTTCGTGCTGTTCTGTTCCGACCATGATTCCCGGTGATCTAAATATTGGATTCACAATCGCTCTAATCAAAGTGAAGCTAAAGATGTTATAAACGTGCTATCTAAATTTGAAGACGATCCAACGGTTAGATCTCCGGATACCGGTATTTTCGTGAAGGTGTGACAGGAAAAACCGGGTTGAACCTTTCTCTTCTTTTCCTCTTCCTTTTCTCTCTTTCTTTTCTTGAAAACGGTGTGGGTTAAATGAGAATGATGCTGAACTTCTCTTATTAAAAATCAGAATTTTATGGCAAGGAAAAATAAAGGGTTTAGGAGAATGTTAATGAGGGATTAAATGAGCGATTACAAGAGATCCAAAGGTTAGCTTAATAAGCACCAAAAATCTTCATCCTCCACTCCATAATTGCTGATGTTCGGCCAGCATGACACGCCTCATGTGATGCAATATTTCATCACCAAAGTCGGTCCATCAACGTTACAAAAACGCTACGCGACAACACTGCATCCTAAACGCCTAAATAAATAACGAAACTAATATAACTTTTAAAATAAATACCTAACAACTTAAAATATATATAAATATATCACAACATATAAAAATATATACACATTTTCACAACACGTTCTGGAATAATTTAAATAATAAATTATTTATTTTTACGAAAAATATCATTTTAATGTAAACAAACGCCAAAAATAAAGGGTGAAAATTACGGGGTGTTACACATCTACTTATTAATCTAATATTGATAAACCATCTTTTCAAATTCCGATACAAATTTAATACTCTTATTTTTCAAAAAATTATTACATTTTTTTGACGAGATTAATTACCTACCAGATGGTCCTCCTTTTGCTATATAATTAATCTGAAACATAGTTGAGACGATGCTAAACTCGTCTGAAACATAGCCAAGACGGTGCTAACCCCGTCTAGTCCTCGGTCAATCCTGGTATCTGAGCTAAAAAATACCGGGGGGCTTTTTTTTGGCTCTAATACCAGGATTGACCCAGGACTGGACGGGTTTAGCACCGTCTCGACTATGTTTCAGATTAATTATATAGCAAAAGGGGGACCGTCTGGTAGGTAATTAATCTCGTCAAAAAAATTAATAATTTTTTGGAAAATAAGAGTATTAAATTTGTATCTGAATTTGAAAAGATGGTTTATCAATACTAAATTAATAAGTAGATGAAATCAGTTTTAAAAATATGAACAGATATTAAAATCAATAATATTGAAACGCAGACATGAATAATAACTTACTATGATTGAACTTGAATGAACATTTACAAGGATTGAGTAATATGAGTAATAACTATTTTTGAGCTTAAGACTTTTGTAGAGGATTTTTGAAAAACCTTGCTATGAAATATTTGCTCTATGAAAACTTGCTTTTCTACGGAGTTACATTCTCCTATTTATATTACATGTGCCTTGGATTTATCTGAGACATGTCAGATAAGCATCACCGTTTGAAATAGATAAGTAGTACTGCTTTGAGTTTACTTCAGCACCTGAACACTGCATCTTTGTATTTTTCTTTGATTGAGAAGTTTGTCTTGATGTTGAAGGATATGTTTCTTTGATTGAGAAGTTTGTCTTGGTGTGGAAGGATATGTTTCCTTTGCTAGTGATCCTCGGAGTGAAATTGATGTAGTACATGGAATTTTGGCGTTTTCTGCCTTTTGTTTTTAATGTGATTGAAGTTTTTGTTGTCTTGTCCATTTGTTTGATGCACCGAATAACTTCAGGTGTGTTTATCAGATATTCAGGTGGTATACCTGATATTTAATGTTGATGAGTCATCGTTTGAATACTTGCATTGAAAATGTTAGTAAAATATGTCCCTTACTTTTGCCTAAGTGATAATCACTTAGCGGGATCTTTTTTTTTTTTATTGCCCTAATTTTTGCGAGGAAGATCATGTGGGCTATTATTATTATTATTATTTTCGTTGAATAATTTGAAACAGAAAAACTTTTTCTTCATTGTAAATAAGGATCTTGAGCACAAGGTCCTCCTAATGGGTCGTCAGGTGAGGAATGAACTGATGAACCGGATGAATCGTTTGCATTTCGGATTAAAAGTTGGGTTTGTCTTTTGAGAAGTTTGATCTCTCTTTTGAGTAACTCAATTTCGGATTCTTGAAGTTCTGGCTTCTTTGTTTCCTTTTCTTTTCGTGGAGTACGAGGTTTTGGGATATCTTTGATTGCTTTGATAAGTTGATTATCTGCAACTATTTGATCCTGGACTGTCTTTAATGAACAAAATTTGTCAATGGCAACTTTTTCCCACCACTTAATCTTATTTCACGTACTAAAGACATAGGGAGCGGTGCTGGAACCATTGAACAATGTTATAGGACTAGCACATTATCCATGGGACATTGAATTCTTTATGAAATAAGAGTTTTGTGGAATATGGAGTGTTGGTTTGGACATGTGTGGAGAAGAATTCATAAGACTTTTTGACTTCCATTGGCCAGATCTGTTGATAGCTTCCAAAGTAGAGCCACCATTCATAAAACCATATCGGAAAATTATTTGGACATTGAGGACAAATACTGAGAAATTAAATCCTCTGAATAAAAATGCTCGAAACCATGCCATCTGGTAGTCGATGTAATTGTATTCTTGTGGTTGAAAAGGGACTGAGAATTCTTTGGGAACATAGGCTGATACCCATTCTGTTTGTGGGATGATCTTCTTGATCTTGCATTTTGAATAAGCTATGAAATTACCTTTTTCAGTATGCTCAATTTCAACAGACTTGGTGTCAACAAGTATGAATTCATAGAACCTTTGGATTTTGTAAGATCTTTCAGGTCCGTATTGACAATACATTGGGAAAAGGGAATTAGTAAATTTGATAAGTTAAGGAATTTGAGGAGTTTCTCTAAAACGAGTAAGGAGTATGTGTTCTTTATGAGGTTTGGTGATGTGTTTGTGAATTTCGGAATTTGAAGATTGAGAATTTTGAGGGTTTGATTTTGAGTTTGAATTTTGAGAAGGATATTTGAGTGCTTAGGAATAGGATAAAGGTGGAAAATCGGAAAATGCATCAAGTTTATCAGATGAAGATGTTTTCTCACTTGATGGGCGGAGCTTATGAAATCTCGTCACATAATCTTTGGGTTTTTGAATACCTTTGCCTTTATCAGAATCTTGATTCATTTTATTTCCTGTAATAATTGAATATAATTATTATTGCCTTTCCCTTGTAAAAATTCTCTAGTTAAAAAATCTGGAAGAGAATTATTTTCGCCTTTTATGAATTCTATTTTAAAATCGAAAACTGATAATATAGCTTGTCATCTGGCGAAGATTTGTTTTAAAACAATATTTTGAACACTTTTTGTAATATTTCTTTTGTTGATTTGCAATCTATTCTTAATAAAAAAAGTCTTATTATAAAGATCATCTTGAAATTTTGAAATACAAAGAACAATAGATAAAATCTCTTTTTTAATAGTTGAATAATTTTTTTGAGAACCTAACCATAGATCCGAATGAAATCTAACTATTTGTTCATTTTTATTTTCATGTAATTTTTGTTTAACGTCAGATGCATCTGTTTCTACTATCATGAATGCATTGGGATTTGGGAGACCTAAACATGGAAGAGACTTGACTTTTTCTTTTAACGTCTGTATTATATGTGTATGTTTGGGTGACCATGCTGGAGGATTTTTCCGTAATCTTTGGTAAAGACATGAACAATATTGTCTTAAATTAGGGAAAAAGTCTGAAATATAATTAAGGCATCCTAAAAATCTTTGTAATTGATTTTTATCTTTAATTTCATTTGGAAATTTGTCAGCAAATTCTATGAATCTATTAATAAGTTTTATAGTACCTTGGAAAATATCATGTCCTAAAAATCGTATTTTAGTTTGAAATAGTTTCATCTTAGGAAATGAGACGACTAAACCATTATTTTTAATAATATGTAGAAAAGTATTAAGGTGTTTGTAATGTTGATGTAAAGTATCTGAAAATATTAAAACGTCATCAATATAGACTATTATATATTGAGTATAAGGATTAAAAATATCATTCATAATATTTTGAAATTCAGATGGAGCATTTTTTAAGCCAAAAGGCATTACATTCCACTCATATTGTCCAAAAGGAACATTAAAGACAGTTTTATATCTATCTTTTTCTTCTATTTGAATTTGCCAGAATCCACTTTTCAATATCAAATTTTGAGAAGATTTTGCATTATAAAGACGACTTAAAAAATCTATTTTATTAGGGATTGGGTACCTTATCCATTGTAAGACTTTATTAAGAGGCTTATAATTAATTACTGATCTAGGAACTCCTCTTTCCTATTCTGCTTGATTCATGACATAAAAAGCAGCACAGCTCCAAGGAGATTTAGTTGGTCTAATTAGTTTCTTTATCTAATAAAGTTTGAATTTCTTTTTTAAAAAATTCTAACATTTCTTGATTCATCTGAATAGGTCTTGCTTTAGTAGGGATACTTTTTCTAAAAATTCTTTTTCATAAGGAAGTGAAACCATATGTTTTTTCCTTTCCCAAAAAGTATTAGGATTATCTGCAGAGACCTCTTCTTTAAAATTTTATTCTAGATCAAATATTTTCTTTTGAATATATGGGTTTTTTAATTGTTCTTCAATTCTTAAGTATGCAATTTCTTGTTGTAAAAGAGATATTTGAGATTCCTTATTAGTTATTGTATTAATTTATTTAAATATAGATGAGGATTGTAATATAGCTGAATCCTTTGGATAGATCGGGGCAAGAAATTGAAAAGATATTTTCTTTCCCATAATATTAGTGTGTACACTAGTATGATCAACAGAAAAAGGATAAATTTGAGTAATAAAAGGAGTATCAAGTATTATTATATTATTTATATCTTTTACTAAAATGAATGTATTGTTAAAACAGTAACCTTGATTACAAATATATGCATTTGAAAGTTTATATTTTATTTTTAATGGTTCACCATTAGCACTATGTAATTTTTCTCATGTTTTTTCATAAAAAGTACTAGGAATTAGTCATTCTTTAATACAATTTTGATCAGCTCCACTATCTAGTAATGCTATAGTATTTAAGTGAAAGTCATTACCTATTTTAAGTGAAATGAGAATATACCATTTTTTAAAATTTATTCTATCTATAACATTTGTTTGATCATCATTAGGATCTTGAATAGGAGGTAAGTGTGAAGTAGAAGGTTAATATTTTGACTATTATTTGATTCTAACAAAGTTATTCTTGTTTGAAGTTCTAAGTCTTTAGTTTTGAATTCCAATAATTGTTCTTTAAGCTCTTTTACTTGTGATTTGAGGGTGTTAACATCAGTTTGTAAATCTTTAGTTTTTTTTTTGTTTAAAAATATTAGGAGTCGGATATTGGTCAAATTTTTTTGATAAGGTGACAAGTTCAGTTCTAGTGGGATTTTCTTATTTACAAATAATGTCTTTTAATTTCAAAAGATATTCTTTTTTGATATCTGTGTCATTAATCTTGTCTATGAGTTCAAATAAAAATTCTTTCTCTTTATTATTTTTTGTAATAACATTAATAGAAGGAAAAGAGAATGTCTACATATTTTTTAGGTATAGTCCAATTTTGAAAGTTAATCAGAAAATATATCTCTTTAATATGTACTATGTTTGAGTTATTACTATCATGTGAGGACAACTTTCTACAAAAAGTAGCCATGATCATATAGTAATAAAAATTTAATGCATAAAGCAGTTAAGTAGATGCATATAAATGAGACCACCCTTACAGGGATCACCTTTTCTCCTCTTAAAGGCTGACCAACGGATTTAATAAGGGCTGACCAACGTCTGACCAACACTTAGTGCAACTTCTTAATTACTAAACCCACAAAATTATATACTATATGATGTAGGTAACTGTTAGTGAAAAGTACGAATACTAGATAGGTAAACTAAACTTGGTACACATAAAGATAATAGATTTTCTTTTAAATAAACAAAACATAAACTATCCTAATAAAATATAGTAGCATATATCATTAATAACAAAGTTTCATAAGTTATACGTATCATATGAACATGTAAGTTCAACAAATTAGCTAAAAAACGAAAAAACACTAGATGACGAAATAAGAACCCAAATTTTATTTTTAGCATAATTAGTAGTACTTGTATGAGTAATTATACCAGTTTTGACTCTAATATCGACAGATCCTACCCCTCAACGTTTCTTTGGCTCGGATACCAAGATTGACCCAGGACTGGACAGATTTAGCACCGTCTCGACTATGTTTCAGATTAATTACCTACAAGTCTACAACTTAGCAATTGAAACAAAATAAACAAAACCTAATTTTAATTGATAGTTTATCAATTGAGAAAAATTAAAATAATACTATTATCAAATTGAGTAACAAAAAAGCAAAAGCACCACATACAATGGATCATTGATGTGGTGCTGTCAATGAACTTCAAAACTTCTCCAAATTGACCCACTGTGGTCATGCGGCAGCACATGTGAGCAGGGCCGTTCCTGAATATTATTGGGCCCGGGGCAAAAAAAAAAAGGCCCTTAACACACGATATTTAATAAAACTAGTTGTTAGGCCCGGACTACGCTCCGGGTAAGGAAAATTTTCATTTATTAATATTATACTTTCAGATGATAACACTAAATGTTATTTGGTGTGGTTAAGACTTTAGATATGTTTTTGGGTCACGGGATCAAACCCTATACATTGGGTATATTTTTTATTGATAAAGATAGATTGTGGGCCAAAAGGGTAAGAGAACTACTATTATAATAGTGCAACGTGCCATAAAAGAAAGGGTCGAACCAAATTAGGCAAATAAAAAAGTGTTAACTATTTGACGGATGAATTAATCCGTATTAACCAGACAAACCAATAACAAGACGAATAAACTTGGAATATCCAAATATAGAATTAAATTAAACGATTAATGCATTTTATCACCCAACACCTAAATTGAAAATTAGAAATCTAAGTTTAGACTTTAGGTTGTGTACATTATTTTATAATACATGCACAATCTACAATTTGAAGGTCTATAAGATATAAAATCATACTTCTTATAACTATAAAAATGAGATAATAGGTAGAAAGGAAAATCAAAAAGTAAGTTCAAGTTATTGCAAAAAGAAAATAAAAAAGAACAGGAAAGTAACGAAAGAAAGGAGAAGAAAGCATTAAGAACAGGAAAGTACCAAAAAAGAGGTGAAGCATTGTCACGTTGGGATTCGAACCCCACACACACAGCTCACTGAGCTCTATATTTCTAGCGAAGAAGCTACCATCTGCGCCCAATTAACTAGATACTTGTATTGCCAACATGCTAAAACTAGTAGGTACTCCAGTACTCAAAAAATTTCCAGATTTATGGGCCCTGGGCTGGCGCCCCGCTTGCCCTGGCCCAGGGCCGGGCCTGCATGTGAGAGTGAGACTGTGACTATGTGAGAAGATGAGAAAAAAACAGGTAATTCTTTGGGAAACGTGCATGACGTGGAGTTTGTTGTTTTGATTGAACTTTTTGGGTAGTTCCGCAGTACTGTATTAGTTGTACTAAATGAAAATTTTACAGTGGTATTGTTAATAATGGGGTTCTCCAACTAGTTCTCCAAGGAGAGAGAAAATGGAGAGCCACCTCTTACCTAACAATGAGGCTTTTGGGTGTGTCTTGGGTGCCTATTCATGTAGACAATTTGCAAAGTGGCTCTTGGGGGAAAATACCATTTGGGTTGAATGAGAGATGGCTCTCCAATATGTGGGGCTCACATACTATTACAATTACTTAAATTTTCTTTTTTTCTTGCAACCATTTAATGATATTTTTTTATAAAAATTAAAATTAAGATGGTAATAATTACTATTCCAACAACTATAATTTTTCTTTATCTATAAAATGAGTCTAATATTAGATATATTACTATCTTTTTCATATCCCATCAATCATTAATTTTTTTAAGTGTTTAGGAAAAAAAATAAAAAATATTATTTTTTAAAAAATTCTACATTGCCTAAATTATGAAAAAGATTTTTTTTTGTAATTTATTTAATTTACATGAATAACTTTATTTATATAACTTTGATTATAATATGACATGAGGTTCATTTATTGACATGGGGGCCACCAAATAGTGAAAAGTTAAATGTAGAGCTCTTTAAAGAGTTATTGTTGTTGGGTGTTTTTAGACATAGTTCTTGAGAGTAGCTTGAAAAGAAAGAATAGATGAGAGAGAGTGGAGAGCTAGTTGGAGAGCTATGTACCATTGTACATGGATATAGACTACTATAATACTTTAATGTGAGCCATATATTTGTACACGTCAGCATTATGCTATTTATGGCTAGATACTAAGATAAAGTCAAATACGATATATTCTTACTTTTTATTTTTATTTATTTTTTTTTTTTTTTTTTTTTTTAATAAGGTAAGGAGAAACCTCGACAAGTTGGGGGGAATAAAGGGGATCCCAACTTGCCAAGGGTGAGAATCGATATATTCTTACTGTGTACTTGTATTTAATGCAGTTTTGACTTTTCAAAATTAGTTATAGATAATTTCCTAAATTATACTATATAAATTCTGAAATTAATGTTTTTTTATACTAAATTTGATATGATATACAAACATATCATTTCTGAAATAAAATTTTATAATATAATAAATTATTTTATATTCGAGGAGAAAATATGACAATTTACTTCCACAATATTATTATTTTATGCAAAAAAAAAAAATTGAATTTACGAAAAAAAATTATTTCAGCTCTTTTATGGCCTTCTTCTTCAGCAATATTATTAACCTATGCCAAAAGAAATTATTTCACGTAAAAAATAATTAAGAGTTAAAATAAAGTTTTTCCACAAATTACAAATTTTCTTGCATGTTTGGATAATATCTTTGAAATAAACTGTAATTTTTTTTCTAAATTATAAACTAAATTCGTAAATTATAAAGCTTAATTTCAGTAGTTGAATTTAATATTTTTTCGTATAATGTACACTAATTTCTTATATTATAAAGTTTAATTTCCAAATTAATAATTGCTAATTTAATTTCGTAAATCATAAATATCATTTTGAAATACCAAAAACTATCAATTTCAGAATTTATAAATTGCAATTTAGAAAATAATCCAAAACTAATTTTGAAAAGTAAAAATTGCTTTAAATAAATATGCGAATATTAGGAATATAGAGTATGTAAGTATATCCATAGTAATTAGCCATAAATGTCATCTACTGACGTGGACAAATTCGTGGCTCATAATAATTTCTTATGATAGCCTTTTATTCAAGAAGGCTACCATAAAAACATCCTTGTACTAAGTGTATGTTTATTTCACCTTATTTTTACTTATCTGATCTGAACTTATTTTTTCTGATCTGATCTAAAGAAGTATCATTTTATTACGATCACAACGTTGAACAATAATAATAATAATTATTAGAGCATATTGTGATGTGTTCAATAACAATACTAATAACAGTGATAACAACAACAACAACAACAACAACAACAACAACAAGCAACAACAACAACAACAACAACAACAACAACAACAACAACAACAACAACAACAACAACAATAACAACACCACCACCACCACCACCACCACCAACAACAACAACAACAACAACACCACCAACAACACCAACAACACCACCACCACCACCACCAACAACAACAACAAGAACAAGAACAAGAACAACAACAACAACAACAAAACAACAACAACAACAACAACAACAACAACAACAACACCAACAAATAATAAGTTTTTAAATATAAAAATAATCAAAACTGATCTAATCTTATCTGATCTAATCTGAACTTATCTGATCTAATCTGAATTTATCTATTGATCTGATCTGGTCTGATCTAATCTGATCTGGAATAAGTAAAATAAGATGAACTAAACATAGCCTAAGTTATATTCCCTCTGTCTCATTTTAATTGTTACATTTTTTTCTTACAGTTTTTGAGATACAACTTCAAATCTTAATATCTTGAGTTATATATAAGAGAAAATTATAAAAAATTATATATTTGGAAAGTATACATTGAGAGGAATCAAACAAAATACCACATAACTATATTTTTCTTTACGTATATAAAATTAAAGAAGGTCAAAGTTGTCATGTGAATAATATCCACAAGTAAGTTTGGGCTTTTTGCTTATTGGGCTAAATATCATGTGAAGGCGTCAATCTGTATAAATTTTTTTCCAAAACCTTTTAGGGATCAGGATCAGTTCTGCTCCCAAGATAGTCCGCAACTGCACCGGCCAACTCCATAGGGATGCCGGATTTATCTATTTGATATGTCAAGTAAAAGATGTGCGTAAATCTGTATAAATTACAATCTTTATAATTTAGAAATAAAACATGTGCATTATCTAATCATGGGAAAGTTGATCAACTTATTTTAAATAATTCCCAATTTTAAAAACATGATTTTAGGAAATAATCAATTCCAAATGATTATGGATGATTTTCCTAAGAAAAAAGTCGGATACAAAAATACTGTGGGTATATCAAAGAAAAGAGTCTGTCAATGGACAACTGATGTATATCAAAGATACTGCGGGTTATTACGACCCACTACAATATCCTCTATTATTTCCTTATGGCTCTTATGGTTGGGATTTAAACAATTGTATTGCTACTGGCAGGAAGCTGACATGCCGAGAATTCTATGCATATATGTTTCAGGTGAAAATTATATTGAAATTCTTATGTGTATGTCAAATTTTCCTACAGCTTTATACTCATATCATTGTAACAACAAAATAATGTTCCTTAGATGCGACAACATCTTGATTCTCTACTCTTAAGAGGTGGTCGTCTACTCCAACAATATGTTGTTGATAACTGTGTCAAAATGCAAGCATCCAAGTTGAGATGTATTGCACTCAATCAAGACAAGATACGTGCTGATTTGTACAAGGGTTTAGAGGATTCGCTAAATGCTGGAGAGCATAACACAGGTTCAGATTGATTTACCTATACCAATACTCTTCTTAATGAAATTTATCCCTTCAATTAACATTAATTTTTTTCATTAATTTTCATCTACAGAGAAGGTTGGTCGAAGGACGATACTACCGTCTTCATTCGTAGGATGGCCCACGAGATATGCACCAGAGGTACCAAGATGCCATGGCCTTGGTACAAAAGTTTGGCAAGCCGGACATATTTCTGACAATGACATGCAATCCATCTTGGTCGGAAATACAATCAGAACTATTGCCTGGACAAGTTCCAAATGATCTGTCAGATCTACTGACAAGGGTGTTTCATGCTAAATTTGAAAAGTTAAAAAAAGATGTTATAGAAAGGGGAATCCTTGGAAAGGTGGTTGCTTATGTATATGTAGTTGAATTCCAAAAGAGAGGTCTTCCGCATGTTCATATGTTGTTGATCCTCGAACAAACTGACAAGCTAACCACTCCGGATGACTACGATATAATTGTCAGAGCAGAAATTCCAGATGAACAACAAGAACCAGAATTGTACAAAAAAGTTCTTAAACACATGATTCATAGTCCATGTGGTGTTCACAACGGGGATTCTTCATGCATGAAACAAGGGAGTTATAAGAAAGGATTCCCAAAGTCATTTACTAATGCAACAATGCAGGGGAATGACTCAAATCCTCTATATCGTCGCCGACAAGATCGTCCACCTATACCATTGCGTCAAAATTCTCGGATAGAAGTAGACAACCAATGGGTAGTTCCCTACAATCCATTTTTGCTCTTAAAGTACGATTGTCACGTCAATTTAGAGATATGCAGCAGCATTAAGTGTATCAAATATCTCTATAAATATATACATAAGGGTTCGGATAGAGTATCCATGGAAGTTAAGAATGGTGATGAGATTGCACAATATGTGGATGCGAGATGGATTTGTGCACCCGAAGCTTTTTGGAAAATCTACAAATTCCCTTTAACTCGAATGTATCCATCTGTAGATCGTTTGCAAGTGCATTTGCCAAATATGCATCAAGTGAGATTCGAAGAGAACTGCCTAATTTCAGACGTATTAGAAGACCCGAGAAACTCCAGAACGATGCTGACTCTGTTCTTTAAGATGAATGAAACTGATCCAGGTGCAAGAAGATATCTTTATAGAGAATTTCCAGAGCATTACAGGTGGCTTAAGTCTAGGTGTGAGTGGCAGATAAGGAGAAGTAATTAGCGAGTTATTGGTCGATTGTACGTAGCTTCTCCAGTTGAAGGAGAGAGATTTTACCTAAGATTATTGCTCAACCACGTGCGAGGTCCCCAATCATTTGAACATCTGAGAACGGTCAATGGTGTCACACAACCGACATTCAGAGCTGCTGCGGAATCCCTCGGTCTAATTAAGAGTGATGAAAGCATCCGTCAGTGTCTTTTAGAAGCATCTTTTGTAAGAATGCCATCATCATTGCGAAGATTATTCGCAACCATCTTGGTATACTGCCAACCCACCGGATTACGTGCCCTATGGGACGAGTTCTTCACGTACATGGTTGAGGATTATCCATATTCAAGCACGATAACTAACAATGTTGTTCTCACCCACAAGCTTCTACATGACTTAGCTCGTTTATTACGGCCGCTGAGAAAAAGAATTTATGACTTCACAGAGTTGCCAAGTTTACCTGAAAGTACTGAGGACATCGATGATCTTCCAGCAATCATGGAGGGGTACTTTTCTGTGCCAGTTCCAGAAGAGGACTTGGCGTGTGTTGACACTCTTAATAGCGACCAACGACATGCGTACAACACAATTATGGATGCTGTCATTTCAAAAACCGGTGGAGCTTTTTTCGTTGATGGTCCAGGAGCTACCGGCAAAACATTCTTATACAGAGCACTCCTAGCAACCGTAAAAGGTAGAGGTGAAATTGTTGTTCCCACGGCGACATCTGGAATTGCAGCGACGTTGTTGCATCAGGGAAGAACATCGCACTCAACTTTTCAGCTACCATTGCAACCTGATAGCAACTCAACTTGCTCAATCACCAAGCGTTCCAAGACTGCCACTTTTCTAAAGCACTCTGCCATAATTATATGGGATGAGGCTCCAATGACACACATATATCATTTTGAAGTCGTTGATCGTTCACTGAAAGACTTAATGGAAATCACTTACCATTTGGGGGAAAAATTATTGTGTTTGGAGGTGATTTCAGACAAGTGTTACCAGTGGTTCGAAACGGAACAAGAGCTCAAATGCCAGATGCGTCATTTGTCAAGTCCCCTATTTGGAGACACGTTAGTATTTTGCATTTGAGAGAAAATATGAGATCAAGAGATGACAAAGCATTTCCTACTAGATTGCTCTCAATTGGCAACGGAGATGAACCTACCGTGTCAGATCACATGATAAAACTGCCAAACCATATATATGGCAATACCATCAACTGATGATGTCTCGATTGAAATGTTGATTGACCAGATTTTTCCAAAATTAAGTCAGCATGTGGGAGAAGGAAATTATATGGTTGAAATGGCCATCATCACACCCCTCAACGAAGATGCTGACAAGATAAATGATAAGGTTGTTGAGAAGTTTCTCGGAGAAGGAAAAACATACTATTCGATTGATTCTGTTCCCGAAGATAGGAGAAATTTTTATCAGCAAGAGTTTCTGAATTCAATTTCAGCTTCAGGATTGCCTCCTCATGCTCTCACTCTCAAACCTGGGGTACCTTTAATGCTTTTGAGAAACATCGATCCTAAGAATGTCCTTTGCAATGGAACACGATTGCTTTGTCGTTCATTGAAGGACCATTTTATATATGCTGAGATTTTAACAGGGCATTTAAGGGGAAACAAAGTTTTTCTGCCCAGAATTCCGTCGAAGAGTGCTGATGATATAAATTTGCTATTTGAGCCGGTTAGAAAGCAGTTTCCAGTGAAGGTTAGTTTTGCGTTGACAATAAACAAGTCTCAGGGGTAAACTATACCCCATGTTGGCATCGACCTACCTAATCATGTATTCAGCCACGGGCAACTCTATGTGGCATTATCACGGGGAACCTTAGAGAACATAACAAAGATTGTGGTAAAAAAAAGGAAACGTACAAGGACATCAAGGGGTGTTTACAAAGAATATTGTATATAAAGAAGTTTTATTGCCTTCTGAATAGTTGTATTCAATGTGTACAATCTTGAAACACCACTTTGTAATAAGAGCACAATGTAACTGATTGAAATATAGTCATGATTCTACCTAATTTATGTACTTTACTATTATGAGTTACTTCATAATAATCTCATGCTCATATCGTGATCGTATAATCTTCAATGAGTTGCATCATTATGATAATGATCTTATTTAGATACCTAACATATTGTAATGTAATGTAGATGTACATATATTATGTTACTCATTTTTAAATTATATGTAACTATATTTCTATATCTAACATATTTCTTCAGGATGGAGTTCCATTATCCACCCTTTATGCATTTATATCCTTGCGGGGTACGACGATATAATGTTAGGGCTCGATTGGTTCGTAACTAAGACGTATTCAATTACAATCACCGCGGAACAACTAAGCAGATATGGAAAATTCTTTTCGTTGATGTCGAGGTAAAAGAAAATTTAGATTAATGTAGTGTAAATTTATTTCACAATGGTACAAGACACTCTTAGCAACTTTCATTTTGTTTTTAATGATAGGGTGAGTGCATACAATGCACTATATTCTCGCCCCATGTTGAAAACTTCATAGGAAGGTTTCACGAGGGATTTATTTACGTACTCCGTGGCGTACAAGTAGTGCACGCCGATGAGAATAATAAAATCGTCCCAAACTGGAAACAAATGACAATAGCATCAGAAACAATTGTGATACGCGAAGAGCATGATGACGTTGCGATTCCTACATTCTTTTACAATTTAGTTGCTTTCAACCGGTTCCATGTTCATGCCAATTGTACTAATATGGTGTTCGGTACTTTTACTACCCCTCTATCTAGATTAAATTAATATTATGCTTAGCTTGAAGGAAGCTCACTTTAATTATACACTTTTGGTTGTGTTAAGATGCAATGGGATTAGTTCTATATGTTTCACCAATTGAGTCAGTTGGAGGAAACTCGGTTAAAAGAGATTTGGCGATAATGGATAAAACGTAAGTCTATTCTAATTAAATAATTCTTATTTGCATACCATCTCTATATTCATTTAACACAAAATCTTCCTAACACTATTGAATTTCATACTCGCAGTTGGACGATTATAAAGTTAACCCTTTGGAATGAATTTGTGCACATACTTGGATATGGTCATCTTAACACCGAAGCTGACTTTTGTCCAATTCTTTTTACATGTGGTCTACATGTAAAGAGCTTCCGTGGTACACTATTGAACTATATATGAATTATTAGCATTTGCATTTTATTTTCATATTTGTAAGTGTCATATTAATATGTGATAATATTTTTATCTCTATCTTAAACATAGGCCGGACATATCTTACAACAGGATTTTACTCCAGGATTTATGTTAACAAAGTAGATGACTTAACTACTTCCTTATTTACATGGTATGCTCAAGATAATAATATTAATGTGTATCCTAAATTACTATTTTTTATTGAATAATTTTATCTTCTAAATTTATAGGTATGAATCCGATAAATTAGCGAAAAAAAAGGTTCCCTGTTTCCGCTCAACTCCTTTCTCCTTACAATCATCCATTGATATTTCAAATGCTCCTCGGATTCGATTAGCTACCTTCCATGCCGTGAGAAAAGTAAGTAATTAAACCCTTACTCTTTATTTTTTTAAAACTAAAATAAACCTATACATGAATAAATAACTTTGAATTGTCTTGCAGGTACAATATTGTCGAGTTATTGCCAATGCGTGTCATCTTGAGCATGTTGACAATATCATATATGAAGCATGTCATTGTTGTCTCAAAAAGGTTGATATTTTCCAAGGAGTTCCCACATGTGAGTCTTGCGATCATACAAATGTTGTAACCGTTCCAAGGTATAATTCTCGATCTCATATGATCTCGATCATCAAACAACCAATATTTATTTAACCTGATAAACTTTTATCTTATTTCATTAACAGATTGTTAGTTCGAATAACAATATGTGATAGAAGTGGTACTTTAAAAGTCACAATGCTTCATGATCTTACACAACTGATTTTGGGATGCCCAGCTACGGACATAAAATTAATACTTCAACAGGTTCTCCATCTATTACAAACTAGCTCGATTGCATTTAAATACACTGCATAATTTCGAAGCCCATATTTCCCCCTTGAAAATAAATGCACAATTGTTTGCGTTAATGCAGCCAAATGGACGCAACCGATTCATGGAAATATTATTCTCAAAACTTGGATACAAAAACCTTCGCTTGGATCTTACCTCCACCAATGCAAGAGTTCAATCCGGATCATTCTTATACTGTTAGCTATGTGCTGCAGGTCGACTGGGCTGAAGAGTGCATGTGGTTAACCAATCACTATGAAGGTAAATTACATAGTTGAAACACTAGAGATTTCATTTACTATGAATATTTTTTTTCTTAGGTAAATTTTGTAAATAATTTTTCTATAAGTAAAATAAGATGAACTAAACATAGCCTAAGTTATACTCTCTCTGTCTTATTTTTATTATTACATTTTTGTCTTACAGTTTTTGAGATACAACTTCAAATCTTAAAATCTTGAGTTATATATAAGACAAAATTATAAAAATTATATATTTGGAAAGTATACATTGAGAGGAATCAAACAAAATCCCACATAACTATGTTTTTCTTTATGTATATAAAATTAAAGAAGGTCAAAGTTTTCATGTGAATGATATCCACAAGTAAGTTTGGGCTTTTTACTTATTGGGCTAAATATCATGTGAAGGCGTAAATCTGTATAAATTTTTTTCCAAAACCTTTTAGGGATCAGGCCCAGTTCTGCTCCCAAGATGGTCCGCAACTGCACCGACCAACTCCATAGGGATGCCTGATTAATCTTTTTGATATGTCAAGTAAAAGATGTGCGTAAATATGTATAAAATACAATCTTTATAATTTAGAAATAAAACATGTGCATTATCTAATCATGGGAAAGTTGATCAACTTATTCTAAATCATTCCCAATTTTAAAAACATGATTTTAGGAAATAATCAATTCTAAATGATTATGGATGATTTTCCTAAGAAAAAAGTCGGATACAAAATTTTTTTACATTGTTTTTCACCCTAAATCTATCACTATAAATGCTCTAATCATACTTGCATTTCATTACTACACCAAGCTCCACAAACCCTAAAATCCTTGCCTTAAAACCAAATTGCAATATTATCTTCTAATGGAGAATTAATTTGGTTCAGTTGAAACAATACCCCCATCTACGCCTAAAAAGATTTGGCATCATAAATTGGAACACTCAATTTTTTTTTATTATGAAGGTATGGTATTAACAATGTATCGTTCAGGTCATCTTCGATTCTACAAAGTTTGCAAGGAATTTTCAACGGACCAAGACTTGAATTCGGATAATTGGGATATTGTGGAATATGTCTTTTCTACCATTAAGGATTCTAGAATTTATGTAGATTTAGAATATATGGTATTACACTATCTTCATTGCAATCCTCAAAGAGCTCATAAAGTATGTGAAGTTTCATTTGAAGAAATTAACTTGAACGATGGAGATGTTCTACGTCTTAAAAATATAGTATTGTTGCTTATTAGCTAATGATTATTATTAGTTTTTATATCCGCTTTAATAAAATAATTAGGTACGGTTGTTCTTGATTCAATTATTATCAATATCAGTGAAATAAATAGTTTCAAATTTTATTACTTTTTTTTTGGTTTTTTTATTCGTTTTATATATCTCATAAAACATTATGTTTCATTTTATATTTTGTTTTATTTTATATTTAATTTTCCGAAATATTGTTACTACTCTTTATTACATTGTATTATGGCAACAACCAACTCTTATATTTAATTTTTCCGTTAAGTAAAAAAAATATTAATTCACCAACCAACACTTAAATGTCAACAACCAACCAACTTTTTAGGGTTTACCATGATGAGTGGCCGGTGTTTTCATTTATAAAAGAGGTCAGCACCTCTCTTTTTTCACATCACTATCTACCCTTTTCTTCATATTTTCTTTACAAGTTCCCTCCTCAAATTCTTATTCAAAATCTCTTCAACATTCTTAATGGATGCACAAGTTGGAACTCAAGTGAGGAAATATGTGGAGGCAACTAATGAATTTTTAGAAAAGTAGTCGACTTTTGAGGAGAAGATTAAGGATATTATCAAAAAATTAGATAATCTAGATGAAAATGGAAACGAAGCTATGCGTTTCATAGTTCAAATAATGCATGCACGTAATCAACTTGAGCTTGCAAGTCAGATAGCAAAAGATGTGGTTCGCGGAATGGAATCACTTTTGAAGAAGTAGTAGTTTTTTTTGGCTTATTGTTATGCATGTTAGTGAATTAGTAGTCCTTAATCCATGTTAGTTATGTATGTTTTAACTTTCTTTCTTATTAATGAAAAATGTTTATCTTTTGTCATGAACATTTGGTTTCATGTCAAATTGTTTGATTTGTTTGAACAATCACAAAACTGACATTTGCCATATGTATGAAAACGTTTAATTTATATAAAAATTATATGTATAAATAAAGGGGCTTTAATCCACATGTCCATTGAAATCAAAGTTTTTTTTATAAATCACCAAGGCATATGTATAGGACATGTGACATCATGGAGATTCAATTGGGTGAAGCTAGGCAACAATCGACCAAGATTTGTGTAATTGCCGTGATGTTAGGACTAAATTAGGCAATTAGCATAATCAATTCTCTATGTACATAATCAATACTAAATCATTGTCTTTTTTATTAATTTGAGTGACAAAAAAAACGTAACTGATGGTAATGATTTCTGAATCTCAATCAACCTTGATTTTGGGTATCTTAATTGTCAATCATGCATATTTCAGATTTTAACAAAAAAATCAATATTATGTACAATATTGCAAGTATAAATAGTTACCATGCCATAGCTAAACGTGTCCTGATATTTTTGAATTTATATTTTTTTGTCATGGCAACATCATCTACCTCAAAAGATATATCAAGTCCCTCACAAAATATTACACATACACCTATAATAAAAAAGCATGGCCTTCAAAAGTGGACAATTCGAATTTTCTTGATGATGATACTATGGTTTAAACCCTTTTTCGTGAAGATCATCTTATGTTCCATAATATATCCAATATGTTCACATATCATATTAATAGAAGCAATGAGATATGGGATGATGTCAAAAACGTTTATACCACAATAGATGGTTTTCGACCATATTTTGATTTTTGGAATATGATGTTGTATGACCTCCAATGAACTCCTCCAAGGGCTTATAAAGCGTGCGATGATTATTTTGAAGATATTGATTTGAACGATGGGGATGTTCTTCGGGTTAAATATAATTTTGGTTTATTATATAACAAGTGATTATTAGACATCAAATTCTTTATTTTGTTATCTAGCAATTTTGATTTGGGGCATAATATGTTGTAACAACTATTCTATTTTATGCAATTTTCTTTTAAATAAATGTTTTAGTTAAGGTGGATTACTAAATTGTTATTATTTCCGACTTAATTTGTTACGATATTGGTGTATTATTTTGAGACGTTTCTCCTATCTTGGTGTAACATTTAAATTTTGTTAGTTTTTTTAGCTTATTTTTACAATATCATATATTTTATTTCTCTTATATCAACAACTAACTCTTACACCAAAACATAAATGTCAACCACAACATATACTGTGAACATTTATTTGGCTGGTTTATATATTTAAATTTTTTTTCAACATTTTGCATTTACTTACTCTTACATCAAAAAATAACTATAACATTTCATATTTTAATTATATAAAAAATTAAAAAATATTCCATAAATGCAACAGTTGACCATGGTCTATTTGTGGCAATTAATGATTTAACTCTTCCTAATACCTTTAATTGCCTACTCATAAAATTATGGTTGAAAAAAGCAATTAATTGCAATTCTTTCTATATTTCTTTTTTTTACATAAGATGTAATAATAAATATGCACTTAGGCAAAAAGAAAAAAAAGACATGAATTGTTCATACATTATAAATAATGGAATAATAAATCTGCAAGACTATATTATTGAAAATGTGACGAAAAAACAAAAATTGGATAAAGTTGATTACATTCTTGATTTCCTTAGTGTTTTGGTTCGAATAATCAAATATTTCCATTAACAAATATGAATTATCATGGGAAGTTATAAATTACCATTTATGAAAAAGAGAAGGAAAATTTCGAACAAAGTTTTCTGATCAACATATAAGATCATTACAAAAATCGAACTAAATTATTAGTATGCTTGCTTTTGTGGATTACAAATCGGTCAATGATTATTCAAAATCTGATTTTTATTGAGCACATTTGTACCTTGATTTGACATAGCATGAATTTTGAGAAGAAATAAGGTTTGCTATATATTCAAATGTCATGTATTTTATGTATCCAAACTCATTTGAGAACCTATTTTATTTACCTCTATGTCTCATTCAATCAAAGTAGTTTTATTATCCATTTACAAAATTATGAGGCACACTATTCGCTTTCTAATGGGTTTGTCATCCCAAATCAAACTTTCACATTTAGATTCAATATTTAATAAACTACCATCTAACGTGCATGTATTAGTAGGTAAGTTCGAAATATTTATATTTAAGATTATCAATTCAATGATGATAGTGATCTAATGATAACTTAAGTTAATAAATGTTCTTAGATACATTATATATCATACAACGAAGCATACAATCAAGTGTACACAAAAATTAGTGATTTTGGATGAGAGGTACTCTATGTTTTATTTTGAGAAATGTATTAATTTTCTTACATTATTTTGATAACATGTTAAGTATGCGTTTTATAATAACTGTATTTCTCTTTTGTATATAGTTGTACATCGGTTAGATTGACCCTAACAAGTTAATATATTGAACGAAATGATTTTACGAATAAACTATTGTGTATTCTAGCATGTGGGTCGGGTAATCTATCCGAAATAATGGAGGTAATATTCATAATTATCTAATTAGTACTATCAATTCATTTTATATTCATTAAGTAGGTTGTTGTAATATATGAATCATTTTTCGTTTGCTATTTTGATCTGACTATGTATACTAATTCTATTATTACATAATAGAATTAGTATACACCATTGTAATCTCAATCATTTAGTTGTTTTTTAAAAGTTTGGTTATTTTAAGTTACTATGAATAAATGTTTACATATTTTACCTTTTGATCTATTTGCTAATTAAATTTTTTTTTGCTTCTCTCCATGTACATTTTATTTGGAGTTAAAATCCCAAAATATGTCTATGATGAAAAATAAACACTAAATCGATCATTTATTATGCTTTCATCTTTTGTATAACTGAATTAATAATTATGATGTAAATTGAATTTTTATACTTATATTGGAAATCATATTATTTGGCCAATTTTTTTTCCAATTGGCGTGATCAAAGGTTTTAGTTAGGCAAACATTATCACAAATCTACATGTATCTAATCAATCCTACATATCTATTCAATCCTAGATATTACTAAAATAAAAATAAAATGATAATATATTAAGTTAAGGCAATTTCCTACCATAGTACAGGTTTTTACTAAGCTTAGTTGATTATGATTGCATTTTTTTTTTTTTGAAAACTTACTTACTAATTGAAAAAAGGGCAATGAGTATGATCATGAATCAATGCTTTATTTAGTTGCTTCCATTTTCTGACATTTAATTTTAGGATGGTTTTTTTTCTCATAAGGTTTGATATTGTGAAACAATGTATTTCAAATTACCTAGGTACCTTTTCAAATTATTATATATAGCCATAAAAATATAACTTACACACTTCTCTTTCTCTCCAATCCAATAAATAGAAAAAAGTTTAAGTATAAACAACCATGAAGAGACAATCTTGCGCAATACCAATGTTATTGAACTATCTCCCTAATGAGATCATAATAGATGTCCTTGGACGAGTAGCCTCTCAAGCTCCATTCAGTTTATTTAATTGTAAATTAAGGTATGAATATTTAAGTTTATACTAATTGGTTGTGCTTCATTAAGGATGTTAAATTATTTGTTACATTATTCGTCAGTTGGAAGACGCTGAATAATATTTCAAATGAAGAAAGTGTTTTGCATCGAGTTTCCATAGAAGGCATGATGAATCTAATATGGAGAGTTGATCGTAATGCAAGAAATTTTTTAGATTGGTGCCGGGAATGTAAAATCCAGAGTCGCTTTTACGTTATGCAATTGTAAGTGAAATTTAATATTGTTAAATTATATATCTAATTTTATTATATAATATATACGGGTTGTATATATAATTTTATCCCTTTTCTAATTTTTTCCTGTCAAGTTGCAGTTTTATATCTTTTAAATTTCTATAAAACCGAGAATTTATACATAATAATTTGATTAATGAACATTATCTATAAACTTATGTAATAGATAAGTTATAATATTATTTATATATATGTGTGTATTTACTATTTTTTATTAATTTATATATCTAATTTTAATATATAATATATACGGTTGTATATATAATTTTATCCTTTATGTTATTTTTTCCGTCAAATTTCTTTTTTATATCTTTAAAAGTTCTATAAAACTGAGAATTTATATATAATAATTTGATTGATTAATATTATCTATAAACTTATATAATTGATTGATTGGGTGTTCTAATGAGAACCCTCTTATGGTGAGAACCTTGAGAACCACTAAAAATGAGCAAAAACTTCATAAAATGAACAAAAAAACTAAAAAAAATGAGCAAAAGCATAAAATTAGTAGAAAACGTAAAATGAGAAAAAACGTAACATGAGCAAAAATGTAAAATGAGAAAAACGTAAAATAAGCATAAAAAAGTTAAATGAGCAAAAACGTAAAATGAGCAAAACATAAAATGAGCAAAAACGTTGTCAAATGAGAATAAAAATGTTAAATGAGCAAAAACATAAAATATGCAAAGCATAAAATGAGCAAAAATGTTGTGAAATGAGCAAAATCTTTGTAAAATGAGGAAAAATGAGCGGTTCTCACGGTTCTCACCATAAGGGTAGTTCTCATATGAACTTAAACCTATGTAAATATACACGTGTGCGTGTGTGTGTGTGTGTGCGCGCACGCGTGTATGTGTCACTAGTAGAAAAAATGTTATATGACACAACACAACAGATTCAGTTTAAAAAAAAGGATCCGTAAATCGTGAAAATTTTTCCGCCAAAGCTGGGCTTGTTAACTGATTCGGTCCTGTAGTGAACCGGATTAGGTAACAGAAAACGGATCCGGTTTTCAGTTAACGGATCCGGTTCACTTAACCGGATCAGTTATTCCTCATTTCATTCCTTACTAACCCCACGTTTTTCCCTCCTTCCTCATTACATTTCTCCCTCCTTCTTCCTGGCCTCTTACGCTTGAACTAGGGTTCCACCACCCCACTGTGTTGGCTGCTGCTCCACCACCCCAATGGGTTCCACCACCACCGAACCCCACCGCCAACCAACCCCACTGCCAATTCGTCAACAATTCTTCTTCTTCCAGGCTTCTTTCTCTCTCTACAAATTGGCTCTTTTTTAAATTTTTATAAATTTGCCTTACTACTGAAGTATAATTTGTCTTCTTTGTTTCTCCTCTTAATGGCAGATTTTTTTCAGTATTTAAACTTTGTGTTTTCATTGTTTTGTGATTCTAGATTTCTAGGTTTTGGTGAGAAAGGAATGTTGAATTTTGCCCAGATTTAGGGTTTGAGATTCATGAATTTGTTCATTCCATTTTGTAATTCCTTAATTTCATTTTATTTTGTTAACTGCTGAACTTTCATTTTTCAGCTCTGTTTTATCCAAAATTGCGGCATTTCATGTTAAAGTAAGTTTAATTTTAGTTAAAAAATTTATTATATGTTCTTATGTATTGATGATTGTCATCAGTTTATTGTTGGAGTTGAAGAAATTTCATTTTATTAATATCATTGTTATCTCTGTAACATGATTTCTTCTTCGTCACTTTCATATTAAAACTAATTGTTAATATGTGGTTGTTAATGGGGGTGTGGTTTCTTTTGCTGCTGCTATACTGCTGCTATATTGGGTTTTAGTGTTTTGGCATTTGCGTCTGTTTTTGAGAATTTGCAGAGGATCTGTAATGTGATTCAAAGCGCTTTTCTCAACCTTTTTGTTTTTTATTGAGCATATTTGAGTCATGTAGTTGGTTGTTATCTTTCTTGCATATAGAGATGCTATAGTGTAATAGTTCTTTCTTTAGGTTGTCTTCTAGAAATGGTTTATGCCTAAGATGCTAGGCTTGGTGATGCAGACATCAGTTTACCACTGGTCAATTGAGGGCAAGTCTCTTTGGTGGACAAGATGATACTATTTTTTCCCTTCTGTTTATCTTCCCGTGGTTGAGTTTTTCGTTTTTATTTCCTTCCTTTTAAAAATATCCCTGCATGTTTTGTTTAGGTGATTCTGAGCCTGTGAAAGTATTCGAGCAGACTGCAATTCTAGCAAACAATCAAATTATTAATTACCGATGTGATCCCTCGGAGAAATGGTTGGTCTGATCGGAATTGCTCCTGGATATCTTAAGGTAGGATATTCCCTAGTTTCCATAGTTTTCTGCTATTGTTGTTGATGGTATTTGAAAGATCACATTAATGGAGATGGTGGAACATTGTTCTTTTTGTGATATTCGTCTAAGATCTCGTATCTTTTAATTTTTTGATCATATTTTTTAATATATATGCAGCCTCGGAGCTCATAGATCATTGAGCTCAAGCATTTTAGTCCAACATCAGTGGAAGATATAAGTAGTGTCCATGAAAGAGCGTATGTATTAGGTCTTGAGAAGGTGAGTGTAATTGAACCTGTTCTAATTTTGTATTCATTCCAAGGTTTGTCTGCAACCCCATGCCCTAAGATATAAAATAAATGTTGGTCACTCAGGTCCTTCATGTTCAGATCTTACCTTTTTGGAATTCAGATCTAAGCGTGTGATGATGGATTGTGATGTGAAGTGTATGTCTTCCTTTTGATTATGTGTAAAGCATTTGTGTGTCTACGACTCTATGTGACGTTCAGAGTGCGGGAGATTAGTTCTGACTCCTGATTCAAGTAGTTAAATGTCTACATGTTTGAGGTGTCATAACTCATATACAGAAACATGAAGAAACATTTTAACCTGTTACCATACACTACACATGGCATCCCCTTGGTATCTTCCGAATAGATTTCTTTCTTACATATATATCCCAACTTTTCTTTAGATATAGTGGAGATTTAAGGGTCCCCTCTGAACATGTTGATGCAGTTGCTTCTGTGAATATCTGTTAACTTACTGTTTTTCTTTAAGTATGTCAGTCTGTCATTATTAATAAATAAATGTACAATGCTGGAACTGAAATATACCTTCTCTTTTACTGCAGAGTATTGAATGCAATAATAGCATAAATGTAAAAATAATCCTTGTATGATGGCGGCACGTGTAAAGGTATAACATATTTTTCCATCTATTTGAAGTATATGTCTTGCTTCTAAAGGTGTGGTTTTCAAAATTTAGGATGGAGAGAGAGATAAGTCATACATGTCACATAAATTTTTGGGATGGAGAGAGAGGGTTTAATAAAATATTTTAGATTGTTGTCTCTGATTGAAATGGAAGTGTGAAGCTCCAAATGAAAGTTAGAGATCTTCCAAATGATGGAAGATGGCAGGGAACTCAAAAATATTTCGAAGCTGTTGGAGATAGAGAGGACTCTGGATGAGGAAATGACTTGCAACCTGAATTGGCTAGGCTAGTCAGTAAATCTTGCATCAGGATCTTTATTTAGCAGAATTTTTTAACTTGATTGATGGTTCATCTTATGTTTCATTTTCAGAGCGACTTTCTGGCCTTTATCCCACTTTGAATTCGTCGTCTTCATCTATAACAAGATGACCAACAATCATCCTCTTATCATTGCATTGCAATTTCTCAGTCCTTGTCTGCTTCGATCATCTTACCGACAAAGACTTTTTACATGGAGACAACTTCATGTCCAACGTCTACGTTTAAGGCTATATTCTGGTAATCGCTTCAGTGTCCATAAAAGCATTGAACTCTTTGAGCCTGCTGCTCCGAGACAAATGCCAAACTAACCAAGCCTAACAATTAGTTTCTCTTAGAACATATAAAGCATCCCCTGCTTACCAAATATGCTCATTTTCTATATCAGCTTTTTCTCTCTTATATAGGTGAATGTTATATGCTTATCCATATATTTTTTTCTTTTGTAGGTGATGGATCAGGCTTCCGAACGAGGTATTCTTCACATTGAGGGGTCTGGACCAACATATGCCACAGCGTCTGTAAGACAATCGAGTTTGTTAAATCATTCTTCTCTTGGCTCAAAAACTTTTTTATTCTATTATATACACATAATGTGAGAGAATGAGGAGAAATTGAAAGAAGATCATTATATTGACTAGTATAGTTAAGGATAAACTACAAATTCTACCATCTTCAAGATAGATATAAACATAGTATCTGAATACCATTTGACTCAGTTAGGCATGGACATCACTTGTCATGTGAGCAAGAATATGATCGTCATCACAGGCTTTAAGCCTTTAGCTATGATGCCGAGTTTTGTCTTTTAACTAGTTGCTTCTACTTCTTGCTTCAAGAGAGTGGCCTTATAATTGCTCAATGTGGCAGATACATGCTTGCCATTTTTCCCATTTTGTCATATGAAAAACATATTATTTTGTGAGAGAGCAGTTATTACTTCCCCATAAATTGTAGCAATGCTTTGCCCTTCTAATAATAATTTACTGATTTGCAGACATTTCAGGATTCATTGGTTGCAGCTGGAGCAGGATTAGCTATTGTTGATGCCGTGGTGAGACCCTAGTTAATGCAATTATATTGTGTCAAGGATCTATGCGGTGTCATGCAAAATCCTGGGGGTTACAACTTATTAACATGATGATCTATTCTTCTGCTGGCAGTGGTTGACCTGTTGTCAACCGTCCATAGATATGGAGATGTAGAGATATGATCAACTAGCAATTAATATTCCTGCATATTCAGCCACAGTTTGGCAAGTTCAAGCTCACCATCATTCTTAGCCTTAGTGCCAAGCTAATATCTTTGTCTTTAGCATTTCTCTTGATTAAGAACTTGAAATATATTTTTTATGTATCTGTAATTATTTATGCTCAATTATGTATAATAAAATGAGTATTAGTACTTTTATAATATCCAACTATTTTTGTATCAATTAAGGATGAAAAAATGCAATTTTTTTGGGGCATAACTAATCCGGTTCTGGGTGAAAATCGGATCAGTTACTCATTAACAAATCTGATTTTCACCTAAAACCGGATCAGTTTACTATATAACTGGTTCGGTTATTGTGAAAATCGGATCAGTTAATGAATAACAGGCCCGATTTTAGGTCGGATCAGTAACCCCTGTTTTGACCGGATCCGATGATGTTTTTTCCACTAGTGTGTGTGTGTGTGTGTGTGTGTGTGTGTGTGTGTGTGTGTGTGTGTGTGTGTGTATTTACTAATTTCGTTTTATATTTTATCTTTATAGGTTGCAATTTTTCAGCGTGGTCGTTGGCATTATGGTATGCCAAAAGGACAAAAGGCATCGGATTTAGGACTTAAGTTTACAACATATCTATTAGCCCTTATATTATTATGTCATAAAGAAGAAGACATCAAATATAAGGGTGTGGGAATCCTTAGTGGTCTAATTAGGGAAATTAGTATGAAGGGTATTGTAAGTTACGTTGTAGGTGTAGATTTAGGAAGATGATGAATAATATATGGGTAAAAAGTAGAATTAACTTAGTAAGCAAGCCACCAACTTTTTGCAAAACGCAACAAATACATACTAAGAACCTCACTAGTGGGAAATTGGTGATTACTATTTTTCCGAACGATGGCGATAAAGTGGAGTGTGAAAAATACAAGTGTGATCGAGAAGTTCAATTCTTTTTATCATTTATGTATTCGACACACAATATATAGTTGTTTTTTATTTATTACCTTGATTAATGTATTTTATTTTTATCAAGATATAATGCAAAGTTTGGAAATAACAAAAGAGCCCCAACCAATGATTCAGCAGTTCCTAAAACAACTAATGCAATCCATGCCATTGGCACATCGTCTGCATTCCAGTTGCGACCACAATGGAATTTTACTCCTTTGAACACGACTTATTCCCAAGCTCTCTCCAAGCTAAAAAAGGCCAATCTCATTCAACCCTTGAATCCACGTCTACCTCCTAAAAATCCTTACCCTAGTTATGACCCAAACCAAAATTGTGAATATCATCAAAGCCCGGGGCATAATACTGAAAACTGCACGGCCCTTAAGCATCAGATTCAAATCTTGTGGATGATGGAAAACTCTCTTTGGGATCCATTTCCAGTAAACCAAACTACTCTCAGCCCAACATCACAAAAAACCCTCTTCCTAATCATAAACCCTCATTTCCGATTAATGCAATCTCTTACGTGTCAGACGGGTGCGATCCAATCCAGTTAAGCCGCAAGATAATTCCCCAAATGTATGAAATGCCAATAGCTGAAGGTTGCAAGTGCCTGGTTTATAACTTTTCCATTCAAGAAAAGGTCAAAATGATACCTTGTAAAGACCCCAGTTTCACTCTCAACAAGGATCCGTTCTCTGACATGTGTGGAACCTTGGACTATGATGGTGCTTTATTCATTTTGGACTCATATGCCGATGAAGATGCTTCTTCAGTGTTGACAATTGTAGAGAAAAGCACTGGAGGCCACTTCACTACTCCAAATACATACCGGCGCCCCATCTGCCTCGATGATCTTAGTGATGAGGAGTACATGGATATATCTCATTTGACTAGAGCAGGTCGCCATTTTAAACCATCCCATTTGGAGGATGAAAATCCTTTGGGGGTATTGAGAAGGATCGAAAAGGGCAAGGAGCCAATGACAGATGATAGTAATAAAGAAGATGATGCTATCAAGAGCATGAAAGAAGTAAATGCTAATGTTTTCCATCTGGAAGATGTTAATGCATTCCCAGCCTCATAGGGCAACCGTTCTAAACCATCTCAATGAAGCCTCTGTAAGTTCTTCCATAACACCTGGCCAGATGGTGGGAGTCATTCATGGTGTAGATCGAACTCTCATGTTCACAGACAATGATCTCCCTGATAATATCAACCGCAACAATTCATTGCACATCATTGTACGTTGTAATGGATGGGAGATACCTAGAGTATTGATCGACAATGGCTCCGCAATTAACGTTTTCCCTCTACGTGTGCTAACAAGACTCGGGTATTCAAAAGAAGATCTGGTACCGTCCAACTAGGTGGTCCGAGCATATGATAAGGCCCAGAGAGAAGTACTGGGGTTAATCAACCTCCTCATTGAATGTGGTCCTGTGGCAAGGAAGGTGGAATTCATGGTCATTGACATTCAAACATGTTTCAACCTATTATTAGGAAGACCGTGGCTGCATGAAAATAGAGCAGTAGCCTTTACTCTACATCAGAAGGTAAAGCTTCTCACTGATCATGGTGCTGTGACTATTTCTGGTGATCCATAAATTATGACCATCTCCAACATCGGGAAATCGGTATTATATCTAAATGAAGTGGATGGCACTAGGTTGGATGGTTACACTATCCACTGTATTCTAGCAGGGCTTGAAAATTCATGGGTGAATGAGATCCCAGTGGCCACACCAGATGTAAGTGCTGAATAAACAGAGCCAGAGTATAGTGAGGATGACGAGGAAGAAGTAGGAGTTCCAAGCATTGGCACTCATGATACGTCAGTTGAAGCACCAGAGGAATCCTGTATCGGCAATCCTGAAGACAATAATGATAATGAGTCAAAGAAGAGATCTAGGACTGACGATTTTGACCTGGATTTTAATGTAGTATACACTGTCCGAGAGGTTCACACTAAATCACTGATTCTCTTTCCAGGATATCAACATCAAGATCATTATCGTTAATTGCCACAGTTCAGGAAATTTGATGGGAACGGTGATCCTTTTATCCACTTAGTTGGTTTTGTGAATGCATTACACCCATGGGGCATAACAGAGGAAGATTACCCCATGCTTTTTTACAAGAGTTTAGAAGGACCAGCTCTGGACTGGTACCATTCTTTCGATTATGTGGATAGAGCTCGTTGGGAAAATGCTAGCCAAGTTTTCGTCAATTGGACTCTCGAGCATAAACAGACTGATGTCAAGAAGTTCAAGCTAGTCACTTTGCGTCAAAGCGCCTTAGAAACTTTCTCGCACTTTGGTTCGAGATGCGCTTACATCCGCGCCCAGCTTTGTGTCCCTATTACTGATCGGGAATTCATGCTTATATTATTGCGAAACCTGAATGACTTCTATTATCGTCACATGGTTAATTACCATCAAGTACACCTGCCTCAGCCACATGGAGCAGCATGGCTTCGACATCGATACTCTGAAACTGCAAGAAAAACGACCCCGAGAAAATCTTAAAACTCCCAATGCAAATCCAAGGGTTTATGCTAAGATGGATGAACCATTGAGTATGGTGTATGATCGTCTTCAGAGCCAAGGTATAATTCAAGCCCCATCGCATGTGCACTGTTTATCCCTTCCCGGAACAGACATGAGCAAACTCGGCGCTTATTGTTGCCAATTTGGGCATGAAACTGATCGGTGCCATGATCTTTACTACAAAGTGCAAAGCCTGATTGATCGAGGCATCATTAGTCCAACCCACAGAGAAGTACCTGTAAGGAAGGTGTCGTCACATCTTCGACCGCAATCCCAAGTCGATATCTTTCGCAAATTGGTTGAACAAGGTCAGATTCATCCACTTCCTAGACGCCCAGGGGCAAGTCATGTAGGTTCAAATCTCCACAAGTACTGCCATTATCATCAGTTGCATCAAGCAATGTCATGCTCTCAACAGTTGCATCAAGCAAATCACCAACATAGCTCTTGTCTACCGCAAAGCTATTTGATCGTCTCACAGAAGGGGTAAAATCTACGGTAAAAGTCCTATAGGGGGTTAGCCCATCTAAAAAAGAAAAAAATCTTTCAGTTCGTTAGTATCAAAGAACTAAGTGCAGCTTGAATCCCCATTATCACATACACTTGCACTGTGAGATCACTCTACCTATATAACACATGGGGTACGTAGGTAGCTCAATATGAGTTCAGCTGCTTTTTTTTTTTTTTGGTAAAAACAGCAACCAATCACATAGAAATATTAAACGTCATACAATCCGAGTTTAGAAATTGCATACAATAACTAGGGGGGAGGGGAATATCCTAGTTACAGCACAAGCTAACTGTGAAGTTCTACAAACTTTAGCTAAAGCATCCGCCGATTTGTTGAAATTCCTGCTACAATACTGGATCTTTACATCTGGGTATCTAGTGCTCCACTGCCTACAAATGGACACCAAGTTGGAGAATCTGTCAGAATGACCCGTGCGATGAATGATATCAACTGCCACCCTGTAATCTGAATAAATAATAGAGTGGGGGATGTTTCGGGGTCTCCACAATGTAGAGCGCCTCCAAAATCCCCAAAATCTCTACTTCCACAGAATCATTAGTGAAAATATTCTTACCAAAACCTAAGATCCAATTCCCCCTCTCATCTCTCACAATGCCCCCCAAACCCGCAAAAGCCACGGGACCAATAAAGGAAGCATCCACATGAATCATATTATAACCCCGAGGGTGGGTAAATCTCACAGTAATAGGTTGATGACCAGGCTTCCAAAGGGAGGAGGACTGCATAAGCTCACGCACACACCCACTAGCTTTACAGCTAATTACCTGAACGGGGGAAGGGTCAGCATTCTTAAACACACAATTATTACGATCTTTCCAAACTTCGTGACACATGTACGAGAAGACTGAGCTCCAAGGAAGACCTCTAAATTCCTCCTTAGATATCATGTTTAACTTCAACCACTTTCTAAAATCAGCACCCTGAACTACTGGAGACCCTGGTAAATTCCTCCTTAGATATCATGTTTAACTTCAACCACTTTCTAAAATCAGCACCCTGAACTACTGGAGACCCTGGTAAATTCCAAATCTGCGCGCTTTTGGGACATAGTCTAAGAAGATGATCAGAGTCCTCCGATGCTTGCGAACATCGAGGGAACAACGGGTCTTGAGTGAGGCGGCGGATAAACATGAGCTGTTTGTAAGGGATTTTATCATGCCAAAGAAGCCTGATGAAGAATTTGATTTTTGGTTCAACTACCCCTTTCCAAATCCAGGCCAAGTCTTCCGACTCCAAGGGAGAAGTGATCTGCGCATTATATGCCAGGCTAAGGGAGAATCCTTGGTGGTTAACAAAGTTCGGAATCAAAAGGTCTTCTCTTGCATCAACAGGAGGGGGAGGGATACTTAAGATACGCTGAGTGACCTCAACGGGGATAGACATGGATAGGCGATCGAGATCCCACTGATTCCCCACCACAAGGCTCACCACTTTTTTATGATACTCGGCCTCAGAGAGGGGTCCATGAACCCACCCCCTGATTTTCCCAATCCCAAGCCAATCATCATGCCAAAAGTCAATCCCATGGCCGTTACCTAGGCTCCACTTGCTATTTTTACTAAGCAACTCCCATCCCTTCCCAATGCTTTTCCAAAGAGGGGACCCATTTTTAAACTGGGTTACATGATCCTGATGAATATATTTAGACACAATACATTCCTGGGCTAGGGTAGAGGTGTTTTGAGCCACTTTCCATCCTAACTTAGCCATATACGCAATGTTCATCAGGCTTTGGTCCTTAATCCCCAAACCTCCCCAATTCTTAGGCCGGAAGGTCGTTCTCCTATTCCCCAGGTGAATCTTCTTCTTACCTTTATCTTCCCCCCATAGAAAATTATTACAAAGTTGGTCCAAGTCCTTAAGAGTCTTACTGGGGAGCTGGGTAGCTTGCATATAGTAGGTAGGGATGGCTGACAAGGTGGACGTAACAAGACACAAACGCCCGGCTTTGGACAGGTAAGACGTTTTCCACTTAGCTAGTCGAGCTCTAACCTTATCAACCACAAACTGGACTTGGGACCTAGAAGGTCGTTTATGAGAGATCGGGAGACCTAAATACATACCAAGGCTCTCGTCGGCTTTAACATTTAGGGTTTATTGAAACAAATATCTATGATCCATAGGGGTGTTTGGGGAAAAAATAAGCTTACTCTTGTCCTCATTAACTTTTTGACCCGAGACAGCACATAAATCCTCGAGGACCTTTCTAACAGAAAAAGCCGTGCCTTCATCCACTCTCCCAAACAACAGCAAATCATCCGCAAAGAGAAGATGAGAAACAGGCACCTTCTTTCTCCCCACCCAAAAAGGGGTCCAATGGCTATCCTGGCTAGCTCTATTGATATCCTTAGAAAGTGACTCAAGACAAATATTAAACAAGTACGGTGATATCGGGTCCCCCCTGTCTCAGGCCTCGAGAGGGAGTGAAGTGATCCGTCTTTCTACCATTAACCAAGATAGATGAAGAAGCTTTAGAAATACAGTCCATAATCAGCTTAATTGAGTCATCATCCATGTGGTGAGTTTGCAAGCATTTTCTAACAAAACCCCATTCAACCATTTCATAAGCTTTTTCTAAGCCAATCTTTAAGGCAAACCACCCCCATTTCCCTTTCTTCTTGTTCATAGAGTGAAGGACTTCCGAGGCTACCACTAGATTAATATCCGTGCCTCGCCCCTTGATGAAGCTATTCTGGTTTTTTGAAATCCACAAAGGAATCAAAGGATTAAGGCTGACAGTTTCAGGAGAAGGCTGTTTGGGAATAAGAAAAATAAGCGTCTGACACAGCTCCTCAGGGACCCTCCCCTCATTAAACCATAGTTGGACGTGCTTACACACATCACGACCCGTAATCTCCCAAGTTTTTTGGAAAAATATAGGATGGAAACCGTCCGGGCCCGGGGCCTTTAGCGGTTTCATGCTAAACAAAGCTTGCCTAATCTCCTCGTGAGAAGGGACCCCCCCAACCCTAACAGAACGCTCAGAGGTATTTACATGTTGCACACACGTATTATGATTTGACGTGTACAGGTCCCTATAAAACAAGAGAATCAAACTTCTAATACTGTCCTGGTCTTGAACTTCATTACCCACTGAGTCCCTAAGGCATAAAATACGAGACGCGTTTCTCTTAATAATCACACTTCTATGAAAAAACCTCGTATTTATCTCTCCCTCTGCTAGCCTATCCCAACGGCTCTTTGTGCGCCACAACATCTCTTCCTGATCTAAGGTTCGGATCAGCTCCTCCTGGAGATCCAACTCAAGGTTTTGATGGAACACGGATCTAAGGTTTAATTGGAGATAATCCTGGACCCCTTTAAGGCGGGCCAGGAGAGTATTTTTCTTCCTATACACATTCCCAAACACAAGTTTGTTCCACTCAGAAAGACCCTCCTGCATGACTTTTAGACTCTCTCTGATCTCACGGTCATCCTTAGGCCAAATCTGAGCTACCGTCTCCATAAAGTTGTCATCAAAGGTCCACATAGGCTCAAATCTAAAGGGTTTTAAACCTTGGACAAGGGGGGACATGTCAAATTTCAAAAGAATAGGGCAATGGTCTGATGTGACACGCGGGAGATGCCAAAGATTGGCATTAGGAAACATATTAGCCCATTCCGGATTAGCCCACCCCCAGTCAAGTCTTTCAAGAATAGGATTCCGCTTCCTATTGGTCCAAGTGAACTTCGGCCCATGAAACCCTATATCTATTAGATTGCAATTATCCATTTTCTGCTTAAACAAATCCGCCCTACTACGAATAATAGGTCTCCCCCCCCCCCAACTTTTCCATTTGGTTTGTAACTTCATTAGCCAAGGAAGATTAAGATTACATGCAAAACTTTCAAGTTCATCCCATAACTGCTTTCGAACATTAAACTTTGTACTAGCATAAATAGAAGAAATCACAAAGAATGTTTTAGAAACCTTTACCTCCATGACGCCGTAGACTCCTTGAGCACCCTTTCCAACAACTTGGAAATCCAAGAGATGGGACTTCCAAAGTAGGAGGATGCCCCCCACGAAACCTAAAGGATCCACATAGTACCAAGAGTCAAAGCCCATATCCCTAATGATCCCCGTAACCTTGTCTCTCCCAACCCAAGTCTCAACCATAATCACAGAGGACGGATAATGCTGCTGCATGAGTAATCGAAAATTCGGTTTGAAAGAAGGCCTACTTAGGCCTCGCACGTTCCAAAACAGCACTGTCATCCCTTGTTGCAATGAAGTTTTCCCCAGGAGCATCCTTAGAATTTCCTCGTTTCCTACTGCCCACGGGTCGATTTCTACCCCGGTGGCCGGAGATATCCAAATCCGCTTGTGGGGCCACAAAATGGCTTCGGCCTCGCACGGGTTTTCCCTGCCTTTTCCCGTGGCCCAAGCTACCGTGATCCCCATTTGCTTCGATGGGTGTCGATGTTTCGTACACAACACCCCGTCGGTGTTGCTCATGATCACCATTCTTGCTTCCTGTCTCCCCACCATTACCATGGTTCTTATCAAAGGAAGGAGTGAGGCCGGGTCTAGCCATGGCCCGAGCGTCATCATCATCTCCCTGTCCTCGTATTACTCCCCACTTCCTGCTTGAGAAACCATTTCACAAATATCCCCAGAATTTTTGGGAGGTGAGCCGCATCCATTAATTGTGGGATATACGCTGGCCGAAATTCGGAATTGGCCAGCATCATCAGATTGTTCGGAACTTCGGCCTCCACATAAGGGTTGATCATAATTGTCTTCACTTCTTAGAGTGTTAGCTCCGTGAAGTGATCGGTCGGGTGATCGAATGTATCCAGGAGGTAATAGTCTACAAATCCTGGCGTCAGTTCCGGTAGTAAAGGCCTCACCGAACGAGAGAAAATTACCATGTCGAGGGTTGAGACTTGGTGCATACGAGGTGATGGGGGTGGGGAGGGAGGAGATGAGGGTGGAGGAGGGGAGGAAGATCCACATAGGTTGAGGATTGTTGGGTGCTGCATTTTCGGTTTGGGGTTTTTTAGTTGCCGGGAGGGGATCGGTAGAGGGGGGGATAAATTTGAGCACGAGTGGGAGAAAGAGAATTATGGCTGAGGGGGGGTTTTATTGGAGCTGGCTGACCTGAACCCAAATCCGGGGGATTTTGATTTTGAGACCCCCCTTTTTTGGGAGTAGGGGGTTCGAAATACCTGCATGCAGTTGGGGGGGAAGCATGGCGATGTGACGTCTCCTTTCCACGTTTCGCCATGGGAGAGGGAGACAGAGGACGAACGTCATTTCCTTGCAGGGCCTCGAGCGCCTCAAATAAGTTAGCAGATGATTTCTCTCCCTTCCCTTTTTCATTTATGCTTGACTTTGCTTGGGGCCCAATAGTCACTTTGGAGCCTTCTAATTCTTGAGGAAATCTTTCCCCAGCCGTTTTTCCAGTGGGCCCAACCCCATTTACTTTCTTGATCCACTTAGGTCGAGACTTTGACCTAGAGGTGTTACGCCCACGCTGGGCCCTACTTCGCCCCCTATTACGAGCCTGGACCTCACACCAACCTCCGGTGTCAGAATTCGATCTTTCCCCCATGGCACCTGGATTTTTCTCGGAGATCTTTTCCGTTTTCGGCGTGCGCGCTGTGTTTCTCGGACAATTCTTGCCATTATGGCCAACTTTTCGGCACACCATACACACCAAAGGGCTGTCCGTATAGGTAATATCAGCCATATCCACAAATGCGGTCAAAGAGCCTGTAGGGTTTGCCATGCAATCTCTGTGCAAAGGATTTTAAATCATGATGAAGATGGGTTATACTCAAGGAACCAGATTAGGGCGTGATGGTAGGGGGATAAAGCACCCAGTCCCCATAATAGACAAGGAAAATCGGCATAGATTAGGATATGATCCTGGCAACACTTCTTACAACATCAAAGAACCTTCTTTTACCCTCAATGGTCAGTTCATCCTGCAAGGAGATACTGAGTTGTACTATGAGTTTTACCGGGATTGGAGATAATCTTCAATGAAGCTAGAAATCTGGACTTAATCAAAAGTTGCTTTGTCCAAAAACAAAAAATGAAAAAGGAAAATGACTGAGTTGATAATCTGGAACATGGAGTCCTTAAGAAAATTTTCACTTCTGAGTCCTCTGAGGAAGGGGATTTTGACCCGGTGTCTTTGATGATACCTTCTGGCGGACGCATTGAACATAAGTGGAGTATTGAGTGTCAGGAAAATGACGGGCCTATAGAATTTAAAATGTTATTAGGAAACCATCCTCCGCATCCATCTCATGAAACTACCTTTTCACCCCTTTCAGATGGATATCATGCTGATAGCTCATCTTCCAGCCAATCTACCTTGCATACCCAGTCAGAAGACTCTGATAGTGAGGAAATTGAATGTGAACCTTTATCTAAGTACATTTGCATACAAGATGTTATTTCTGACAGTGAATTTAATAATGATGAATCACTTGATACAACTGAAACATATATAAAACCCATGGAAGAGTCCATTGTAATTAATATTGGTACATAAAATGCTGTAAAAGAAGTCAAAATAGGTTCGTCCCTATCCCCAACTGAACAGTCTGTGTTTATTGCATTGTTAAAAGAGTATGTAGATGTGTTTGCATGGTCTTATGCTGATATGCCTGGCGTTAATAGAGAAATTGCGGAACATCGCATTCCGTTACATCCTAAAAGCAAGCCTAAGCAGTAAAAGCTCCGCCGAATGAAACCTGAGGTTAGTCTGAAAGTGAAAGATGAAATAACAGCTTGATGCCAAATTCATACAGGCTATAAAACATCCTAGTTTGCTCGCGAATATAGTGGTTGTACCCAAAAAGGATGGGATAGTTCGGGTGTGCATTGATTTTTGTGAATTGAATGCTGCATCACTAAAAGATTGCTTTCCTCTACCCCATATCGATGTCCTCGTGGATAGTACGGCCAGTCATGCAATGTTTTCCTTCATGGATGGATTTTCAGGGTATAATCAAATACTCATGGCCCAAGAAGATATGACAAAGACGTCTTTCATAACTCCGTGGGGCACTTTCTGTTACCAAGTTATGCCTTTTGGTCTCAAGAATACCGGAGCTACATATCAAAGGGTTGCAACCACTATACTTCATGACCTCATCCACGACATTATGGAGGTCTATGTAGATGACATGATTGTGAAAAGTGAAGATCGTGAGGGGCATATTCCTGCACTAAGGGCCTTCTTTGAAAGAATAAGGAAGTACAATCTAAGGCTAAATCCTCAAAAGTGTGTGTTTGGTGTCACTTCGGGGAAGTTGTTGGGATTTATTGTCAGTCAAGACGACATTAAAGTGGACTCGGAAAAGGTAAAAGCTATTCAAGAGGTACCTCCTCCAACAACAGAAAAAGAAGTAAGAGGATTTCTTGGCAGAATTCACTATATCAGCAGGTTCATCTCACAACTCACTATGAGATGTGAACCTATATTTAAGCTGCTCAGAAAAGGGGCATCCCATGAGTGGAATGGGGAATGTCAAGAAGCTTTCGATTCCATGAAAGAATACCTTTCAAATCCACCTGTTCTAATGCCACCTAGTAGCTCACTATCACAGAAATGGTTATGGAAGCTATCTTAGCCCAATATCAGGAGGGAACAAAGAAGGAAGTTGCCGTATAGTATCTTAGCAAGAAATTCCAGGAGTATGAGACAAGATATACCCCACTGAAAAAAGCATGTATCTCTTTGGTCTATGCCACAAAGAAGTTGAGGCATCACCTTCAAGCTCATACCACCTATTTGATATCAAGACTTGGTCCAATCAAGTATCTGTTCGAAAAACCCATTCTTAGTGAAAATTTGGCGAGATGGCATGCTATGCTTTCTGAGTTTGATATTCAATGTGTCAGCCACAAATTTGTTAAAGGAAGAGCCATATCTGAAGCCCTAGCAGAAGGACCTGTGTCAGGAGATGAATATGATGATGCATTCTCTAATGAGTACTTGTTATTCATTGACAATCCACAATGGTGCATATATTTTAGTAAAAGCCGCTTTGGTAGCAGGGGCAAGACATGTCACAGTGTATGGAGATTCTAATCTTATCATATCTCAGATAATAGGAATTTGGAGGGTTAGAGATGAGAGACTTCAGCTCTACACAGAGTACCTTCAAGAATTGATCCCTTATTTTGATGATATCTGTAACACCCGGCCCATACGGAGTCGAGTATATCATCACCAATGCGCATCCAGGGCCAACAACTGTCCTCAATAACCAACACAAGTTCTTCCGCCGCATTTTGTCCTCACTCATGCGCACCCAGAGAAACTTCCCAGGAGGTCACCCATCCCTGGACTACTCCCAGCCAAGCACGCTTAACTGTGGAGTAACTAAGGAAATGAGCTCCGTAAAAGAAAGATGCATTTTGTTGGGATGAGTAGCCTGCTAAATCCCTTTAAAGCAATCATGAGGGGTATTACATAAACACACCCCAGAATTTCAAAGCGGAAAAGAAAGAAATAATAATAGTATTAATAGGACGATGGCGGAAACATCGTCTTCTGGGAATGTCACTACTACAAGAAATGCGTTTAAATAACTAAGTGATAAAACCAACATAAATAAATAGTATAAATAATTTAAATTAATTAGAGTAATATCTAAAAGAGAAAACTGACTCTCAAACTAATTAAAAGTCTAGGCCTAAAACATCTAGCTTTTTAATGGTCACAACTCAACCCGAGCCCAAAACCAAAGAAGATTCCCATCAACATCACCTGCAAAATATATCAACAAACATCCACAATCAGTGGGGAGTAACTAGCAGTTCTCCCAGAACAAAAGAAATCAAAGTACAATTCAAACATAGATTAATAAGAAAGGAAACATAAGGTCAAGACAACTATGACATGCATCCAAAATCATAAAGCTCTCAAGTAATACAAAAGATAAAATGAATAAATTATCTCAAGGGTACTTCAATAAAAATAAAAACATAGATAAATCAGTTATTGAGTCAGAAACCGAACGCCAGTGAATCGCAATTTACTTCCTAAGGTTTGTCAGATCGCAATCTCCAGGTCAGTCTATGGGCTTACGTTCCCCACTGCCTGTGTCTAAGAATGGCCAAACTCCCGATGCAGGGTAGAACACGCAGAACTCCCTGACCTCTCGGACGACAACAATTAACCCAGGTGTACCCCTAGTTCGCAAACCAGGTTGTTGGCATGTTCTTCACCGGGGACTACATCTATCCCACCGGATGTTCTTATCTCAAAATAAAATCATAAATATCATCAATGTATCATTCATCTCAAAAATATTCGTCAAAGGGATGCCACCCGACCTTATACCCATAATTCATCAAAAGATATTTCTTCAAAAATCCTCAAAGTAGTAACTTACACACTTACAACAAATATCTCAACAACAAATATTTTGCGCACCACAAAGCACAAACAACGACAATTAAAGAGTTTACAACACCAACAGTATCAACCAGAAATGAATCACATCATATAAGATCACCAATTAACTCCAAGGCTTATTAAATAAATGAAGCGTACACGACTAATCATTTTTACATAAACCAAACGTAAACATAATGATACTCAATAATACTCACAACAACCTTATAAACACCAGCTTCCAAGAACATAAAAGGTCACAAATTATTTCTGATTAACAAGCCCTTAAATAATTAAAAAGAATATCCTCAAACTCATAACAAAAACACAATAATAATTATTAAACTAATAAGATCGATCAGTAAAATAACAGAAAAATTATCATACGACCATAATGGATCTACTGACATGGTAAAATTTTTATTTATAATTTTCGGACTCTAAAAGTATTTTTAAACGTTAGTTTACAGAATACTCAATAAAGCCAATATAATTATTAAAAATATAAATAAACGCCCAAAAATTACTAAAAATTCACATAACATGAATAAACTCACGGTAATACATAATATACAAAGAAATGAATTTTTCGGCCTCCAAAATTAATTTTTACGATTTATATACTGACAGAAATGAAAATGCAAAAACAGATAAATCAATTAAATAAACCTGTAAACAGAAGGAAAAAATTATTCCAAGGCATGAAATACATACTACACATATAAAATGATTCACGAAAAATAATTTCAGCAATTGTAACATTCGTTCAATAATTATTATGCAAATAAGCCAAAAACGCACAAAATACCAAATAAATCAAATAAATACTAAACTCAGACGAAAATTATTTTTCTATATACAATATTCATACAGCATGCCTCAAGTATATTCACGTCAAATTTCATCAATAATTTCATTCAAAAAGTATTTTAAACAATTCCTAGCGTAATAATCTAATACCGAATAATACTTAAATCTCTAGCGTTCTAAGATAACTACTAGTTACCTGGATCGTCGGAGGCGAGCTGAATACTTCTGGAAAATCCCAATATAGGCGTGTACTCCTCTCCTTCTTCAATTCCCAAGCACCAAGTATAAGAAAAAGGCAAGAAGAACAAATCACGAACAATTAACAAGGAGTAGAAAGTGAAGAATTTTGAGAGATGGTGGAAGATGATGATGGCCGAATAACTTGGAATATTGCAGCAATGGAGTTTTGATTTCTAATCAGAATTTTGGATGTTTAATGGTTGAAATAAAGGGGTTTAATGAAGGAGAATGATTAGGGGGTTATGGGAGTTACAAAGCTACCAAGAGTCACAAGGAAAATAAAAAGAAAAGAAAGAAGAGGAGCTCTTCTTCTCCTTCCCCCTTGGCCGGCTGTCCAAGCCCAAATTCCCCAACAACATTTCGGCCCAAATCAACAAGGATCCATGCTTCAAAAGCCCGCCACGCGATAAGTCGATTAAATTCCTAAATCGCGCCTAAACTTTGAAAATACTTAATAATGAAAATAATTCAAATAAATTATATTATAAATATAAATATAATAAATACATTAACACGTCATAAAAATAAAAATAATAATTCGGCTCCCAAAATTATAAAATAAAAATAATTAATTTAGAGAAAATAATAGTTTTAGAGAAAACTTTTGCGAAAAACTAGGAGCAAAATTATGGGTTGTTACAATCTCCCCTCCTTAAAAGAGTTTCGTCCTCGAAACTTCAAAACAACCAAGAGACAAAAGAAAATACTCTAAATAAAGAACATTAAGAAAACAGAAATCGATAGATTTTAGTTAAGAACTAAACAACTTTTCAGGTATAAAATTTGATAACTCAAATAATATATATTTTATTTTGGAAGACCAAAAGAGTTGTATAGTAAAGAAACACGGTAACAACAATCATTTTATAAAATGTGGAAGAACTACAGACAAGTAAAAAGTTTAAGGTAAAAAAAAAACGTTTGCACAATAAACTATAAGTAAGTTTGTAAAAGAAGCAGGAATAAATATTTACGTAAAATTATAAAAGAATAAATCCGACCATACATAAATATTTTTAGAAAAGAAACCAAGAAGAAAAAGTTCGTAAATAGATAGCCAAACCAATTTAAATAGAGATAACCACACGGGCTTATACTCCACTTAAAGAGATAAGAACACTTTAATAAAGAGTAGCTAGCTGCTTTATTAAAATAGCACTTACGAACACAAGTCATGACATATGTCATAAGAGCGTACGCCTCCTAAACATATATATGAAATTTAAAGTTCGCAAAAGAAATTGAAAACTTTAAAATAAATTTCACGACGACGAAACACTAATAATAAATAGGCGATAAAGTAATAAATTATTAACAACAATTATAAAATTTACCAAGTCGACACAAACGTGCATGGAACCACCCATTGCAACCTAGTATCAACGAAACAATATTTGAAAGCTTTCTTATCAAATCAACATTAAAGTTTAACGGAATCACCCAATATAAACTTAATGTCAACTCAAAAGGAAATTAAATCAAATAGATAAAAATGTGTCAACTTATCAAATTGACATACAAGTCAAAGGAATCACCCATTATGACTCAATATCAACTCAAACTAGTTTAAAACTTAGACTTATCAAATTGACATACAAGTCAAAGGAATCACCCATTATGACTTAATATCAACTCAAACAAGTTTAAAACTTAGACTTATCAAATTGACATACAAGTCAAAGGAATCACCCATTATGAATCAATATCAACTCAAACAAGTTTAAAATTTAGACTGAGTATATAAATTTCGTTTTCAAAGAATATAAAACAGATCAGTCAAAATCAGAGAATTAAATAAGAAGTAATGAAAACAACCAAAATTTTGCTATGAAATGAGAAAGCACTAAATATTTACACAAGAAACAACAAATAGTAAACAAGATCCTTTCCCGAATTCGAGTTCGAAAAATAATACTAATAAGAAAAGTAAGTAAACCAAAAGTTGTTGAATGCTAACCTTTAAAACAAAATAGTTTGCGTCTACATTTCAATTTAACACCAAGACAACTCATTAAAGTACTTTCATTTTCAAAGACTACAAAACTTATTACCATAATTCAAGGCTAAATAAGGATTAGCATGAAAAATAAAAATATTAAAAGGAAAATATTTATAAATATAGATAGTCAAAGACGGTAAGAGAAATTTGAAGAATATCTTGAAAGACAATTTCATAACCCCTTTCTTTTCCAAACCATTATAAAACAATTGAAATTAAACGTTTTTCAAAAGAGTATGTCAAAATATTAACAATAACAAAATTTGAAAATCAGAAAATAACTCTAACATAAGTATAAAATTTATTAAGTTCAAAGATCTAAAATATAATTTGGAATATAAATTCAAACTGGAAAGTTTTGTAAATAATAAAACAGATTCGTAGTACTCACATAAAAAACAACACTTAATTGAAAAAGAACAGAAAGTATATACTGTCTCACATAATAACATATACTATCAAGCAACTAGCAAATAAAATAAATGCAATGCAACACATAAGATTATATTAAAATAAAATTAAAGTTTATCTTTAAATTGCAAAACACAAAATAAATTAAACACACAACTAAACCGAGAAGGCTATAAATTACTTCGCTTTCGCTGCGCACTCTGATAAAAGAGAAAATAAATTACATGTAAGAGGCCCTGCAAATAAGATTAGCAAACTTGGTAGACTAATTCCACCAATAATACAAGTAACTATACATATAACATATGCTTCATAAGCATGAGAGCACACCACATTCCCATAAGGCTTCCCTTTACTTACTCTACCCATCACACTCTCATTATAGTGAAACTACTAAACTTAATTCTAAACAAAGTTTAACTCCTATGGCTAACTAATAATTCTAAAGAATCATTAGCAACTCTGTTTCAGAGTTTAGGAGCGTTTTGCTCTGATACCAACTGTAACACCCCAGAATTTCAAAGCGGAAAAGAAAGAAATAATAATAGTATTAATAGGACGATGGCGGAAACATCGTCTTCTAGGAATGTCACTACTACAAGATATTCGTTTAAATAACTAAGTGATAAAACCAACATAAATAAATAGTATAAATAATTTAAATTAATTAGAGTAATATCTAAAAGAGAAAACTGACTCTCAAACTAATTAAAAGTCTAGGCCTAAAACATCTAGCTTTTTAATGCTCACAACTCAACCCGAGCCCAAAACCAAAGAAGATTCCCATCAACATCACCTGCAAAATATGTCAACAAACATCCACAATCAGTGGGGAGTAATTAACTAGCAGTTCTCCCAGAACAAAAGAAATCAAAGTACAATTCAAACATAGATTAATAAGAAAGGAAACATAAGGTCAAGACAACTATGACATGCATCCAAAATCATAAAGCTCTCAAGTAATACAAAAGATAAAATGAATAAATTATCTCAAGGGTACTTCAATAAAAATAAAAACATAGATAAATCAGTTATTGAGTCAGAAACCGAACGCTAGTGAATCGCAATTCACTTCCTAAGGTTTGGCAGATCGCAATCTCCAGGTCAGTCTATGGGCTTACGTTCCCCACTGCCTGTGTCTAAGAATGGCCAAACTCCCGATGAAGGGTAGAACACGCAGAACTCCCTGACCTCTCGGACGACAACAATTAACCCAGGTGTACCCCTAGTTCGCAATCCAGGTTGTTGGCATGTTCTTCACCGGGGACTACATCTATCCCACCGGATATTCTTATCTCAAAATAAAATCATAAATATCATCAAAGTATCATTCATCTCAAAAATATTCGTCAAAGGGATGCCACCCGGCCTTATACCCATAATTCATCAAAAGATATTTCTTCAAAAATCCTCAAAGTAGTAACTTACACACTTACAACAAATATCTCAACAACAAATATTTTGCGCACCACAAAGCACAAACAACGACAATTAAAGAGTTTACAACACCAACAGTATCAACCAGAAATGAATCACATCAAATAAGATCACCAATTAACTCCAAGGCTTATTAAATAAATGAAGCGTACACGACTAATCATTTTTACATAAACCAAACGTAAACATAATGATACTCAATAATACTCACAACAACCTTATAAACACCAAATTCCAAGAACATAAAAGGTCACAAATTATTTCTGATTAACAAGCCCTTAAATAATTAAAAAGAATATCCTCAAACTCATAACAAAAACACAATAATACTTATTAAACTAATAAGATCGATCAGTAAAATAACACAAAAATTATCATACGACCATAATGGCTATACTGACATGGTAAAATTTTTATTTATAATTTTCGGACTCTAAAAGTATTTTTAAACGTTAGTTTACAGAATACTCAATAAAGCCCATATAATAATTAAAAATAGAAATAAACGCCCAAAAATTACTAAAAATTCACATAACATGCATAAACTCACGGTAATACATAATATACAAAGAAATGAATTTTTCGGCCTCCAAAATTAATTTTCACGATTTATATACTGACAGAAATGAAAATGCAAAAACAGATAAATCAATTAAATAAACCTGTAAACAGAAGGCAAAAATTATTCCAAGGCATGAAATACATACTACACATATAAAATGATTCACGAAAAATAATTACAGCAATTTTAACATTCGTTCAATAATTATTATGCAAATAAGCCAAAAACGCACAAAATACCAAATAAATCAAATAAATACTAAACTCAGACGAAAATTATTTTTCTATATACAATATTCATACAGAATGCCTCAAGTATATTCACGTCAAATTTCATCAATAATTTCATTCAAAAAGTATTTTAAACAATTTCTGGCGTAATAATCTAATACCTAATAATACTTTAATCTCTAGCGTTCTAAGATAACTACTAGTTACCTGGATCGTCGGAGGCGAGCTGAATACTTCTGGAAAATCCCAATATAGGCGTGTACTCCTCTCCTTCTTCAATTCCCAAGCACCAAGTATAAGAAAAAGGCAAGAAGAACAAATCACGAACAATTAACAAGGAGTAGAAAGTGAAAAATTTTGAGAGATGGTGGAAGATGATGATGGCCGAATAACTTGGAATATTGCAGCAATGGAGTTCTGATTTCTAATCAGAATTTTGGATGTTTAATGGTTGAAATAAAGGGGTTTAATGAAGGAGAATGATTAGGGGGTTATGGGAGTTACAAAGCTACCAAGAGTCACAAGGAAAATAAAAAGAAAAGAAAGAAGAGGAGCTCTTCTTCTCCTTCCCCCTTGGCCGGCTGTCCAAGCCCAAATTCCCTAACAACATTTCGGCCCAAATCAACAAGGATCCATGCTTCAAAAGCCCGCCACGCGATAAGTCGATTAAATTCCTAAATCTCGCCTAAACTTTGAAAATACTTAATAATGAAAATAATTCAAATAAATTATATTATAAATATAAATATAATAAACACATTAACACGCCATAAAAATAAAAATAATAATTCGGCTCCCAAAATTATAAAATAAAAATAATTAATTTAGAGAAAATAATAGTTTTAGAGAAAACTTTTGCGAAAAACTAGGAGCAAAATTATGGGTTGTTACAATATCAGCTTCAAACATCTTCCTTGGGAACAAAATAGTTTCACTGATGCTTTAGCCAATCTTGCTGTTAATTTGACATGGGAAAATGGTACAAAAATCCAATCAGTTTTAATTGAAGAAAGGAAGGGGCCTACAGTGACGGTAGCACAAATTGTCTCCACGCTGGCTCAACAAGATGATGAAGATGTCTGGTATAAGGATATCAAGCATTTTCAGGAAACCATGCATTATCCAGAGGGAAGTGGCAAGAAGGACCGCATAGCCATCAGAAGGCTAGCCGCCAATTTTATCATACTAAAAGGCCGACTATATCACAAAGGATTTGATGGTACTCTATAACTGCGAAAATGATAGTGAAAAGCCAGCCATCATGGAAGAAGTTCATTAGGGTGAATGTGGACCCCATATGAACGGAAGAATGTTGGCTTGTAAAATTTTGCGAGCAGGTTTCTATTGGAGTACTCTAGAAGGTGATTGCACCAGCTTTGTCCGTGCCTGCAAGCAATGTCAGATATTTGCTAATCTCAATCACATGCCACCTGTGTCACTACATAATATGACTTCTCCTTGGCCATTTTCAAGTTGGGGCATAGACATAATCGGACAAATTCATCCAAAGGCTTCAAATGGGCATCATTATATTCTTGTAGCAATTGATTACTTTTCGAAGTGGGTTGAAGCTTCATCATTTTCAAAACTTAGGGAAAAGCAAGTTTCGAAATTTGTGATTAACAACATTATCTGTCGGTATGGCATATCTTTTGAAATCATCTCTGATAATGGATCACAATTTGAGGGTCATCTGAAGACAACTCTCGCAAAATATGCAATCAAGCATCATCAGTCCTCACCTTATCGTCCCCAAACAAATGGAGCGGTGGAAGCAGCCAATAAGACAATCAAGACTATTATTGCCAAGATGACTGAGAAGACTAGGGAATGGCATGACAAACTACCATATGCCCTTTGGGGATATAGAATATCAATCAGAACTCCAACAGGAACAACCCCGTATTCTTTGGTTTACGGAATGGAGCCAGTCCTACCAGTTGAGGTGGAGATAAATTCTCTCAAGGTTATAGCAGAAAGTGAAATCTCGGAAGACCAATGGTACAAAACTCGTTATGATGAGCTTGCATTTGCAGATGAGCGCCGACTACAAGCTTTGCAAAACATTCAACTCTATCAGCGGAGAATTGCTCGTGCATTTAACAAAAAGGTTCGAGATAGAGAGATTCAAGAAGGTGATGTAGTTTTAAAGAAAAATAGAGCTCCATTGCATGATCCTCGAGGAAAATTCAAGCCTAACTGGTTTGGGCCATTCCTAGTCAAGCATGTCACCACGGCTGGAGCAGTAAAGCTAATAGATTTTGATGGAAATGAATTCACCCATTTCACTAATCTTGATCAGTTGAAGAAATATCACTCTTAGGCATCAAAGTAATTGTAATTGTCATGGTCAAGTAACCAAGCAATTTGTGGATTTTTTATCCTATCTGTTTATTCTTAATAAACATGCCATATGTTCGCAGGTATTCATAGAGTGTGTACGAGAAAAAAGAAAAAAGAAAAAAAAAAAAAAAAAAAAAGAAATGAAAAAAACGAAAAAACAAAAAAAAAAAAAGGGAAAAAGAAAAATGATGAAACATGCAAGGATGTTTTTGATTGTTAAGGTTTTATGTGTTATGCTTTTATGTGTCATATGATTGATTAATTAATTTGCATATCATATTTAATGTTAAAGTGTGCACGTGTTTAGAATTGTGTTCACATTGAATTTTTCACAAGCAGATAATTCTCACAAACATATTTTTTATTCATCCCAACTGGGGTACTTCATTTCATACATAAAGAGACAAAATGCCTCTATTTCCTACCAAATTTTTAAAAAAATAAATAAAAAAAAAACACAAAAAGAAAAAAAAAACAACATAGAAAATAAACATGATATTTCTCTCAAACCCTTCTCCTCTTCATGGTAGGCCCGTCTGAACCATTGTCTTGACCAATATCAGCCAAAAGTCATTGAAGATAATCATCATCAATCACTGGAAAAGGAGGTTCAGGTAGTGCTGATATAATTTTAGCTCTCTGCCATATAGTAGGCATTCTCTGAATACCACTCTTATCAGCCTCATAAGTGGTACATGTTGGAAGAGTCTGGAGGGCAAGAATGTGTTGCTGCCTCCAACCAATTTACCTTAGACACCTCCATGGAAGGTAGAAAATGACTTGGCAAAGTCCCGGTAGTTGTACACCTCTGCGACCAGAATTGCAATATACAATTGCACTAATGCCAAGGTGGCTTGTAACCCACTTTATGTCTTGCTGTAGGAAAGAATCCTCCCACCCACCATTTTTACTAAGTTGATAGAAGAAAGGATGAAAGCTTCTTTCTCGGATATGATTAGTCTTGTAAGCAAGATTCCCATGGGGTTTCATAAAAGAAAATTTTTCCAATAACCACAAGTGAAGGGCTAATGGATATCCCTTCACGAAGCTTTGAGGGTTTCTCTTGAGTTCGTCTAAGCCAAGGAACATTTCCCCCAAAATAAGTGGTCCAAGGCGACCCCCACTAACAATTTGAGGAATGAGTGAAAAACACCGAACATGACATGTGTTTAAATACCATTTAGTGAGGGTAATTCCCAAAATCATAAGAATGCAAGCGTTTTCTCTAGCAATCCTATAGCTGGCATTATTAGAGAATTGTCATGTGCCAAATTGAAAAGTCAATAATAAGTTAAGAAGAAGCACCTCACCATACTGTAGGTAGTTGCCATAAAGGTTTTCAGGAAGATATAAAATTATTGATAAATCTCCCGAGATCCTTGTAGAAGACCTAGGAGTAATAACTGGACCGTTGGATGGTAAGCCTAGCAATCCCTCGACCACTTCAACAAGAGGCACAATCTCCCGGTCTCCAAAGCGGAAGACATGACGAGTTTCATCCCAAAATTGGGAAGCAGCATGAATCATTTCATAATAAATAGAAAGTGAAAGCAAAGGCATAAGAGCCTTAGTTAAACGGGAAGAAGAAGAAGACTGCCTTGGTTTCCCCAAATTCTTTGTGATCCCCGAGAGTTGTTTCTTATCACCACTCCCTATTTCATTAGTTTCTCCATAACTAGGAGCCATTTTTTTTTGAAAGAAGAAAAGCTAGAGAAGATGTTGGAGTAGTGAAGATGGTGCATTTGGTAATGAAGAACCATTCCCTTTTATAGATGAAAATAGATGATCATCCATGATTCATGCCATGGATAATAAGTTTGAGTATTGTCCATGGGGTAATAAGGAGCATCCCTAACCATGGCTAATGACCAAGCATTTGTGGCGTGGCAATTTTTGCTAAAGCAGAACATCGATAAACAGTGTCAATGATGAATCAAGAACATTGATACAATCCATTTTCCTAATAGTCATCCAAAATAATGACCTTGATCAATCTATTTTATATAGTGATCATTATTTTCCGACAAAGTGAATAAGCATTACGCATAAATTTTTTTTGAAAGATTTTTGGAAAAACAGATAAAGATTTTTGCCATATGATGATTGGTCCACCATAGATTATCTAGAGGGTAATAACCTTTGGTCAACCCTTTTATGTGACATGACTTAACAATGCACCACTTTAAGGTAACATGACCTGATAATGCATCACTTTAAGGTGGCATGACCTGACAATGTCCTAATTTAAGGTGACATGATAACACATGAAGTCATAAAAAGTGAATGTTGGTGACTTGACAATTTGTTTGTCATCAATACAATAAAAACTGTGATAAAAACTAAAGTCAGACTGTTAATTGTCACAGTCTCTCGCATTAACAAAAGACAAATTCATAAGACTAAACTTAAAAAAGACGACAATAAAGTCGCGTTTTCAAATTTTAGAAAATTAATTGAGATTTTCTATCTAAGACGACAATAAAGTCGCATTTTCAAATTTCAGAAAATTAATTGGGATTTTCTATCTAAGACGACAATAAAGTCGCATTTTCAAATTTCAGAAAATTAATTGGGATTTTCTATCTAAGACGACGATAAAGTCGCGCTTTCAATTTTAGAAATTTAATTGGGATTTTCTATCTAAGACGACGTTAAAGTCACATTTTCAAATTTCAGAAAATTATTTGGGATTTTCTATCTAAGACGACGTTAAAGTCGCATTTTCAATTTTAAAACATTAATTGGGATTTTATATCTAAGACGACGTTAAAGTCGCATTTTCAATTTTAAAACATTAATTGGGATTTTCTATCTAAGACGACGATAAAGTCGCATTTTCAGTTTTAGAAAACGAATTGGGATTTTGTACTTAAAGCGTCATCAGAAATCGCAAATCATGTTTTCAAAAGAGCACTGATGATAATTATTCTCTATGGGGAATATGTTATCTCAAAAGAAATTTTCTGTCAAAATTTTGTGTCTTTTCAATCATTGGTCATCATTTCATCCAAAATTCGACCAATGTGGGGCATCCTGTAGACACCAAAATTTGAACCCCTGTTGTGCATAAAATTTTAAAATAAAGATGTTGAAAATAAATAAAAATAACGAAAACCATCAAGTATTTTGGAGCACGCGCCCCGTCAAAGGCATGTTTCGTCCCGGAACGCAAGTTTCATTCCATCATATGGTTTTCCTTTTTCGCGTTTTAGTCATACAATTCCGGCTTAGGAATGTAATTTTCCGTAATTCGTAGTCAATAACTACAACCACCGGTATAATAAAATGATTCGTAGTATAATCATGTTCGTGTTTACTAATTTGACGACTTTTTGTTAATTGTTTTAAGCTAGTTTTTCGAAAAACAGAAAAACGAGTCGCAATTAGGCGCCAGAATTTTAATCGTCTCCCAAAACCGGTAGTAATCAGTTTTCTTGATGGTCAAGTCATTGTTCATTGGATAAAGAATAAGAATATATTCTTTAACCACCAATCACATTCTTTTATGCATTAGTTAAGGAATAAGAATCATGAAAAAGAATAAGAATAAGAATCAAATCCAAAGTGTAAGAGCCAAGAATCCGATTTTTTTTCGAAAGATTCGAACTGTGCGCCAGGCACATGACCAATCATTAAAAGCCATGATCATGCGCCCAACGCACAATAGATTCCTGCGCCAGACCCAGGCCAGTGCGCCAAGCGCACGGTGCTGTGTCTAGCGCAAGGCTTTGCGCTAAGCGCAGTGATCCAGTCAGTTTCTCTTTTCACATTTTTCGATGCATTTCTACGTATTGGGATGTATTTAGGAAAGAATATATTTCTGAAAATCTGATTTTTCCTCATTGATGAAAAAATCTAAAGAGAATAAGAATATTTGTATTTCCAAGGAGATTTGATGATGTCAATAGGGTGATGTCATTAGGGTGATGTCATTAAGGTAATTTAGGATGGAAAAAATCAGATTTTTTGGGTGAAAAATCAGATTTTTTACCTTCTTCAAACCCTAATTCACCATCTCATTTCCCTATAAATACCCCTCATTTTTTTTACTTGAAAACACAACAATTTCACACAACTTCACTTAACTCTACTACTCTCCTCCTCCTTAATTTCTCCATCTAAGCAAAATTTATAATTAGTAAGTAAAGAAGTTCATCAAAAGAAAAAGACAAAAAGAGTTTAAGTTAGTAATTAAGTGGATTTAGAAACTCACTTAGAAATTTAGAAAATCACAAAAAAAAGGTAGAAAACTTTGCAAAAAGGAAGTGCATCATTGAGCTAGCAAGGTAAAGTTGAAGTTCTTGTTATTTTTTCTTGATTATCTTCATAATCACCTACTAACTTTCTCTTTGTTTCTTCTTATCATTTTTTTTTTAAATTTTTAGAGTGATTTGGGTATGTGGAAGTCCTAATAGGTTCCCAACCTTAAAGCACCCCACCTAGAATAGTCAACTCTAATGGGGAGACTCTTAGGAAACAATGTGTTTATGTGATTTTTCTTAATCAAGTTGTTTTTCATCACCAAAAACATGTTTTCTTAAAAAATTCAAGAAGAGTTGTGCATAAACATCTCCATAAAAAGAAAATGTCTGCATTAACTAAATAGTTTATAGGATATATTATTTTTCCTATGTAGGGAAAGATGTTTCCAGCAACTGGGATTTAGAATTTTTAAAAAATGAATTTTGTACAGTTAATTCAAAATCATACAAATTTGTTGGGCAAAACTGATTTTGTCCAGTACCACATAAACTTGTTCTGTCAATGAACTTTAAAATAAAATCATTTAGACAAAACTAAAAACAACAAATTTAAATCAGACATCAGTAGCTTTCCAAAAACATAAAAATCATGGTCATATAAATTTTATACAATTTTATATCATTTTTACAAAAACGTTCATGTAAATCAATAAATTCCAGAAAATTGATTTTCTCTTCAGTTAAGAAAATGAATAAAAAAGGATCTTACAAATGTCCAATTCAGGTGAAACTTTCCAGTCTAATTCTTCATAGTGTCTACATTGTTCATACCAAAATTCACTTTAAAATAAGTTCAGCAAGTTGGATTTCAAATAACAAATTGGATAAAGGTCCTGTTTTGACCAGTTTTGGCATAAAATTCACCATAATTCTAGTTGTCACTAAAAGCTTGTGAAATGTTGACACAACATAAAGAACTTACTGATCTATCCATAGGTGTATTACATGCTTAATGTTACACTTTCTAAAGAACAAAAGTGCAATCTGAAAACTAAAATAATGCGATTAACCCAAGCTTCATAAAAAAAATGTTTTCTTTTCGCACGAAAATGTTAATTTAAAGACATGTAATTTTAAGTTTCTCTTAAAATGGTTCATTTTTTATGTAAATAAAAATTAAAAAAAATTGTCATAAAAAATCAAATCAAAGAGGTTAATTAATCTCTAATTTTTCACAAGTTTACAAATAAACATGAATTCCAAAGCCCATTCAAGAGGATGTAGATCAAGGAGCATCATGGTGAAGATCAAGATTGAAGACTTGTATAGATCATAGATTTTGTACATATTGTTGTAATAATAATTTCTTTGTAAATAGTTATTACATCACTCATTAATAAAAAACATGGAGATGTTTATGCATAATTTTCATAAATAATTCCACAATTCTTTTTGATAAAATGAGCAACCAATGTTACAAATGTTGCATGTTGGGCCCAATATATCATAGTATATGAATTTTTAATCACTAATTAGGGTGATTATCTTAAACCTTGAATAATCACTAATTAGGGTGATTACTTCCTTCCTTCATTTTAATCGCTAATTAAGGTGATTAATTTAACCTTTCATATTTAATCACTAATTAGAGTGATTATCTTAAACCTTAATAATCGTTAATTAGGACGATTATATTTCTCATTTTATCACTAATTACGGTGATTAGCTTAAACCTTGAATAATCACTAATTAGGGTGATTACTTATTTCCTTCCTTATTAATGACTAATTAAGGTGGTTATCTTACTTCTTCATATTTAATCACTAATTAAAGTGGTTATCTTAATCTCATTTCAATCACTAATTAGAATGATTACCTTAATCCTAATAGATTTGTCTAATTTTAAAAGGTGAGTTATTCATAATCTATTTCCTTTTATTCCACCAATGGAATTAGCCATTCAGGGTGAGACATAAGATCAAACTACGATGGTTTTGATCCATGAGTGGATTCCAATCCCGCAATGATTGGTACGTAGTGCAATTTCAGTGATCAAACCTACCATGTACAAATGATATATTGGTCTTAAATAAAAAATGGTTGATCATATGTGCAAATTATGTGATTTTTCTTTCTTTTGAATAGCCATGGTTACTTTAAAATGGAAAATAACGCATTTAGTAAGAGCCCGTTCTGTAGAACGGAAGAGGAGATGAGTTCCAAATGTTCGCACCTCTTAACCTAAACCCCGATCCCTATCTCATGGTATGAAAGACCAATTTTCAAAAAAGCCTTATCCATATGAAGTCATCATCGTTTTAAATGATATTTCTTGAAATTGATTTTAAAATAATTTATTAAATAAATCTGTCCCTATTCAGATATTAATAGGGTGGCGACTTCAAAGTTTTCTAAAACTCATAGTCCAATGAGAGACTTTTGTGATATTCAGACCGTTAATTAAGACAGTAAAAAATCGGATACCACACCCTCAAACCCTTATCACTTCTCCTCTCACGCCTCTTCACTCACACCATCTCACGCATTCCCCTCTTTACCCTCATCTCTCCCACTTCGTCACCTCCACCGTCCTTTCTCCTTCTCCGTCTCCCTTACCACCATCTTCTAAGCCTCACAATCTTCGTTTCTGTCTCTCAAATTCGTGAATCTCCTCTTCATTAAATCCACGAACGCCACCAATGCCGCCTTTAAGATGACTAGAGACTTGAAGAATTTTATTTTGGCACCAGAAAAACACTTTTGCCTCCTACCCGTTTGAACCTCCTTCCATTTCTCTCTCCGAACTAATCCATCTGCATATGCTATAGCCTTAACTCAGCAGAAAATCAAAATTCTCTATCTCCAACTGAACCTCCGCCATCAGGCAACTTGTAATACCCCATATTTTTGAGTATTTATTTAAGTAATTAAATATATTTTTTAAAAATAAATATTTTAAGCAAAAGGGTATTTTAGTAATTTCACTGGTTTTAAATTATTTTGCTGGGAATATGGCGCCAAACCTGAATTTGTTAAACTGTTGGATTTAAATCCTAGACAAGAATTTTATAAGTTTGAAACATTTAAATATTTAGTAATGATTTTCTTCTTTATGATGGAGATTTGAAAAAAGAACTATGCTTGATGGTTGGCCACCTTAATTAGGGGGGTGGTGGTTTCGATTTTATAAAACTACCAAATTAATGTGTAGGTTACAAATCATGGGACTAATCTCCTAAATTATGGTGAAGATCACAAAATATTTAATTTTTGAAATTAATTACTCCCTATTCTACACCTATAAATACCCCAAACCTCAAGCCATATTTTTCACACAAAAACTTTGAAGAATTCGAAACTCTCTTACTTCAAGGTTCTTTTTTCTCTTCTTAATCCATTTTAGTTTTGTATTTCTTATTCAAGTTTCAATAATTTTATTTGGTTTAAATACAAGATTTTCATGTTTCTAAGTTTAATATTTTTTTCATTATAGGTTATGTATGTAGTTTATTTCTAGGAATTCATGTTTAAGTTCATGTGATAAGTTACTTATTAGATTTTTTTAATTATTGGTTGCTAGTATACTCTTTGTGAAAGATCAAGGTATGTTATGTTGCTAGATCTTTTTAAATGTGGTTTTATATGTTAAAGTTGTTTATTGATTTAATGGTTGAATTGATTTAGAAATTTAGTTTAAAATGGTTACAACATTTTATTGTTCACTTTTGGAAATAAAAAGAAGGAATGCATTTATCATTCATATTATATTAATGTTTGGTTATCCTTTTCGGAAATTTAAAGGAATTATTTGATTGATTTTTATGAACTTTGTGTGTTCAAAAGTTGTTTATGAGAAAAGAAAAATTATCTATGACTTACTAATTCGTATATTATATTATCGCTTGATTAACGTCAAGATGGGTTTATGTTTCAAAATCCAGAGTTGCTTCTATTTTGTGGAATTGTAAGTGAAATTTAATATTATTAGAATATATCTAATTTTATTATATAATATATACGGGTTGTAATTATAATTTTATCCCTTTTATAATTTTTTTCCTTCAAAATGTGGTTTTATATCTTTTAAATTTCTATAAAATCGAGAATTTATATATAATAATTTTATTTATTAACATTATCTATAAACTTATATAATACATAAGTTATAAAATTATTTATATATATATATGTGTATTTACTATTTCTTTATTAATTTATATACCTAATTTTAATATAAAATATATATGGTTGTATATATAATTTTATCCTTTATGTTTTTTTTTTCCGTCAAATTGCTTTTTTATATCTTTAAAATTTCTACAAAACCGAAAATTTATATATAATAATTTGATTGATTAACATTATATATAAACTTATATATATTTATATATATATATATATATGTATATATATATATATATATGTATATATATATATATATGTATATATATATATATATATATGTATATATATATATATATATATATATATATATATATATATACATATATATATATATATAGGGATGGGTTCTAATGAAAACCCTCTTATGGTGAGAACCACTAAAAATGAGCAAATACTTCATAAAATGAACAAAAAACTAAAAAAATGAGCAAAAGTATAAAATTAGTAGAAAACGTAAAATGAGCAAAAATGTAAAAGGAGAAAAACTGTAAAATGAGAAAAACGTAAAATAAGCATAAAAAAGTTAAATGAGCAAAAACGTAAAATGAGCAAAACATAAAATGAGCAAAAACGTTGTCAAATGAGCATAAAAACGTTAAATAAGCAAAAACATAAAATAAGAAAAACATAAAATGAGCAAAAATGTTGTGAAATGAGCAAAATCTTTGTAAAATGAGGAAAAATGAGCGGTTCTCACCATAAGGGTAGTTCTCATATGAACTTAAACATATATACATATATACATACATATATACATATATACATATATATATATATACATACATATATACATACATATATACATACATATATACATATATACATATATATATATATACATACATATATACATATATACATATATATATATATACATACATATATACATACATATATACATATATACATATATATATACATACATATATACATATATACATACATATATATACATATATATATATATACATATATATATATATACATATATATATATATACATATATATATATATACATATATACATGTGTGTGTGTGCGCGCGCACGCGTGTGTGTGTGTGCATGTGTGTGTGTGTATTTACTAATTTTGTTTTATATTTTATCTTTATAGGTTGCAATTTTTCAACGTGGTCGTTGGCATTATGGTTTGCCAAAAGTAAAAAAGGCATTGGATTTAGGACTTAAGATTACAACGTATCTATTATCCCTCATATTATTATGTAATAAAGAAGAAGATGTCAAATATAATGGTGTGGGAATCCTAAGTGGTCTAATTAGGGAAATTCGTATGAACGGTATTGTAAGATGTAGGTGTAGATTTTGGAAGATGATGAACTATATGGGTAAAAAGTAGAATTAACTTAGTAAGTAAGCCACCAACTTTTTGCAAAACGCAACAAATACATACTAAGAACCTCAACTAGTGGGAAATTGGTGATTACTATTTTTCCGAACGATGGCGATAAAGTGGAGTGTGAAAAATGCAAGTGTGATCGAGAAGTTCAATTCCTTTTATCATTCATGTATTCGACACACAATATATAGTTGTTTTTTATTTTCTACCTTGATTAATGTATTTTATTTTTATCAAGATAGCTTTTTATTATGAAATAAAATAATTACGAATTTTAGTTCGATATTCTTATTATTCAATATTATATTTCTTTTCATTATCAAATAATAAAGTAACAAAAATTGAGCTTGACCACTTAATTTACCCATCAATTATTTTATCGTTTGTCTAAATATTCATGTGAATGTCTATATATGTAGTTCACCTTTATGTACACTTTTAAAGTAGTACTTTGCTTAGTTTTAATAGATTGTATCATATCACTCGATCATAATATCTTATAATTTGAATGAAAATATGATATAGATTAGTCAATTATTCTCACCAAATCTACATTCATTTACTTAACCGTATGTATATAATCAATCCTATATATTTCATAAATAAAATAAATCATTTTAAAGTAATTAAGGAAATTTCATCCCATTATATGCTATTTTAGGGGCTTAGCTATTGTAACTTATACTAACATAACCATAACCGTTTATGGAATTGAATTTAATGGGCTTAAATTAATACGTTTTTTAGAATAATACAAAAATGTACATTTTAAATTTCTTATATATAGCTACAAACAACATAACTTACACACTTCTTGTAGGCGTGAATTTTTATTCCTTTAATGCCTACACGCGGTGTGAGCGCGTTTATTTGACTACCCCATTGTTAAGGTTTTATTTAAAATATGTTTTTGAAGTCGCCAACAAATTTTTAGAGGAAAACTTATAAACCTAATTTGATATTGAACTTTAGGGACATCTTAGGGACTTATCCAATGTAGATTTCCCCGTCCTGACTCCATAGATGGTCAAAATGAACCATAGATCAAGTTCGGGGGTGAGGGTACAAATATGGTCATAATGAACCACGTTTGCCCATTGCTGGCCTTTACTAAGTATCGATTCATTACAGATTTTATGCAAAAGAATAATCATATAATATTTTCAACACCCTAAAAATATTTTAGTCTAGGTTGGTTCAAGAAACACATGAAAGACTAATTTTTTAGTGACAAGTTATCTGAATTAGTTAGAACAATTCCTTAGGTCTTGTTTAGCAATAATAACACGTGGATGATAAAATCATGCATAGGACAAGTAAAACAATCAGGCATAATATATACAAGAATAATAATACAAGGGTTAATCATGATTATCAATTATAAATCTACATCATGATAAAAACTGTTAGTAACTTCAATACAATTGATATAATTAATTATTCAAGGATCCTCAGGATTATACCTATGCGGTTTAGATCGAAGAGCGTAACGACCTTCAGGCGGAGCAATCGTGGAACTAGGAACGTAGTATAATCAGAAACTGGAAATTGATTTGAAAGTGTTTAAGTATTTGGAGATTCGTAATAGCATTCGTAAGTATTCGTAAGTATTTGTGCTTGTAAAAAAATAATGAAAAGTCGTGTCTGATTCGGGAAACCAGATCGTATTTATAGGCAAAAGAAAACTGCGCTGTATGCGCCTTACTGTGCCAGACGCAATCCGACGTGGCAGGCGCAAGGCCACGCGTCAGGCGCAGGTTGGCGCGCCTGACGTGGTCTGCCCAATCAGATTCGACCATGTGTAAACGCATTTTTGAAAAGATAGAAAAGTAACTTGCATCCCACACAGGACTTGCGTTCGACACAGGACTCTGTGTGAGTCACAAGTCCACGTGTCAGGCGCTCATTGGCTCGCCTGACGCGTTCTGGCCAATGCGCTGGACGCACGTGGCGCACTGAGCGCAGCCGCCACGTCCGGCGCATAATCCCGCATATTCGGTTTTTGATTCTACGCGTGCTTTGAAGATGCTATTTCATCCCTAAAAATCCGGGGATTTAATTTCACGGGATGCAAAAATCTGATTTATGCTCAAACATAATAAAATAACAAAATAATAAATATTTATGACTAAAAGCATTTATGAAAACATTTATTAAAATAATAAAAATTAAATTGGGCTCTTAAATTAGGCTTAAAGCGTTTGACGGGTTTAATTTACAATTAATCAACATGGATAATTAATTGAGCTTCAGAATATTATTTCAAAACACAACATGGCCTGGTTATTCGGATTGCTCTTCCATTAGGCCGCACCAACTAATACCGCGGAATGTTTCATCATTGGACCCTTAAATGGGGAGACACAATTATGTGTCTAAGAAGCCCCCACTTTGATTGAGGTTCGCAAAACCGAAAGTCAAAGTTGACGTGTCGGAACGGAGAATGATTCTAGATGCTCTGCAATCTAAAATTACTCTTTTACGCCTGTACCTGCAAAATAAGCAAAGTTTCAGGAACGGACATATGTGAAACACATTTGCAAAATAATTGTAAATTTGCAAAAAAATGAAATGATAGGTGGAAAAAGGAATCATGAGCTATTATGGTCCGACTCATGTCGGGGTAGAGCTTTTGTCCTGCTCCAGGGCTATATGTGTAGAGCTTTTGTCCTGCTCCAGGGTGATTGTGTAGAGATTTTGTCCTGCTCCAAGGCTGTAGGGTGTAGAGCTTTTGTCCCGCTCCAAGACTGTACTAAAGTAACTGAAGGCTAGCACTTGTTTTCCGCTGTTTTGGTTCGTGATGGTCCGCAGACCCGACGATTTATTTTCCGATGTTGAGTTGAAATGGTACGCAGACCTAACGGTTTGTGTTCAGTTATTGACGGTTTGTGTTCCCTCATTAATTTGAAATGGTCCGCAGACCTAACGGTTTGTGTTCCGTCATTGATTTGAAATGGTCCGCAGACCTAACGGTTTGTGTTCCGTTATTGACGGTTTGTATTCCGTCATTGATTTGAAATGGTCTCAGACCTAACAGTTTGTGTTCCGTTATTGACGGTTTCTGTTCCGTCATTGATTTAAAATGGTCCGCAGACCTAACGGTTTGTGGTCCATTTTGACGGTTTGTGTCCCGTCATTGATTTGAAATGGTCCGCAGACCTAATGGTTTGGGTTCCGTTATTGATAGTCCTGAGTATTTGTTGTCTCTCAAGCAATGTTTGTTGAAATTTCGAAGAATGGCAAACTCGTAATTTTTTTGTGAACTTTTGAAAGTTCGTTGGTTTGTCGCACGCGATATCGAAGTGTAACGAACATTTGAAATCATTTAGAATCGAGCGTGTGGGCCCTAACTGGCTAAGAAGCCCCTAAGCATGCTGACAAGACTGTGCGCAAGATGCACAGACCAGGGCTTGGCGCGGGATGCTGCGCTGGACGCAGAGGCGTGTGTCAGGCGCACTTTTTGTCAGTGCATCTGGCGCACGTGGCGTGCTGGGAGCAGGTCTTTAAATTGTTTCAGGTGACGTGCGCCTCCTTACTTCAACTCCAGCGAGTTTTCCGGCGAGTTTTTCGGCGAATTTTCTTGTTCTTCGCGAGTTTGATACTCGTTCCATGTGAGTTCCGTGTTAAATTTGTAGTTTGATAATTCTTTAGATCATGAATCTAGAATTATATTGTGTTTAATGTAGTTTCTAAATCTGGAACTTAGAAACATGTTTAGGGGGAACTTTGAACTTCATGACAATGCTTAGATCTTGAATCTTAAGGTCAGAATTTGCGTAGTTTCTAAGTCTGGAATATAGAAACATGCTTAGGGAACTCTGAATGTGTGGATTTGCTGCTGGTAGAAATCATGCTTTAGGTGATGATATTTATTCTTCTGCTATAATCTGCATGTTATAACTCAAATGGATTATGGGAATCTCATGTGATGGTAGTGCTTTGTACGAAGCTGTTTTGGAAATTACCGACTCATGTAATCTAGTAATTTATGTTAGAGTCAAGAACTCTTTGATTTTAGCCTTATTTGTTATTTTCAATCCGGTTAGCATGTCGTCGGAAGATTTCGGCAAAGAGGATGGTGATAGGGTACTTCACATCCCAGGCGGGCGTGGAAAGCTGTGGGATGGACTCCCGAGCAGCTGCATTTTGACCCGGAGCATCACATTTCTCCCCGTCCGCTTTCGGGTGTCGTGAGTATATGTTTTATGCCGACCTCGTCTTAGATTAAAGCCTAGGCACCCTTATTTAATGTATTTATATTTGCAGGACGAGGGTAAGACTCGTCATTTCGGTACTTTCGACTTCGAGTGGCTCAAGAAGATCCGGAAGGTTCGGGATCGAGCCGTCTTGCTTGAGCAGAGTGGGCTGTCCCGCTTCCTTGACGTTTATGAGAGTATGGGAGAGGTTCATTCCTCCCAGATCGTTGTTCGTGGATTTCTCTTTGATTTCCGGCCTGTCTTTCACCGGCGTCCGAGTGCCGATAGGTGAGTCGTTGCCGTTCAACACGGCAGCGGTCAGAGATTTGATCGGCCCGGTTGCCGATACTCTTCTTCCAGGTGCGTCCTATGCTTCTCGGTCAGCGGTCGCTAAAGGACTTACCATGCGGGGAACTTCCGAGGAGCAGAAGGTACGCATTCTGCTATGGTTAGCTGTCTGCGGCCTGCTGCGCACTGATAGGGGATCGCACGTCTCGACGCGATACCTGAAGCCCCTAAAGAACCTGTCTCGAGTGTCGACCTATGACTGGGCCGAGGTAGGCTATTGCAGTCTTTTGTCCTGCCTGCGCACTGCTTGCTGGCAGTTGAGTGATGGTGGATCGGTCTCCCTCTTCGGTCCGTGGAGACTTCTGGAGGTATGATCGTACACATTGTCTGTCTTTTATTTTGCTATCTAGATTGGACATGATGTGATCTTATTGCAACAGGTCTGGTTCTATGAGTACTTTCCTGGGTTGGCCCCGGAAAGGGTTATGGGTCGTTCTTTCCCTGCCGGCCTTTGCTGGGCGCAGTGTAGGAGGGCACGATATGGTGTAGTAGAGAGCGTTCGGAAGGCTATCCGGCGTGCTAAGGATGACAAGGTAATCTTAATGAACCACCCTCATCCCTTCACATATGTAGCGAATGTTGACGTTTACTTGTTCTTCATGTTACTTTTTACCCCTGGGCGTTGTACCCAGAGGTGCTTGATTGGGCTCAGAGAGCTCGCTTTTTGACCTATGGCAGGGTCATTTTTTATGGGGAGGATGACCCCGTATGGTACTTGGGCAAGCAGGTGACGCGTTAGTATGACGGTTCGCTGCTATCCCTTGTTCCTCAGGACCCCCCTGTCACTATGATGGACAGGGACGCCCTCGTTCAGGCTGTCGAGGGAGGGGCAATGATTCGGGCGAGTTAGCATTTGTGCGACTTTGTTTCTCGAGATCTTGACTACCAGACTGACCTCTTACCTGGCTTGGCTCCTGTTGTAAAGTTTAATGAGGTATGGGTCTTGAACTTGTTTACTTTTGCTAATTTTAACCTGATCAAAATATTGACTGCTGCCGTCTTCTTTTGGCAGGATGCTGCTGCGGCTCGTATCTCGTTCGTTCCGGATCTGAGAATTCGATACGTTGGGGATTCCGGGCATGTTGAGGAGATGGTTGATGTTGCCTCATAGGCAGACCAGCATGCTGTTCGTGCTATGCCGGCCCACGTGAGCTCGGTAAGTGTTAAAAGTCAGGAACTTTCGTTTATTCAATTAATTTGAATTGACTTATGCATTGTTTATTTTCAGGTTCCCCATGCTATGTCGTCCAGATCCTCCGAGTGGTTGACTCGCTGATGCATGGGATGGCGAAGCTGAAGAGGAGCATGTCCTGTCGTTGGAGCGACGCGCATAGCCAGGTGGACTAGTATATTGTACCTTGATTACTGTTTTTCTTTTGTTGCACCTGTTTTTAATGCTTTGTGACATTTTATGTAGCCTCCTCCCGAGGCTAGGGTATCAACTCAGTCTAGGGTTTCGACCCAGACTCCTCGGGACTCGACATTTGAGAGGCCTCGGATGGACCCGTTTGCTGGGTAGTTCAACATGGGAGGCATGGGATTCATGGGAGATGTCAGGCCCAACCCCTATTCTGGTACCTCTCCGATGTGAATGCAGCAGATGCAGCAACAGATGTTGCAGACGTAGCAGACGCCTCCCATGTGGCAGATGCCACCTATGTATCATCCTATGCTGCCCGGGATAGGCTATTATAGGGGTGAGTCGAGCGGTGTCCGGATCGAGGAGCCGGTGGATTCTTCTTCGCGGGAGCAGGATCCGTCTTCTTCTTAGATTTTCAGCTTTACTTTACTCTTGTATACCTGTGACCTACATTTTTGTTATGACATATGTACGTTGATATGTATTGCACCTTTGTTCTGACTGTTGTTTTATTACTGTTGTTTCTATGTTGTTGATTGACTCTGACTCAATTCCAAAAATGCAATGTTTGGATACAAAATGAAATATTGGATGCGACTCAACATTATAATGCAGTGGAACTGTCTCGAAAATATGCTTTTTTGTTTTGAAAGTTTGAATGGAGCGTAGTCGACCTTCTCCCAACAAAAAAGAAAATAAGGACAAGAAGAAAGGGGAGTGGGAGGGTGGGTTGGAATAAATCACATAAAAAGTGTTTATATGAGTGAAATAAACTAGATGAAAGTCCACAATGGCATGTCATGCGAGACACACAAAAGTTCGGAACTTGTGTGCATGAGAGATGAGGTGCGCCTGGCGCGTGTAGGTGGCGCGCAACGCAAGTACCTGCGCCAGGCGCAGTGAGGTGCGTCTGATGCGTTGTTTTGCGTGGAGCGCAGTATGCGCATGACGCGTTTTCCGTCTGGAACGGCAAATCCGAATCCGTATAGGATGGGGACGCAGACTTCTTATAAATATGGAAAGAACGTACGTAATATTATTACGAGTTCAGCATTATTTGTTCCTGCAACTTTTTCTCTCTATAATAATTCTCTGCAATTTTTGGCTATTCGCTATGGCTTTTGAACCATTGTTGAGTGGGTGGCTGTCGGCGCTGACCAATGTTGAGAAACAAGAACCGGAAAGGCGACACATACATGTGCTGACATCCCTAAGGTTTGTGCAATTGGACTATAATTTCCTTTATGCAGCTGTTAATTTTTGGGATGTTACCAATCATTGTTTCTGCTTTGGGAATCATGAGTTAACTATTTTGCCTGAGGAATTTGGTGCTATAATTGACTGGCCTTGTAGTCAATTACCCTGTGTCCCTAGTCTGGAGGATTATATTTTTTCAGGACTTTGAAAGGTTTTATGGATTTGAAGGAAGAAAATATATCTGAAATTGTGTATGGGAGGAGGGTGAATTTCACTAGATTAGCTGCAATGTATAGTCCTCCTACTGAAAGGGCTAGGCAGACATATCGTATGCGGGCGTTGGTATTTTGTCTGCTTAGTCGATTTTTATTTGTGAACGGGGACAACAGTGCTGAATTTTCGCCCCTAATTACTGTGGCGGAGGAACTGGAAGTAGGCCGAACTCCGATGCCGCTGTGTGTAGGGGAGATGATCTCCAGTCTGGATGCTAAGAAGAAGGACCAGAAAGGGCAATTTTGAGGGACCCCCTACTATTGCAGGTAAAAAAAATATATATTTGTTTTAGTCATGAACCAAATAATTTATTTTTCCTTGTGTATTCGGATATATTATGACTCTATGCGAAGTAATAATATATAATTATTTTTATGATTATTATGACGAGAATGAATAATGGAATTATGATATTACATCCCAAAAAATAAAACAAAAATAAATAACATCGAACAGGAATGTGCACTGGGCGCAGCCTACTGCGTCCAGCAAAGTGTGTCGTCTCGCGCAGCTTCGGTGCGTTAGGCGCACGTTCGGTGTTGCGATTATTATTACTCAATGTGAAGCAAGAATAACATACGTCGTACTGAGTATTACTCATTAGGAAGCAATATTGCGTACATTATTACTCTGTAGGAAGCACGAACAAAATAATATTGCACATATTACTATTCGTTAGGAAGCAATAATAAAAAGGTATTGGATGTATTTTTACTCTTTAAGAAGCATTAATAAAATAGTATGTATATGTATTATTACTCGTCGGGAAGCAATAATAATATATATTTTATCTGTTGATGCATATCTGGCTGATGGAGCATTTGAAGCTGATTGATCCTCCAGATAATATGGAGAGGTATAATAAAAAGGGCTTCATCGGTAGGAAGAAGATTTTTACTAAAAAATCTTTTGAAGACTGGACCTTTTTCTTTGGGGATGACGAGCTGAGTGTCAGGTGGGTAGTGCCATGGTGGAAAATTGGCTCCATGATGGGTATTCGTGACGATTCTCCCTATGTGAGGTTGTGTAGTCTGTATACCATGACCTTTTATTTTCCTTCGAGGGTATTGAGACAGTATGGGTACCGTCAATTAATTCTTGCAGAGGACACTATTGCACACAAAATATATGGTCATACCTGGAGTGGAATTAGGAAGTGGGAGAGATATTGGGGAGAGCGCCCAATTCGGTATACCCAGGAAAGATTAGAATCTGAGAAGGTGTCTAAGAGTTATATAGTATGGATGCTGACTAGGGACCCTGCTGTGTGGAAAGAGATGAGGGAGAAGGAATCCTCTGAAGTGACTAAGAAGCGGAAATTTACTCCACGCACCGTGGCGAAAACTTTAGAGAGTTCAAATAATAGGGGCAAGAAACCAGCTGGAAACTCATCTGCAGGGAAGAGCAGCCATAAACCTGTTACTAAAACTTCCTCTGTGAAGGAACGTTTAGGGCCTAAGGTAGTACCTGCGCGGGTACGACTTGGACCACGGGTGGCACCAACGTAAAGAAGACTACGCTTAAAGGGTGTAATGATCAGGGAAAGGACTGACGCAGGAAGGACGACTCGACAGACAGACGCTCCTACATGTAAAGGGAAGGAACCGATGGTGTATTGGGAAAAGATAAAGGCGCCTAGACCAAAGCTACAAATGGAAAAGGGAGAAACTTCAACCAAGGAAAAAGAGGTCGAAAATGGGGAAGGAAAAGAAGGGTTGATTGCAACAAAGCCTTTAAATTATTACATGCTTTTGTTTTAGTTATTGTGTTTTTATGTTGATTTATTGCTTTCAATAAGGCTTGCATGCCACATAGTTATTTTATACAGTAGTCATATCTTATGTTTCATGTTTTATTTTTGATTCAACAATATTAATAAAAACAAAGTTTATTTTTATTTAGACCGAAGTGAGCCTAAATTTGTCGCAAAAATATGCTGGCGTATTAATATTTTTTAGCATTGTAACGAATACCGGAAGAACGATCGAACCAGCAGCACATCAGAGTAGTGCGCTAGACGCGAAGAGGTGCGACTGGAGCACTGCGCTGCGCTAGGTGCAGCTCACGTGCGTCTGGCGCGAATAGCTATTTTAGCATTTTTTATTATTATTTTGCTTTAGACTCGTATGGACGGAAGGAGGTTTTGATTATTGAAGGGCCGAACCTTGTACAAGGTTGCCTACGTATCCAAATAGGAATCAGGCCGCACGTAGTTCATGCTACAGAATTGGATTACTTTTACCAATCAAAGAATTGGTTGTGTTTTACACATAAAATTTCTTGAGTTGATCAAGATTGGTTAGATTAAGAAACTCAGTGTCGTCCATGTCAATAAGTTGAGATGTTCCTCCAGATAGGATTATCTTGACAATATATGAACCGGCCCAAGTAGTTCCGAATTTACATCGGGGATCTAACACGTTTTTTCTTAATGCCTTAAGCACTATGTCACCCTCTTTAATGTTTGGGGGTTTGACCTTCTTATTGAAAGATCGTGCGATACGATTTTGATAAACTTGCACATGATGCAAGGCAGCTAATCGCCGTTTATCGAGCAAGAAGAGCTCTTCGAATCTAGTAAGATGAGCTCTTCAGGGATTTGGCTTTCGAGGACAATGCGTAGGGATGGTATTTCTAATTCGATAGGTTGGACAGCCTCTACTCCATAGAAAAGGAAATAAGGTGTGGCGCCGGTAGATGTTCGAATGGAAGTACGGTATCCCCATAAGGCAAAGTGTAGTTTATCTGGCCAATCCTTATAATTTTCGGTCATTTTTTGGATAATGGCTTTGATATTTTTATTAGCGGCCTCCACAACACCGTTAGCTTGGGGTGATGGTGCTTGATACTATGTTTTTCAAGGACTTGTTCACATTCGGCTTGGAAATGGGTTCCTTGGTCACTTATGATTTCATGGGGTACTCCATAACGACAAATGATGGTCTTTTCCAGGAAGACAGCTACATGTTTGGCTGTCAATTTGGCATAGGATGCAGCTTCTACTCATTTGGTGAAATAATCTATGGCTACAAGGATGAATTCATGTCCCCCAGTACCAGGTGGTGTTATTTTACCAATAATGTCAATACCCCAAGTTGAGAATGGCCAATGTGAAGTAAACGTGTATAACAGTGAAGGTGGGATGTGTTGTAAATTAGCGCATAGTTGGCATTTTGGACAGGTTTTGGCATAGAGGTAGCAGTCTTTTTCCATTGTAGTCCAGTAATAGCCTAAGCGAATGATATTTTGGGCTAGCATATGGTCGTTTATGTGCGTGCCACAAATTCCACTATGGACTTGATCCATAACTGTTGTGGTGTCAGGTTTATCGATACAGAGCAGGTGCACGCCTTGCGGTATTCTTTTGTACAGTGTCCCGTTATACTCGACATATTGGGAGGCCAAGAGCCTTAAGGCATGTTGGGCTCTTGTTGAAGCTCCAGGTGGATATTCTTTTTTAGTTAGGTAGTTTAGGATATCAGTAAACCAGGGTTCAGAAGGAATATGATCTAATTCGGTGTCTAAGGTGTGAATATAAGCAGGCTCTTGCCTTCTCTCAATGATAAGAGGCATTTCTGGCATGGTGCGAGGAACCCTAATCATTGAGGCTAAGCGGGCCAAAGCGTCAGCAAATTGGTTTTCTTCTCGGGGAAGATATGTATATTGTATTTCAGGTATTTATTCAGCGATGGCTTCTAGATATGCTTGGTATTGCAAGAGACTTTCATTTCTGACTTTCCATCTTTTAGAAATTTGGTTTATGATCAAAGATGAATCACCATATACTCTTAGTTTCTTAATGTCGAGGGACACTGCGGCCTGGAGCCCTATGATACATGCTTCGTACTCGGCTGTGTTGTTAGTAACATCGAAGTCGAGTTTAACAGAGAGAGGAGTGTGTTTGCCTTCAGGTGATACCAGAAGGACCCCTACGACACATCCCTTTTGGTTGGAAGCACCATCGAAGTATAGTGTCCAACTTTCATCTTCCGTCATGAGAAGGTCTTCATCAGGAAATTCATACTCTTCACGAGATTTATCTACAGGGAAATCTGCTATGAAGTCTGAAACAGCATTGCCTTAAATAGATTTATGGGGGATAAATTTTAAATCAAATTCGGCCAACATTACTACCCAGCTGGAGAGTCTACCATTAAGGGTGGGCTTTTCGAATAAGAATTTAAGAGGATCCAATCGTGACACTATATGGATTGTGTGAGTAAGCATGTAATGCCTAAGCTTCTTAGTGGCCCTGATTAGTTCAAGACAAAGTTTTTCTAAGGGAATGTAGCGAGATTCATAGTCCAAGAGCTTTTTGCTACGGTAGTAAATGACGCACTCTTTCCCATCAACCTCTTGTGCCAACATGGCCCCAGCTGCAGTCTTAGTCACAGACAAATAGAGTCTTAAAGGTATGTCCAGCAAGGCATGTGCTAAGACAGGTGGGTTGGACAAATATTCTTTGATTTTGTCAAAGGCTTTTTGGCAATCCTCATCCCATTCGGCAGCAACACTTTTCTTAAGCATTTTAAAGATGGGCTCACACACCATGGTCAGTTTAGAGATGAACCTACTGATGTACAGGATTTTACCTAAGAATCCCCTTATCTGGTTTTCATTCTTAGGTGGAGGCATGGTCATGATGGCCGTTATTTTAGTGGGACCATGGTCAGTATTGCGATATGCCATCCGTTGTGCAATACGTTTCTCTGAGCTCTTTCTTGGTGGACTTGTATCCTAAGCCATATAAATTTTCCATTGATTTAGAATCAGTGACAGGAGGTACTCTAGACTTCTTACTACCCAGTGACATGCCTGGGAAGTGTCCTTTCTTGCACATGATGTAGTTGACTGCTAGATTGGAGAAGCAATCAAAATCAAATGGTGCTAAGTCCTCTTCAATGAGGGCTACCTCTTCAGGAACGAATCCTCGGAGATCTTCATCCTCATCATCATGGTCTATGTGAATGAGAGGTTTATCAATTACTTGTACTTTCATTGTAGAGGCATCGAGCGTTATGGGAATGCCGTCTACAATCATCTTAACCTTTTGATGCAAGGAAGATGGGACCGCACCAAGCTCGTGAAGCCATGGTCATCCTAACAGTAAGTTGAATGAGGCCTTGATATCAATGACCTGGAAGATCGTGCGCTTTTCTATAACCCCTGCAGAGATGTTTAGGGCTATAGTTCCTAAGGATTGACGACGGGAATTGTCGTATGCTCGGATGCCTTGATGAGAAGGACTGAAATCCTCATCTCTGAAGCCTAGGCGGCGCGCAGTTCGTAATGGACACACGTCAATTGCGGATCCATTGTCTACCAATGTCATTGGGACATTCATACTCATGCATGCTACAGTAAGATGCAAGGCCTTGTTATGTTTATTTCCTTCAAAAGAAAGGTCATTGTCAGAAAAGGAAATAATATTTCCTTGGATTGACTTATCAGCAGTCAGGAAATTGACCAATCCTTCAGGTGAAGTGTCAGATGATACGTTCATCTTTGTGAGGGCATTTAATAATGCCATGCGATGCTCATGAGAAGAAGCTATCAATTGCCAAATATTAATTTCGGCTTTTGTCTTCATGAGTTGTTGAATGAGAGTGTTCTCTTTGCGAAGAAGCTCTTCAGGAGATGCAGACGATTTGGGAGGGTTGAGGGTTGTCTTGAACTGGTTGAGTTAGCCTTCCAGTTCGAGTAAGCACTCGTACGGCTTCCTCCTCATTTCTTTAGTACCAATCCATCGCTAAAGTGATGCGATCAGTTTGAGGGTCAACAATTTCTTCGTCGTCGTATAATCCCGGAGGTGGAGGGATGCATGTTCCCTGGATGTAGTCACTTTCTACGGTGACATACTCGTCTTCATCGTCACTATCCTAAATACCATTGATATCTGGTGACATTTCGGCAATAACGATAGTGGGGACAGGATCCCCAATTGGTACGATCAGGAAAGATGGATCATGACAGCATTGATCCTCAGAGATAGCCAGAACTTGGGTTAACGGCCTATCTTGATTGTTAGGCTTCTTCCCCGCAGGAGGAATGGGGAGTGTACCTTCATCAACCATATCTTGAATGACATGCTTCAATTGGTAACAGTCCTTCGTTTTATGACCATTCCCTCTATGGTACTTGCCGTAAGAATTCTTGTCCCAACGAGGACCTTTCCTACTTTCTTCCGGATCAGGAGTTGGTACAATGGGAAACAAAGCGCCCTTTGAGTTAAGGCGATCAAAAGCGGTGGCATACGACATGCATATTGGAGTGAATGTCCTCCTGAAATTCCTCTGGAAGGATTTGCGCGGTGCCTCATGGAGGTTCACCTCTCCACCTTTAGAAGTGGATCCGTAATCATTCTTCTTGTTATTATTATTACCCTTATAACGATTGTTGTCATTTTGGGCATTTTTCAACAAGCCATCTTCGATTTACACACCTATGTCATATATCTTAGTGAAGTTCTCGATACCTAAATAGTTGAGATGATTTTTGTATTTAGGCAATAAGTTGTTGACGAAGATGCGGACGAGGTCCTTTTCGGCAGGTCTGGAGACCATATGAGCAGACTTTTCCCTCCACCTATTAAGGTAGGTGGTAAAGCCTTCATTGTTATCATGCTTCAGCACTTCCAATTCCCTTAGTGAGGTTTGGATTACAGTATTATGTTCATATTGCTTCATGAACTCTCTAGTGATATGACCCCATGTTTCAACATGTTTGGGGTCCATGGAGTAGTTGAACCAGTTTTGACAGGCAGGGTCCAACGACATCGGGAATACCGTTGGATAAAGTTCAGGGTCCACTGACTTAATGATCATAGTGGCCTTGAATTGGTACTTAGGATTGTCAGTAGGTTTGAACTTAGGGAAGTCACTCGTGGAAAACTTTTCAGGCAGCTTTCCCTTGAATTTGTTGTTCTCATCCAAATTGAAGTAGGACTTCTTATTGGCGACCATTTGAACAACATTTTCCATTTGTTTGGTGAATCCAGCATTTTCACCACTTTCAACTTGGTGCAGACGGAGAGTGACCTCCTCCAAGTTCTAAGACAGTCGTTAGATGACATTGGTCAGCTCAGTAATCTTTTCATCACCCATGTTTGCTTCAACAATTAACCGTGTTTCAGCTGCTTGAACAGATCGAGATTTCCGCGCACGTGAACGAGCTATTGGATATGTTTTCTCGATTATTCTGTTTGACAAGGACACATTGACTTAGGACTCACTCAAAAAATGGGTAGGGTAAGAAATGAAAATGAAGGAGCAGATGTTTTCGAAATTGAAATTTTTTTTCAGAAGATTTTTTTTAATTCGTTCAAAACTTTTGCCAAAAGGAGAAGATATTTATGGAAGGGATAGTGTACTCATATTTTGGATTTTGTGAGACGTTTATGGAAGGAAATTTGTTTTGTGGAGGGAAGTGTATTGTGGTGATATTTATGTGATGATGTATGGAATAATGATGTGGATAATTATGTGGGGATATGGAATAGTGACTTGGCAAGAGTCTTTCACGAATCAAAATGGAGTTTTAAAATAAGAAAGATGAGTTGTATATATAAAAAAAAGACGGAGTAAGTTGTTGGGAGGATAGGAATATCCGACTTTCTTCAAAAAATAAAAAGTGAAAATAAAAAAGAAAGACGAAGACTCTCTTTTTCTTTTATTTTTCTTAGGTGAAGTTAGACGCAAGACATTCTGAACAGTCAATGACTCTAATGCATGCAGACAAGAACATTATTCGGAATTTGCTACTACATTGCCTAAATTGACGGAAAACGCGAGATGCACAAACAGCACGCCACGTAGCAATGGTGCGTGTGGCGCAGTGTTGTGCGTTTGGCGCAGGGTCAATGCGTCAGGCGCATCCACATGCGTCTAGCGTACCAATCCCACACACGTTTTCATGACAGTTTAGGCGATGTTTTGACGAATTTCGCATAATTTCAGGACGCGACAACTGACATACTGACAACAACGATTTTTTACAGACTGATATTGACGCAAACTTGTTATTTTTAGACTCGAACAAAGGTCAAAAGACCAATAAGCATGGGACGAATAGATTGTGCGTCACGCAACTTAGGCGTGCGGCTCGCAGGCTATGCGTCTGGCGCGGGAACATTGCGCCAGGCGCAACTTAATGCATATGGCGCAATGCTCTGCAGCATGCGTATTCGGGCGAAAAGAACGATTAGTTTTAGACGCGATTTGCATTATTTTTAGGCGCAAAGCATATCAACATGTTAACAAAATATTAGCAGGCAAAAATTGCAATCACACATAAATGGCAAGTAACATGGATGCAAAAGTTCTTAACCTAAAGTCTAGTTCTACATTCAACTATTGGTCAGGTTTAGGTTAAGGCTGCAAGGGTCCATGACTAAGAGATTGATCCCACGCTTCACACCTTTACTTAAAAAAGGTGGCCACGTGTAAGACGCACTCCAGTTCTCAAGTCAGGAACAAAAAAATAATGCCATGGTTGGGTAGGTTTGCTTATGACTAAGTTCCAACACTATCGCTCTGGAAGCTTTTTGGAAGGACAAAGCGCAAACCCCCCCGGGGTGACCTCACACATAGAACATGTGCTAATGAGGCGAGGTAGATTGTCCTTATGGTGGCTGAACAATAGCCGTGCATATGCAAAATAATATATTATTCAAAGGCATAAATGGAGAATGAATTGTATTTTTCAAGTTTCATCCACTCATTTACAAAAAATAATTTTTTTAAAATCCTCCCAAGTGAAGTCGCCAAACTGTAGGCGTGGATTTTTATTCCTTTGATGTCTACACGCGGTGTGAGTGCGTTTATTTGACTACCCCATTGTTAAGGTTTTATTAAAAATATGTTTTTGAAGTCGCCAACAAATTTTTAGAGGAAAACTTATAAACCTAATTGGATATTGAACTGTAGGGACATCTTAGGGACTTATCCAATGTAGATTTCCCTGTCCTGACTCCATAGATGGTCAAAATGAACCATAGATCGAGTTCGGGGGTGAGGGTACAAATATGGTCATAATGAACCATGTTTGCCCATTGCTGGCCTTTACTAAATATCGATTCATTGCATATTTATGCCAAAAAATAATCATATAATATTTTCAACACCCTAAAAACAATTTAGTCTAGGTTGGTTCAAGAAACACATAAAAGACTAATTTTTTAGTGATAAGTTATTAAGCAATCGAATTACAAGGTTCCTAACACGTTGTCCAAATTATCAGAATTAGTTAGAACAGTTCCTTAGGTCTTATTTAGCGATAATAACATGTGGGTGATAAAATCATGCATAGGACAAATAAAAGAATCAGGCAGAGTATATACAAGAATAATAATAAAAGGGTTAGAATTTACAAATAATCACGATTATCAATTATAAATCTACATCATGACAAAAACTGTTAGTAACTTCAATACAATAAATATAATTAATTATTCAAGGATCCTCAGGATTATACCTATGCGGTTAAGATCGAAGAGCGTAACGACCTTCAGGCGGAGCAATCGTGGAACTAGGAACGTAGTATAATCAGAAACTAGAAATTGATTTGAAAGTGTTTAAGTATTTGGAGATTCATAATAGGATTCGTAAGTATTCGTAAGTTTTTGTGCTCGTAAAATAATAAGGAAAAGCGTGTCTGATTCAGTTCGACGTGGCAGGCGCAAGGCCACGCGTTAGGCGCAGGTTGGCGCGCCTGACGTGGTCTGCCCAATTAGATTCGACCATGTCTAAACGCATTTTTGAAAAGATAGAAAAGTAACTTGCGTCTTAGACAGGACTTGCGTAAGACACAGGACTCTGTGTGAGTCAAAAGTCCACATGTCAGGCGCTCATTGGCTCGCCTGACACGTCTTGGCCAATGCGCTCGACGCACGTGGCACGTTGAGCGCAGCCTCCGCGTCCATCGCATATTCCAGCATATTCGATTTTGATTCTACGCGTGCTTTGAAAATGCTATTTCATCCCTAAAAATTCGGGGATTGAATTTCACGGGATGCAAAAATCTGATTTATGCTCAAAGATAATAAGATAATAAAATAATAAATATTTATGACTAAAAGCATTGATGAAAACATTTATTAAAATAATAAATTTTTAATTGGGCTCTTAAAATGGGCTTAAAATATTTTACGGGTTTAATTTATAATTAATCATCATGGATAATTAATTGGGCTTCAAAATATTATTTCAAAACACAACATGGCCTGGTTATTCGGATTGCTCTTCCATTAGGTCGCACCAACTAATATTGTGGTATGTTTTATCATTGAACCCTTAAGTGGGGAGACATGATTATGTGTCTACACTTCTAAATATCCCCAATTGAATTAATTGATAAACTTTACTTATAAACAATCATGAATATACGATATTGCGCAAAACCTACATTATTCAACCGTATCCCTAATTAGATCATAATAGATATCCTTGGACGTGTAGTCGCTGGATCTCCTTTCGATTTATTTAAGCGTAAACTAAGGTATGGTTGGTTAAAGCTATTACTATAAACAATTATGAGTGATTGTTTAAAGCCATAATTATTATAAGTTCTGTTACATTATTAAACAGTTGCAAGACCCTTATATTATTTCATATGAAGAACATGTTTGTCAACGATTTTCCATAGAGGGCATGATGAGCCTAGAGTGCAATAATCCTGAGACCCTTCTATGATTTGGAATGGTAAGCACTTTTTAAAATGGTATTATTTTTGTTTAGACAATTGGTATAGTTGTTATAATAATTTATAATGGTGTAATCCTTTTAATTAAATCATTTTAATTAATAGAAAATTTGTCAAAATAAGATTACGTTTTATCTATTATTACGTTGTTTTTCATTTAGTTCTTTTTTATCTTTGCAAGTTCAAATTTTCACTCATAATAAGTGGAAGAATGGATTGAAAAAGGTTGAAAAATCTTCAGCTTTGGGACATACATTTGCAACTTATCTTTTAGGCCTAATTAGGGTAGTCGGTATGGAAGCTATCATACAATGCTGGAAGAGGATTATTAAGATGATCAACGCCATATGGGTAAAAAAAGATATAGAATTGTAATCAAGGCACCGATTTATTGTGACTCGCACCATCTACATACTATGTATATCAACATGTGGGGTGTTGGTGACTACTATTCTACTGTAAATGATATTGACAAAGTGGTGTGTGACAATTGCAAGTGTAATCGGGAAGTTAGCTTCTTCTTAACATATATGTATTAGATTTTTTTTTGTGGTGATGTTTTGTTTTCACTTTAGACATCATTTTCGCTTCTAACGTTATATGGATAATAATTTTTTTACTACTTACAGTTTAATGTTGTTAGATTATCAATTATTTCATATAATGCAATGACATATATTTTATGTGCATATGTTAGACCTATTAATGATTCCCATATATTAAATATATAGTATAAAAACAAGTTTATGCACAAGATATTTAATTTTTAATATAATTATATAACTTAAAGTCGATCAATACTTATCTTCTAAATTTGTATATTGAGTGAATTTAAATGTATTGAGATCTTTAATTTCTTGCATATTTTTAAGGAATTTTTTTAAATACTAAATTATTGGGTGTGTAATTAAAGAAGCTATAATCATTCTGATTTCCCAATATTTTTTCATTACTAGTTTTAAAACCCATGCAAAAATGCACGAGATGTCAATTGTTACAGTTCATTTTGAAGAAAATATAGAAAAGATGAATGTGATATACAAAAAAAAATTCACATTTAATTAGAAAGGCGCAATTCTCATCTAATATACAACAAATGAGACAATAATGAAATTATGAGTGACAATGTAAAAAAATTGAAAGAAAAACTAAGCTCATAAATTATTTGTATTCAGAATATTTACTACACATTCTGAAATACTTCCTTATATACTACATTAGTGGTAACATTGGAGTTGTCACGCTCTTTATCACATATTAAATCTCTTTTTGCTTGTAACTCTTGATACAGCCACATAGAATCATCCGTGGCTTAATACTAGCAAAAAAGATATAAGTCTAATGTGCTAGGGACTGTTCTTGGCTTTTATTAATCGTCATTGCAAACCAGTCAACCAACGGGAACTACCGCGAAAACTTTTTTGCGCCTGATGGGGTAAGTGTCATCCTGGGAATAAACACTTTGTCCCCCACATTACTATCAGTAGAGGTGTAAAACTAGGTCACTAGGTGGGTTTGGGTTGAGCCAACCTGTAATACCCCTCATGATTGCTTTAAAGGGATTTAACAGGCTACTCATTCCAACAAGATGCATCTTTCTTTTAGGGAGCTCATTTCCTTAGTTACTCCACAGTTAAGCGTGCTTGGCTGGGAGTAGTCCAGGGATGGGTGACCTCCTGGGAAGTTTCTCAGGGTGCGCATGAGTGAGGACAAAATGTTCCGGAAGAACTTGTGTTGGTTATTGAGGACAGTTGTTGGCCCTGGATGCGCATTGTAGACAATATACTCGACTCTGTATGGGTCGGGGTGTTACAAATGGTATCAGAGCAACCCTGCGACCGCGTGTTGGGGCGACCCTAACGCCGTCAGGCCGAATATTAGGAGTCCTCAGGCGCCTAGTGGGGGAGGATTCTGGGGCTGCATTGTCATAAGGAGCGACCTAGAGGTCGTCAGACCGAATATCTGGAGTCTCCGGCGATCAGTCTTCAGGCTGGGGCGACCCACAGGCCGTATGCCCAATATGTGGAGTCCTCAGGCGCAACGAGGGCGTTGCTGTTCTCAAGTGGGGGTGTATGTAATAAACCTCATGATTGCTTTAAAGGGATTTATCAGGCTACTCATTCCAACAAGATGCATCTTTCTTTTAGGGAGCTCATTTCCTTAGTTACTCCACAGTTAAGCATGCTTGGCTGGGAGTAGTCCAGGGATGGGTGACCTCCTGGGAAGTTTCTCAGGGTGCGCATGAGTGAGGATAAAATGTTCCGGAAGAACTTGTGTTGGTTATTGAGGACAGTTGTTGGCCCTGGATGTGCATTGGTGACAATATACTCGACTCCGTATGGGTCGGGGTGTTACACAACCTGGGTCGGAATTATTTGGGTCGGAATAGTGTGGGTGAGGGTGGGCCGTGGGTATGATGTGGGTGGGTTTAGGTGGCCTTGGGTCAAATCCAACTAGGTGAGGGAGCTCTCGGAACTAGGTAGGGTGGGGGTGGGTCGACTGGTGGTTGGGTTGGGCGAATTTGGGTCGGAATGGAATAAGGTCAAGTCGGCCCGAATCGGCTATCGGATGGACTTGGATCACCACAAATCGGCTCTCAGAAGGACTTGGGTCGGAACAAATCGGCTCTCGGAAGGACTTGGGTCGGCTCTAGCCGGCACTGGATGGACTTGGGTCAGAACAAATTAACTCTCGAAAGGACTTGGGTTGGCTGAAGCCGGGGTCGGATTGTAATGCCCCGACTTCTAATCAACATAATTAAGATAATTAATCAATCATTAGCAGCGGAACCTAGATAGTCGGCGCGTTACTGCCGTACTTTATGTTAGGAAAATACAAGGCAACATAATTTCATGAATTTAAACATATTATAACATGATAAATATAATAATTATCCGGCCATCATTAGTCTCGATTAATGGAAACTTAGTTACTGAACATAGTCTGACATTAATTTAAATTAAAACGATAAGAGTCGACATAAGTCTAGATATTATATTACTCCTCACTACTACGCCATCCCGTTATCCTCATCAGTACCTAAAACAGAAAACAAAACGTCGTGAGCCGAGGCTCAGTAACATACTACTCTAACATCATAAAGCATTTCAATTCATTTTATTTACAAACAAGATAATCATCATGGTCATGCTTTCATAACATCATCGTTTTATAACACTATATCATAACATCATAAAACATTTCATATCCCACAATCCAGATTTAAAGAAAACATATTTTCATCATCATAAAACACATTTTGAAAGGGATTGCAGGTGTTAGCAGTAGATGTTACCTGCTATCGTAGTTAATTTATTGATAGCCGGGGGAGGCTTGTAAGATTCCTTCCTTTAATCTAATTAAGAATTGAATAACGAGATTCATTTATTTGACTAAGACTTAAACTTTTATAAACTAAATGTTCTCCATTAGGCATCGTGATACTTATTAATCTAAATGCCTTTTATACATAAAAGTCGTATTTAGGTGGCAATAGTAATTAATATTGATTTGTAGATCAGGTTTCATAACTTGTAAATATGATTTTTCATATTCTAAATATTCCAACTATAAATACTTATTACTAGATGAATATATTTTAGGAAATCTTACATTATAACAACATCGTATTTTTGCTCTTAACATGTTTCACCAATTTTAAACCAATGATTAACAATTCATTAAGCTATCAGTTACTCGTTTAATCCACAAATAAGTTTAAGCGTGATTATTAGTAAACTACAACGATTATTTACATTAATCTAATCATGAGAAAAATTATCATACTTATAACCTTAATATTGTCTTAAAACCTAGATACTTACATATTAGTTAATTAATGAATTAACATTAAGAATAATATTTGTACAAACTCACTATTACTACTCCTCACTCATTAATTTTTTTTTATATTTTAAGTGAGATTAATTTATCAATGGAGTTAAACTAAGCTAATGAAATCAGTTTAGTCCATAATATAAATTCAGCCCAATAATGTAACTAGCAGAATTAGATTTTAGGCCCAAAACTTAAACTATTTATCAATGAGTATTTGGTGGGCTTGAACTACATAGACCAAATAAAATCACAAAGCTGAATAAAGAGGTAACATTATATACCTCTGCTCTTAGTTTGAGCAGCGAAGACCACGAAGAGAAAGAGGGATGGGGCTCCGGCGAGACTGACGGACGAGAGGTGACGGCAGCAGCAACGCCTAACGAGGCGACTCTGGCCAGACCGTAGGCAGCGCGCAGCAGAGGAGAGGAGAGAGTCACGACACGAGAGAGAGGAAGAGTGTGCTAGCGTCGAGAAGAGCTGGGGAAATGCGACTGAGACGCGGCGGTGGTCAGGTAATTTAAGGCGGCAGAGGGGCGTGGTGATTGTGGTGGTTCTAAGGGCGGCAGGTGGTAGGTGGTTGTAACACCCCGACAATTCTCTATTTTATGAAATACCTTTTTCCCACAAAACATCGAGAATTATCAAAGTATTATCCCCCGTGTGATAACGTATCGGCTTATTGAGAATTTTACAGCAGAAATAAATAAATAACTTTGAAAATATAAATAACTTAGTCAACCATAAGGTCAACTCCAAAACCAAACCATAAGTCAAACCAACTCGAAAGTCAACCACAACATATTAATTAACATTATTTAAAATATAAAATAGTCTAAGCACAAATGCTCCATTGTTCCCAGACACCCAGTGATGCATCATCTTCAAACCTGAATTGGTTGATGCTTTATTGATCCTGAAAGACTGCTCACCAAATGGGTCATCACAGGATCAATAAGGCACAGCCATGATCGACAAACAGAAAAGCACGTAATCAGCAAAGCTGAGTACTACATAGTAAATAAAACATAAAACCTAACATGATACAAATAAACTTAAACTCATAGATAAATAATAATATAACAAAATAACAGACTCGCTTGACTTCACAACCAATAGCTTAATTAGGATTAAATTGAATAGGCAATGGATAAAGTTGTCCAAACCAAACCATGTCTTCAATTTAGAAGACAAAGTACGGGCGCGACTATGTACTCCAACGACCAACGATGTCGAGGTACTAATTTAAATAAATAGGTCACGGTGATTAATTCGGTCCCAAGAAAAGCCATGGGCTACCACCATGTACTCCAACTCATACTAGTTTAACACTTCAGACGTGCACATGTCTAAAGCATATTTCTATTCACTTTCCACTTTAAGTTATTAATAAATTATTCAATGTTGAGACTCACAAAGTAAGACAACCAACATAAATATCATGGATACACAACATTTCTATTTTTATCTTAGGATTAAATAGTGTGATCATACAACTTAATTAATACAAGAATAATCTCATTCTTTAATTAATAACCAACCATCCTTTATTTGTTAAATTAAATCAACAAGCAACTAACCCGTCAATAAGTGAATGACCAACTTTACTAAACAAGGCCCACGGTCCTTATAAAGTAAATATAATAATCCAAGGGAACAACATGATACAATTCATGATCCAATAACATAATATATTTATTAATCCCTCATGCGAATTAATAAAATAAAAGTTCCCAAACCCACATGCTTGCATCAATCCTCCATACAAACATATCATATTCATCATAGGCAACATGCTTCAGACAACGGCATAAAACGACAATTTCACTTGAATATAAGCCACATATGAACTATAAAAGTTCCATATACATGATACTACAACAAATCCTAATCTTAGGACATGATACTAGTCTAATAACACATAGGTATGTAAGTATGTTGTGTAGACAAAACGAGAGGCGACTTTCACAACCATAGAAATCGCTCAAAATATATTCTCCGCCTACCAAATACCAAAGCATCCAAGTATTAATACTCTAATAAAATTACCACAACTTTAAAATATTTTAAACCCTCTTAAAAAGTCTTTTAAAACCCTCATAAACACTAAAACTTCAACTTTTAGGGCCCCATAGTATAGTACTACCATACTAGTCATCAAAACCCCTAAAATCCATACTTTGATATCTAAAATCCAACATAAATGTGCAAAATAAAAAATTCCACCAACTTATAATATCTTTAAAATCCTTTTAAAGTCACTTTAATCATAGTTATAAATATTAGAGGACTCAATTTTCATAAGTATAACATAGTACTATAATTTCCAACTCTTAAAACCTTAAAAATCCATACTTTCATGCTTAAAACCTAGTTTAAACATTTATTTTAAATCTGACTTTTAATTACTCTATTAAACTAATTATGAAATCTGAAATTAATATATAAATAATCAAAGATACAAACTTTAATCATCAAGCCACCAAAACAATACTTAAAATATTAACTAATCATTAAAATAATATAGAGGAGGAAAAGAGAACAAGGCCGAGAGAGGGGAGGAGGACGTCGTGCTGTTGCCGGCGACGGTCTAGGCGTGGCGGTATCTGTTGCGGCAGTCGAGGGTGGTCCGAAGGAGGAGGGAGAAAACCGGTGAGGAGGAGAGAGAGAAAAGAAGAGTGCCGTGAGGGGAGAGAGAGGAACAGAAAATTATGGTGTTTGTGTAATGTGACAAAATTGTTATTGAGTGGAGTATTTATAGGTTCCCCCATTAGGGGTCCAAAAGAGAATTGGGCTTAATCGGTTGGTCAAATGAAAGGTGATTATATAAAAAGTTATAGAGGTTTAGGCTCCTCTAACCCAATATTAAAATCTTTTGTACTTCAACACAAACTAATTAAATATTAAATACCTTGCAAAGTATGATTCAATAAAATATTTGATTATTTAGAAACATTAAATAATCTTTTGACTTCAAAAATAGTCAGCACTTTAAGAAATTAATTATTTAAATACTAAAACATATATAAATATACTTTAAATATATTTATAAAATTCATAAAATTGCGGGGGATTATAGTGGTGTCGTGGGATGAAGGTCGAAACAGAGGAGAGAGAGAGCGAAAATAGGCCCTTTCTGGCGGACTTCGTAGCTAGCTATTTCTTGCGAGTTTGTGAGTGAAGATGTGAGTGGCGAGTGAGGTGCTTGAATGTGCTGTGTTGGGGATATTTATAACTCAAGATGTGGCTCCTAAAAGCTGAAAACCATGAGAGTTATTGGATGGTTTTTAGCAAAACAAGCATTGAAAACGTGAATGGCAGATGAAGGTGTGGGTTTGGGGAACATACCTTCTGCATAGTTGACTTGGGATGAAGGTGGGAGTGGTTCGGTGGCTTGGGCAGAGAGAAAGTTGAGGGAGTTAGACATGATTGACTTCTTGGCATGAGAAGAAGAAGAAGGAAAATGGAAGAAGTCATCAAAGGATTTTGAGAATAATTTCTACCTTTATTTTCTTTTTTTAATTTTAAAAAATCAAAAAATTATACCCACCAAATATAATTCTTACACTACAACTTGTACATGGTTTGTAAATATTTATTTGTTGCCTAATTATGAGTAAAAATAGTTTTAATCTCTTATATTATTTAATGAGTCTATTCAATCAAAATGGTTAGTTTTCCCTTATTAGTTAAACAATAAAAACATTTTTTAACTTCTCATTATAGTTAAACATGTTTAAATTTTTAGGATATTACACGGATGGACTTGGGTCGGAATAAATCGGCTCTCAGAAGGACTTGGGTTGGCTGAAGCCGGCACTGAATGGACTTGGGTCGGCTCAAACTGGCTTTCAGAAGGATTTGGGTCGGCTCAAGCTGGCATCGGGTGGAGTTGGGTCAGCTTAAGTTGGCTTTCAGGATAACTTGGGTCAGAATAAATCGACATTGGGTGGAGTTGGTTTAGCTCGAGCCGTCTTTCGATCGGGTGGACTTGGACGTTTGTGTCGGCTCAAGCCGACTCTCGAGATGAATTGGGTCGGGTTTGAACTCGGGTAAACCTGGGTCGCTTCTGTGCCGGGGTTTAGTTCGTATATTGTCCGAATGGGTTATAGAAATTATAAATTTTGTTAAAGAGATATTGATAAAATCATAAAATGTAATTATAATTATTTATATACATATTAAGTTACAAAATCAGAAGTTATAACAATTAAAATGTGATTGAAATATTAAATCATTTGTGATAATACAATATTACTGATTTTAAAAGTTACTAAACTAATCTAAGACTTAACTTCAATTATTGGCTAATGGCTATTGGTGTATTGACTTTATTGCATGTTTGCATTAATACATATACATTAAATATTTTTAAACTTTAAAGTGATTAATCATCAATGAATAATGATGAAGCATCAATTTATCAAATTAGGATTATAGTTTTGACTTTGGAGTTTGGACATTCGATAATTGATACAATATACTTATGTTCTTCACTTCTTTGTGAACACGAAACACCTAACAATTAACGTACAACCATAATATATAAGTCCATACTCCATACTGATTAATGAATAGACTATTACACTCATTTAAGTTAGCTATTTAGTTAGTTAGTAACTTACTCACTCTCACTAGGTCCCTATATAACAACAAAAAGAGTTAAACTGTTAAAGATGAGTTGAATTAAATAATTATAAATGAAGAAAATGAGAATATGACATTAGAGTATGATTGTATGAAGATAGAGACACCGAGACTACGAGACATGAAGTGATGAAGTATCAACTTATGAAATAATAAATATTATAATTTATTTGAACTTGATCAATTTATGATTAGTGAATATTGATTAATGATTGATACGTTAACAATCAAAGCACGGATAGGTGTGAAATGACTCAGAGTATCAAAATATGAAACTTGATCGCATGTTCTACAAGTGAATATAAGGATAGCTAGCTTGTGTACAAACATAAAAAGGAAGATTTTCAGAAGTCAAATTGCTATGTATTTGCATGATTTGAAGAATAGAACAATGCAAGCCCTCTTTTCTCATTCAAGAGAGACTATAAGCCGCTAATTTCACATGGTCCTTCGATCCATGCTCAAAATAGGAAAGTATTATATCAAGCCAGTTGACCAAAACATTAGATATGACGGGGATAACAAGTGGAAGTGGTTTAAGGGAGTTCTTGGAGCTTTTGATGGGACACACATTGATATGACGATCCCCGTTGAGGATAGACCTTGTTATCGAGATAGGAAGGGGGACATTAGCACCAATGTGCTAGCTTCATGTGATCCAAACCTTCGTTTCACATATGTTTTACCTGGTTGGGAAGGATCCGCTTTAGACCCTCGTGTCCTTCGTGATGCTCTCCAGAGGCGCAATGGTCAAAAAGTACCAAGAAGTAAGAGTTTATAACTTATTATCTTATAATTAGTTAATGACGTATTAAATCCTAAAGGGTAATGTTAAATTTCTATGATGCAGATAGATATTTCCTTGTGGATTTAGCCTTTACTAATGGTGAAGGTTTCTTAGCTCCTTATAAAGGTACTCGGTACCACTTGAATTTGTGGCGAGGAAACACTCCCACGAATTACAAAGAGCTTTTAATTTTAACTTGTGCCACTCATCTGCACGGAATACAATTGAAAGGGCATTTGGAGTATTAAAAAAACGTTGGGCTATACTTAGGGATCCTAGTTTCTTTGATAAAAAGACTCAAATTAGAATCATCAATGCTTGTTTCCTTCTCCATAATTTCTTAAGGGAGGAAAATATGGAGGAAATAAGACTTAAACATGAGGTAGACTAAGACTTACTTGATGCGGAGCCAAATGATGATATAGATGAAGATGATGATTTCATTTCAACCGCTCGATCAACAAATGAGTGGAATAATTTTAGAGATGATCTTGCTAAGAAGATGTTTGAGGAGTACCAAGTGCGAAGGGTTCAAGCTATTTGAATATGTCTTTTTCCTTCTGTTTTTATTAATTTATATCAACTTAGAAAGAGATTTAGTGTGCACTTTGTTCTTATAATTTGCTAAGTTGTTTGAGTAACCCCATTGTAGCACTTATAGTTAAAAATTTATTTATGCATTGCGCACATCGGAAAGCAAAATGGAAAGGAGACCTCTTATTATGTCTATCATCTAATATCATCTTGATCTTCCTCCCTTCTCTTTTTTCTCCTTCTTTTTTGTTTTTGCGTAAGGGATGAGATAATATAGTAGTGGGACTGAAATTTAGATTTTTTTCCTTGATGGTCCTAAATTAAAGTGTCGGGCTTCCATTCTTATGTCTGAGTATTTGATTAATTGATTTAGGTACTCAAAAGGTGTTATAAATTCTCCAGAGTAACATAGATGTCACTTGTATTATCTTCATATTCTCATGTTACATGTTCAATATTTTTGTTGCATGTGGCTGAGTTTCACTAGTTTCTTCTCTGAATGAAATGAATACTATCTGCTTCTGTCAAGAAATTAAGGATTGTAATATGTTGTGAGATTTGATGTGGGCCCCGAGAGTGTTCGCCTGAGTTCCGATGTCCGTACACCTGAATCCTGAAAAACGATGTTTGACTACCCCGGGGGTGGTTCCGGGATCGCCCCTCCGACGCTCAAGTCAGTTGAGATAGAGGTAGAGAGATAAAGTCTAGAGAGAGATGCTCTGGTTTGCTAGGTGAGAATTCAATACCTGTTCATTGATGAGGCAGTTGGTATTTATAGTGTTGGGGATTTCCCAAACAAGTAACATTGTTCAGATGGGCCTTTTGGGCATGCTACCCTTTTTAGGCAATGGTTATTCCATCCTTCTTAGAGATCTCCCAAAACACTGGTGATTAGGTCAACTTACGAGGTGGGACCCACCGCCGCCACCTGTCCCAGGCTCTAGGAGGCTTTTAGGCTCCTTATTGGGCTGCTGATTAATTGAGCCCAAACAATTAGCCCCACGCCATAGATGGGGGATCACGGGAACCTGACTGGTGGGATGCCTGTCTGTGGCGGAATACACAGCCGCCTTATCTCTGATTGGTTGGCGACCGGCTTATTTCCTGCTGGAAGGGGGGAATGCCGACCGGGTTCCCTTCCTGTTGAAGGAAAAGCGCCGACACTGTCTCCTCCTGGTAAATGGGAAGAGGCCGACCGGGTCACTCCCTGGTGGAGGGAGAGTGCCGACCCGGTCATCTCCTGCCAAATGAAGAGTGGCCGACCGGGTCACTCCCAGGTGAAGGGAGAGTGCCGACCCGGTCATCTCCTGCTAAATGAGGAGTGGCCGACCGGGTCACTCCCTGGTGAAGGGAGAATGCCGACCCGGTCTCCTCTTGCTAAATGAGGAGTGGCCGATCGGGTCACTCCCTGGTGAAGGGAGAGTGCCGACCCGGTCATCCCCTGCTGAATGAGGAGTGGCCGACCGGGTCACCCCCTGGTGAATGGAGAGTGCCGACCCGGTCTCTTCTTGCTAAATGAAGAATGGCCGACCGGGTCACTCCCTGGTGAAGGGAGAATGCCGACCCGGTCATCTCCTGCCGAATGAGGAGTGGCCGACCGGGTCACTCCCTGGTGAAGGGAGAATGCCGACCCGGTCTCCTCTTGCTAAATGAGGAGTGGCCGACCGGGTCACTCCCTGGTGAAGGGAGAGTGCCGACCCGGTCATCCCCTGCTAAATGAGGAGTGGCCGACCGGGTCACTCCCTGGTGAAGGGAGAGTGCCGACCCGGTCTCCTCTTGTGGGCCAGTGGAGAGGTCCGACCAAGTCACTTTCCGTGGAAGGAAGAATGCCGACCCGGTCCTTTCTTATTTGGAGGAGGAGAGGTCCGACCGGGTCACTCCCTATTGAAGGGAGATTGCCAACCCGGTCCCTTCTTATTGGATGAGGGGCTAGCTGATACTTGACCATATTTGACCAAGTACAGAAGCGACTCGGCAAAGGAGGGGAGCTCCTGTTGGCCGAATGGGGTGCTGAGCTACTCGGATGAGGGGCTTATAAGCCCCAAGTTGGTCCGAGTGGGTGCTAGCTGATACTTGGCCATATTTGACCAAGTATAGAAGCGATTCGGCAAAGGAGGGGAGCTCCTGTTGGCCGAATGGGGTGCTGAGCCACTCGGATGAGGGGCTAATGAGCCCCAAGTTGGTCCGAGTGGGTGCTAGCTGATACTTGACCATATTTGACCAAGTATAGAAGCGATTCGGCAAAGGAGGGGAGCTCCTGTTGGCCGAATGGGGAGCTGAGCCACTCGGATGAGGGGCTTATGAGCCCCAAGTTGGTCCGAGTGGGTGCTAGCGGATACTTGGCCATATTTGACCAAGTATAGAAGCGATTCGGTAAAGGAGGGGAGCTCCTGTTGGCCGATTGGGGTGCTGAGCCACTCGGATGAGGGGCTAATGAGCCCCAAGTTGGTCCGAGTGGGTGCTAGCTGATACTTGGCCATATTTGACCAAGTATAGAAGCGATTCGGTAAAGGAGGGGAGCTCCTGTTGGCCGAATGGGGTGCTGAGCCACTCGGATGAGGGGCTAATGAGCCCCAAGTTGGTCCGAGTGGGTCTTAGGCGATACTTGGCCATATTTGACCAAGTATAGAAGCGATTCGGCAAAGGGGGGAGCTCCTGTTGGCCGAATGGGGGTGCCGAGCCACTCGGATGAGGGGCTAATGAGCCCCAAGTTGGTCCGAGTGGGTGCTAGCTGATACTTGGCCATATTTGACCAAGTATAGAAGCGATTCGGCAAAGGAGGGGAGCTCCAGTTGGCCGAATGGGGAGCTGAGCCACTCGGATGAGGGGCTAATGAGCCCCAAGTTGGTCCGACCGGGTGTGTCCCCCTTGTCATGCCACATGTCAACTCTTGATACCGGGGTTGTTGGGACCCTTGATATAAGCCGAGCTGGAGGGGCGCCTCATGGAGTTCTGACGCTTCAAATTCCTCGGGCTTAGGATGCTTTTCTTAATTTCGCTGGAATCCTTATGGAATGGACTGAAGGGGTCCAATTGGGCCTCTATTGAAAGCCCATTAGAGCGACGCAGGGGGGTTTGCGTTGCACATCCCCTAAGGCACCCCTATATATGTACCAGAGGGGAGAGAATTTCAGGGTTACTTGCTCATTTCCTCATTCTCTCTCTCTCAAAAATCTCCAAATTCTCTCAACTCTTCAAAGCTCTTCCTCCAGCTTCTTCGTCTGACCAGGTACGCTTTTCATTTTTCTTAAGTTTTCTTTCTTTCTTTTCCTTTGAATAACCTCGACCGACTCCCTTGTCTATAAATAATGGGAGATTCGTCCGAGTCGTCGACACCTCCGGCCTCACCTCCCTATAAATTATCCGAGGAGGTGAGGGGGATGGGAATAACGCTGGTGTCGGCCATAATAAATTGCCCCGACCCCTCGGCTGTGCCCGACGCGGTTGCTCTCTCGAGCCCTTCGTCTTCGGTGGAGGAGGAGGTCGAGGGTATCATTCCCTATCCTTGGGAAGTGTCGCTGGCCTATTCCCCCTCAAGAAGTTACTTAGACAAATATTTGTCTCGTGATGTAGTGCGGGTGGCCATGCCGAGGGGAGCAGGAGAAGCGTCCACTTCGGGCCGAGAATTAGAGTATCCCGACCTGGATCCGAAAGGAGGTCCAGGGACTTTCTTCCCCGAGCCCGGCGTAATTAAATCTTTGACTGAGGACCTTCGGGGGACGGCGACCAGGTTCCAGATAAAAGATCCTTACTATCTGGTCCGACCGGAAGCCCATCATACAGTTCTATCTCCACCGCCCGGATGCATAGCTGTCTACTACAAATCGATGGAGATGGGGCTTCGGTTCCCATTGACCCCTTTTTCCAAAGAATTGGTGAATGCCTACAACTTGGCAATTTGCCAAGTCTCTCCGAACTCATGGGGAGGGATCAATGCCTTCCAGGTCATCTGCAACCTGATAGGTGTCCGACCGACCGTTAAGTTGTGGAGGCACATGTACAGGCTGGTCGAGGTCATGGCTGCGTCGAACGGGCCTGGCTGGTGGAGTTTTTAGGTCCGACCGGGATATCGGACCGTCCTCAATCTTCCTAGATCCCAGAAAGGGTTTCGTAGGGAGTTTGCCTTCGTCTATTTCGGCGGGGATTGGGGAATTCCGCTGGTCCCTCCCCCGACCGAGCCCCTCGTTGCTTTGAATTGCCGGGTAGGCGAGCTTGATGATGAGGAAGGAGCTGCGGCCTGCTATATGCAGACCGAGTCGAGGATCGAAATTGGGGGCGAGGTGTTCGTCCCCGGCCAATGGTTGCCCGACTGCCATCTTTTCAGTGATGAGCATATCCTCTCGGCTATGGGCCTGAGTTCGACCTTCCCGAAGGGTAATTTGCCGAGGGGGTGGCTTAGGGTGGTCAGAGTGATGTTTTGATCTTTCATTTTGACTAACACTTTTGCATCTTGTTTTGTTTTGCAGAGCCTGCCCGAGCGTATATAGACGAGGTAGATCCGACCATGGCCGACAAACTGAATGTGGCTGCAATGAGGGCTGCTCGGCTAAAGGCTGAGATTGCTGCTAAGACCATGAAGGTCCCTGCCCCTCCGAAGGTAAAAATTCCATTCTTTTTTAGCTGAGCGGTATTTCCTGTAGTTAGAGATTTACAGGAGTTCTTTCTTTTTCTCCAGGATCCCGCCAAGCCTAAGTCCAAGAAGAGGAAGGAACGGTCGGCTGACAAGGTCGCTCAGACCGAGAAGGCGCTCGCGAGAGCCAAAGCTGATCGGGAGAAGGCTGATCGGGAGAAAGAAGCCAAAAAGTCGAAGTCCATTGAGGTTATTAGCCCGAGGGGGCTACCGCAGCCTGCCGATGGCGGATCTCTCTCTCTTCACTCCTCAGACTTTCGGTCGATTGGGAGTCCTCAGTATACTCCCATGTCTCCCTCCGTCGACCGTGTTGAGGATGAACTGGGCGAGGGGGCGATGCTCGGCGTGCCCTTCACCGAGCTCAGTCGAGCCGAGAAAGATGGTCGCTGGACGAAGGCCATAGAATTGATGTACACTGCCGCCGACCGGGATCATATTCAGGCAACCCATGGTCCGAACGAGACCAATGAGCTTTTCCGCTCCTGGCATGATGTAAGTCCCTTTCTCACTGCCGAGTGTCTTACCCATTACTCATGCGTCCTTTATTTCTTTGTTTTGATTTGTTCGCTCTTCTTTTCCAGTTCTCTGTTCGACTGGCCAATGTGGCCCAGAACCGAGTAAGCCTTACTGAGGAGGTGGCCGATCTCAAGGAGAAGGCCAAGAAACACTTTGACGAGGTCTATCGCGCCAAGGAAGACAAGCGGATAGCCGAGTCGAAGCTCAGTGATGCCGAGGCGGCCATTGAAAGGGACCAGAAAGGCTTCGAGGAGGAACGGGGTAAGTGGGCTAAGGAGAGAGCCGACCTGGTCCTGGCTCGGGATCCGCCTGCACCGAGAAGGCCGATGCCTTGGTCAAGCTGAAGGAGGCCGAGCAAAAGGTGACCGACCTCGAGGCCCAGCTGACTGTGTTGGAGGGCCAAATTAAGACCGAGGCGCAGTGGTTCTCCGGATGGGAGAAATCCGACGCTGCCGAGGTCAATGCCAACGAGGTCGGTAGTGTGGCGCATAAAATGGGGGAGGATGAGGCGCTTGATCGGCTGAAGAAGGTCCTTGCCGAGTCCCACCCTGACTTGGTCTGGACGGATGTTTGGTCGAGTTATCAAATGTCAATTGATGCCGACAACGCTGCTATCCTGGCTCGGCTGAAAGCTGAGGGGGGTGAAGATGATGAAGACGATGATGAAGAGGGTCAAGTTGACGTCAACGTCCTGGACGGCGATGATGTTGATGACAATGAGGATGATGCCGAGGCGGCCGACAATGCTGGTCGGGGTAAAGAGTTGGTCGGTGACAACTCCGAGCCGAACGCCGAGAGCATGACTGGTCTTCCCCCTCCCCCTAGCTCTTAGAATGTAGCGCTTGTACTTAGCCTTTTTTACGCTTTTACCTTTCTTGCTTTTGTACTGACTCCCTTTTTGTAATTCGAGACGTCTTTAATGAAACTTGTCATTCCTTCAATTTCTTTGTTTGTTGATTGCAATATTAACCGATTAACTTCATTGACTCCGACTAAGTTGGTCCCTTTCTTGATTCTCTATTGGTTAAGTCTTTCCCGAATACGTGCCGTTTTGGCTGTACACTGAAAACTGGCTATTGGGCCGATTCAGTTGTAGGACTGCCGACTAACTATAATTTCCAGAAAGGATAACAATTTGTTTTTGACTGGTCAAGTCTAATAGGCTGTCAATGATACCCAACATACCGACTGGCAGTTGTTTATATTTCTTCCATGAGGGCCATCTTTAGAAGATTGACTTTGTTACAAAACTGCCGACCGGCTATAATTACAGCTATTACAATATATGCCCCTATTGCAAGTAACAACCTACACAAAGTATCTTTTGAGATTGTCTGCATTCCAGGGTCGGGCCAGGGGAATGCCCTCGGGGGACTCTAGTCGGAATGTGCCGGGCTTGATGATTTCTGTGACTTTGTAAGGGCCATCCCAGTTAGGTCCGAGCTTCCCCTTTATGTGCGAGAGCCCAGTGGCTTCGACTTTCCGGACAACCCAATCGCCGAGTTGGATTGGTCGGGACTTTACTCTGCGATTGAACATCCGAGTAACCCTTTGTTTGTACCGGATGGATTTTAGCGAGTGCATTGCCCCTTGTTTCCGGCAAAGAAGTCCAAGTTGATCGGCTTCTCTTCCTCGTTCCTCTCGAATTCGTAGAAAGTCATTCGAGGAGATGGGATGCCAATCTCTACTGGCAAGACCGCCTCGCTTCCGTACACAAGGCTGAATGACGAATGTCCTGTTGCCTCCTTGGTAGTAGTTCTTGCCGACCTGAGGACTCCTGGTAGGTCATCGACCCATGCCCCTTTGGCTGCCTCCAGAGATTTCTTGATTCCTTTGAGGACTATTTTATTAGCCGACTCAGCTTGCCCGTTCGTTTGCGGCCTTGAGACTGCGGAGAACTTGGTGCTTATTCCGAACCGAGAACAGTATTCTCGAGTCGGTCCGCTGTTGAATTGTCGTCCATTGTCGGAGATTAGTACTCTGGGGACTCCGAATCTGGTGATGATGTTTCTCCAAATGAACGCTTGAACTTGTTTATCCGTTATGGAGGAGAGTGGTTCGGCTTCCGTCCATTTGGTGAAATAGTCAATGGCGACTATCAGGAACTTTCTCTGACCTGAGGCTGGGGGAAATGGTCCGAGTAGGTCCATACCCCATTTATCAAATGGCAAGACTGCTTGAATTGTTGTCAATGGGGTGGTTGGTGCCCTGGGGATGTCCGAGTGGATCTGACAGGATGGGCATCTCTTTACCAGCTCCTGAGCGTCTGCTTTCAAAGTGGGCCAGTAATATCCGGCTCGGAGAGCTTTTCCCGCTATGGTTCATCCCCCTTGATGCCTTCCGCAAGCCCCTTGGTGGATTTCCCTGAGGATGTAATTTCCTTCCTCGGGGGTTACGCACTTGAGCAATGGATGAGTGAAGGACTTTTTATAGAGCTGATTCTCGTGCCATAGAAACCATCTGGACTTGTGTTTGACCCGGTCAGCCTCCTTGGGGTCCTCAGGTAGTTTCCCGTCTCTCAAATATCCGTCTTTCATTTATATCCGACCGGGCTGAAGGCCAGACATTAGGGCGGCGAACGCCACTGCATCTTGCAGATCGGAGATTTTTAATGACTCCTCATTGAACCTTTTGATGTAGTCGGCCAGACTTTCGTTCTTCTCCTGCCTGACTCCCATCAAATGGAGACTTGTTTTCTTTTGTCTTTTTCCGGCGATAAACTGGTGAAGGAATAGGTCCTCGAGTACTGAGAAATCCGTTACGATCCCTGCGGGAAGCTCTTGGAACCAGTTTAGGGCCAGTCCTTTCAGAGTCGTGGGAAAGAAACGACACCAAGTGGCCTCGCAGCCAGTTTGAACGCTCATTTGCGCTTTGTATGTGGCCATGTGATCGTCCGGGTCGGTTAGGCCCGCGAATGGTTCGATCGTAGGCGTTTTGATTTTTCCAGGGCTGGACGCCTCAAGTATGTCCTGGCTGAATGGGACCATAAACTTGAGCGCCCCGCTGTTGATCCGAATGGGCTTTGATTGGGCTGAGTCGCCGCGCCCTTCCCGCTGAGCGGCTTTTTTATTGAGAATGTGCCGAGCGTCTAGGCCCTTGCTTAGCCGCTTCTCGTTTAGGAAATGCCGAGCGTCATGGGTTTTCTTCCCGATGCTACCCCTGGGCGATTTGGACACGTGCGTCTCCTCACCCCGCAGAGTGGATCTCCCTTTAGACTCGTGCCGCTCTTCCTCCCCCTGCCTGGATCGTTGCCGATCGTGCTGACTATGCTCCCTCGGGCCCGACCGCTGCCGGCTAGGCTGGCCTTGGTTCTCTGCCCGAAGGGAAGGGACCAGGGTCTGGTCTTTAGGGGGTTGAAGAAAGCGTCCCTGTTGTAGGTTGGCTAACATATCCCTCAGACTTTGCTGCAAGGTCTGTTGGAGCTGAGCGGCTATCAAATTTATGTCGGCCGTGGATATGGGATGGGGGTCAGCGTGTTGTAGCTGCTGTGAGGGGTCCTGTCTATTTTCGATTGACTGCTCCTCTTCATGGTCGAGGGTTTGAACGGTCGGCGTCCTGGGCCGTTCAGACCTCCTCTGGTGAGATGGTGAAGGATCCCTTTCGGACCTCTGAGCCTGTGCCGAGGGCTGTCTGGTGCGAGTGCTCTTGGCTGGGGCCATTGTGAAGTGGTTCTTACTGAGTGGTGGCGAAGCGACTTTGATTGTAACTTCCCCACAGACGGCGCCAAACTGTTTCTGTCAAGAAATTAAGGATTGTAATATGTTGTGAGATTTGATGTGGGCCCCGAGAGTGTTCGCCTGAGTTCCGATGTCCGTACACCTGAATCCTGAAAAACGATGTTAGACTACCCCGGGGGTGGTTCCGGGATCGCCCCTCCGACGCTCAAGTCAGTTGAGATAGAGGTAGAGAGATAAAGTCTAGAGAGAGATGCTCTGGTTTGCTAGGTGAGAATTCAATACCTGTTCATTGATGAGGCAGTTGGTATTTATAGTGTTGGGGATTTCCCAAACAAGTAACATTGTTCAGATGGGCCTTTTGGGCATGCTACCCTTTTTAGGCAATGGTTATTCCATCCTTCTTAGAGATCTCCCAAAACACTGGTGATTAGGTTAACTTACAGGTGGGACCCACTGCTGCCACCTGTCCCAGGCTCTAGGAGGCTTTTAGGATCCTTATTGGGGTGCTGATTAATTGAGCCCAAACACTATCTGTCACTTGTTTCTATCCTTGTTTTTGTTCATTGTACATATGTGCAATCCCATTTGTTACTGCTGGATTTGATTCTACAATCAAGGCCCACTATCTGCATTCTTCATTATCTGCATTCTCAAGCGAACGTATTAGAGAATTTGAGGAAAGAAGAGCAGAGGTCTTCAGAGTTTGCATTACAAATTCATTAGGTCATAGTGGGGTTATTGATAGGTACACCGTACAATAGATTTTCAGCTTGTTTTTTTTCTTGTGCTCTAAGCAGGAAATCTTAAGAACTTAAACGCTCTGTGGTTCTGTTTTAAGTTTGTCCTTGGTTTGCCTGTGATCATTTTAGCTATATGTTAACACACTGCACCAATCAGTTAAGAAACATGTTCACATACTAAATCTGAATTTAGTTTAACCTTGAGTTTGATGCGGAAATGCCTTCCATTTTTTGTTATTCCTGAAGCAGCCTGCCCTTATTTGGTTTCTCTCATGAGAGATTTAAGAGTGAGAAAGAACATAGTTGCGTTTTTTTTAGTTAAATTTCTGCCACTCACTGTGTGTGTTGCGATATGTAGGAACAATGAATTTCAGAAGACAAGGCAAAGAACCTATGGGTCCTCCACGTAAAAGGGAATATGTTACGTGGAATCGCCAAATGGATGTGATGCTTACTTCCACATTATTTGGGAATATTAACGAAGGGAACAAGGATGATGGGGATTTCAAATCCCAAGCGTATGAAGCCGTGGTGGACAAGTTAAGGTTTGAATTGAATATATTTGTGACTGCAGATCATGTTAGGAACCGAATTAGGGTTTGGAAGAGGCACTATGCTACTATTACTGAAATTTGAGCTTACACGAAATTCAAGTGGGATGAATAAAGGAAGATCATGGTGATCCCTGTAGAAGAGCTTGGTGAATGGAATAAGTACTGTCTGGTATGTTATTATGTCCTAATTTCTGTTTTGCAATTTATCTTGTTAGTGATTAATACTACAAATTTGCAAGCTTACTGAACTGAACTAAAACATATATTTATGAAAACTGTTATTATGATACTGTACCTTAGTTTGGTTGTACACACATGTCTTGTTTTTAGGTTCCCAACTTTGGGATTACTTCTCTTGAAATTATTCTTGTAAAGTTTCCTGAAAACTGTTATTATGATATTGTACCTCTGTTTGGTTGTCAACTATTACGAATTACTTCAGTCCAAGGGGACAAAAGAACTATAATGATTTGTATTCTTTGCAAAATCTGAATCACAACGAGAAAGTCGATAATCCAGAATAAAGCTTTAGGTATCCTATATTCCTATTAATGTTTCAAAGTTTCTAATATGGAGAAGTTCCTCCATCGTGGTTCTTGTTTACCATAATAAATTGGGAGTTGGGCCTTTTTTTGATGGTTTTATGGTGTTCACTTTATGTTTCAGCTCTTTCGTATTTTCTTGGTTGCTTATGCATCATTCCTGATTAGCTTGTCCTTTCTTAAGCTGATGTGAGGTCTCTGTCATTTGATTATGTTACCTTTGTTGGTGGTACTTGGATATTCATTGTGATCATTCTATTCAAGTTAGATATTCAATTTGTTAGAATTGAAATCTTCTTTGTTTTTTCAGTTGGCTATATTGTATAAAATGACTAAGAAGTCTAGGAGATAGGTGATTTTCTTTGGTGCAATAGTTTATGATACTATATGCTTCATTTTGTTGCTTTAACGTGCAGGAAAATCCTAATGCCTCTATATACTTGAATAAGTGTACACTAGTGGAAAAAACCTTATCTGTCACTTAGTTACAGATTCGATTTTTACAAAACCGCATCCGAAAATCATTAAAAAAAATAGGAGGGAAAGCTGGGCGGAAAATCTGATCCGGTCTTTTAGTGAACCGGATCAGATTTTAGAAACCGCTCCGGTTTTCTAAAATCTGATCCGGTTCACAAGACCAGATAAGATTTTTCTTTATTTTTTCCAAAGGAAAAACCCGCGTTTTCCCTCCTTCACCCAATTTCATTTCTCGCTCCTCTGTCTAATACTCTGCTTGCTCCCTTAGCTTAGACCCTTGCTTCAATTCTCCCTCCCACGCCTCTCTTATCCCCCATTCTAAACCCCTCTCTCACTCATCCTCCAACGTAAACCGGCGAGATTTCCTCCTTTCTCTCTCTCACTCATCCTCTTCCCTCCCCTATCTCTCTCTCTCACTCTTTTCTCTCCTCTCACGAACGAAGCAACCTCCTCTCTTGCACTGTTCGTTCGTTCGTTCCTTCGTCGATCTTCACCTCGTCGTACATCAACGAAGACAAACAAAGCCAGATCTTCACCTCGTTGATCTCTCTCAGTCCCTCGACGTTCATCTCGCCAGCACTTCTCCTCTCCTCCCTCGTCGTTCATCTTCGTCGTTGCAGATCTCGAGGTTTTTCGTTTTTAGTTACTGATTTTTGTTTCGTATTTTAATCTCGTTGTAATTCCAGATTTAAGTTAATATTTATCGTTATTTTATTTTCGTTTGTAATTCGCAGATCTAGGTCAAATTTATTTCTTTGTAATTAGACTGAAAGGATTGATTTTCGCTTAATTTCTCTATTTTTTCGTTTGACTTCTTTTTTATTTTCATTTATATCTTCGTTTTTTGTATTTTCGTTCAATTTAATTTTTGGTTGATTTTCTTTAAAATCTGGGCTTTGTAATTTTTTTCGATTTTAGGGTTTATGTTTCCTTTTTGTGTAATTTTGTCGATTTAATTTATTTCGATTTTAGGGTTTATGGCTTCTTCTTGTACAAGGTTCTGAATATATGCAAACCAAATGTGGCTGCAGCTTCCAATATTGAAAAGGGAGAATGAAGAAAGGATGCAATTGCAAAGTTTACAAGAAGACATTAGCATAGTATGTTTGTGGATCGTTTACTGTTGTGTATGTTGTGGGTTGGACTTAAATTATCTGTTCATTTTGGAACTAGCCCCAGGCTCACTGCTTGCTTCTTTTCTCAGCCTTATTTCCTGGAATCAAAGAACTTATCTTCTATCAATTTGTGGATGAATAATGTGAAGGCCAGATCGAGCACCCACTATGATCCACACCGTACCATTACCTTTTGTGTGTAGTTACTGGATGCAAGCAAGGTACATAGCTGTTTTTTCTCTCTATCTAAAGTTTGGTAGCAATATCGTGCTTCAATGGACCATAGTCTAAATTTCAAGGTTTCAGTTGGTATATTGGTTTCTGAGTTGGGAATCAGATTTAAGTTCCCATTATATTGCAGTATTTTATACATCTGTTTCAAAATGCAATAAATTGCTACTTAAAGTCTTAAATATATCATTTGTCTACTTGGTACTCCTTGGGTAAGTCACTCAAAGAAAAATTCGTGGCTCTTGAAAGTAGAAACTTAAATGCTGATTATTGTTGCTTTGTCACTTTTGTCTTGCAGCAGCTTATCTTTCTAGCAAATTATGTACGATGATTTCTTTGTTTGTATGTATTATTTCAAACCTGGAAATTCTACTCTTGAAGTTGTTTTATGGCCACCATCTGCTGGTCCCCTATTATATCCTATGCCGATATATGGAGAAGCTTCTAATCATAGGTATGTTTCTTGGTCATATTTTCTTTGATCTCAAGCTGTTTCTTGTTCATATTTTCTTCCTTGTTTTGACAACTCTGTTGCTCTCGATTCTCCTGATTTCTCACTTCATCCAAGATTTAAACGCGCATATGAATACTCCCAGAAAGTTGTTCTTCAAGCAGGTGATGGCCTCTATATTCCTGAAGGCTGGTGAGTTTTTGAAATATTATCATCTACATAGCAGTAAGCAATGATATTTATAATGGCCAACTGCACCTAGACATTGATCAGGGATTTTCTGAGCACGTGCTCCCAACTCTATTGAATTGTTGTGACACGCATGAGTGTTTTATTCATGTTGTAGAAGTAATATGATATTCTCAAATGAGCCTTTTGGTTGGCTAGTGTCTTGGCAAATACTTCTTGGACTGCAATGAGATTTAGGAATTCAGAATTCTACACTAAATTTTGTAGTGGAAAAACATATTTCAGGTAGGAGCCTCTAACAACTATTAACACTATATTTAAGTGAACATGGCCTGCCACTTTTATGATACAATAATTATGCACATGTTTTTTTAGAGGAGTATAAGTTTTGCTGATTTAAGATATAGATGTGCCTGTTTTTCTTGTTAAAATATTCTATAAGCCAATTTATGAGAGACTTTTGTGTTCATAAACTTTCGATACCACAGGATTGCCAATTATTAGTACTCTTTTTTGCAGGTTCCATCAAGTTGATAGTGATCAGTTGACAATTGCTGTTAACTTTTAGTGGAGATCTAACATCACATCGAAGATGTCGGAACACATGGATGTGTATTACCTGCGTAGGATATTGAAAAGGTGGTATGCTTCTTCCTATACCTCAAAAGATTTGATACTTATAGAACTTTCAACTTAATTATGCTGTGTTTTCCTTTCATGTTTTATTTATTGACGAAACGGGTGCTGCCAAATCAAGATTAATTGACATGGAGATGGTATGTACTCCCTCTGCTTTTTTTTATTTGCTACATTTGACTTGCACGGTTTTCAAAGCATTATTTAACTCTTAATATCTCTTATTTCGCTTAAGTAAAAATTATAAAAATTTGATATTATGAATCTACACGTCGAGACGAATCTAACAAGATCACACATGACTATATTTTTACTTATAAAATAATCAAAATAATCGGTCAAAGTAGTGGCTTCATTCCCAAGAAATCAAATGTAGCAAATAAAAAAAAGCAGAGGGAGTAGCTCTTAATTCTTTGTCATAAATCTGTACATGTTTTTTCATTTGAAGCGACTGTGCATGTCTTCATTGCCTAAGGATCTCTTTTTAGCTTTGTCAATAATGTGTAAAAGTTTGCTGTTTATCTGAAGTGAAGATGCATGTCTGCCTTGATATGTGGATAATGTTTTATTCAAAATAGATTTTTTTCTGTCTATCAGCTTCGTGGGCAATTCGTGTTGGCCTTGGCCCGGTTAACAGTGATGTTTCTGTTGGTGCATTTTGTATTTTGGAAAGTCGATATGCATTGCTCTGTGGCTTTGGCGATGCTTAGACATTGCAAAAAATATGAATTTGCGAAAAACTGGAAAGGTGTAACGTACTAATGTGTTTTCATAGATTTTTTCAACTAAATCATGACATATTACTGAGAAATTTTATCTTAAAAAAATGCTAGTATTACCTTTGCGTTGTCAGCCTGCCGCATATTATAGTGTATTGTCCTGAGACGTTGCTTTTACTGACACATTCTTTGAAAATCTAGGACCGTCTAACAGGTTTCATTGACAGATTTTCTTGCTGTTTCTTCTTTCTTTTTCAATAGGGCAGAATCAGATGTTGCATAAAACATGTGATGGAGGCTCTGGTAAATTGAAAGATTGCATAAGTGAGGCACATGACGGTGGAAAAGCATGTCTTCTTATATCCATTGCACATTGGTGAATATGTGTCTCTGTGTGTGTGTGTGTGTGTGTCTGCGTGCGTGCGAATTAGTCATTGGTGAATATATCGTTTTTCTCGACTAATTAAATGGATTCTATTGTCTATGCATCAGATGGTCTGGGAAATGCTGTGTTCCAGAAACATGAGAATAAGCCAAATCTAAATGTCAAACTTCATGATCTTAGCCTCCCAGCACGTCAGGCACTTCATGAACTTGTTTCTCGTGTCCATGATGTGGTAAATGCTACAAAGGATTTATTGTAACACCCCGACCCTTCCGGAGTCGAGTATATCGTCACCAATGCGCATCCAGGGCCAACAACTGTCCTCAAGAACCAACACAAGTTCTTCCGGCGCATTTTGTCCTCACTCATGCGCACCCTGAGAAACTTCCCAGGAGGTCACCCATCCCTAGACTACTCGTAGCCAAGCACGCTTAACTGTGGAGTAACTAAGGAAATAAGCTCCCTAAAAGAAAGATGCATCTTGTTGGAATGAGTAGCCTGCTAAATCACTTTAAAGCAATCATGAGGGGTATTACATACACCCCCACTTGAGAACAACAACGCCCTCGTTGCGCCTGAGGACTCCACATATTCGGTCACAACGACCTGTGGGTCGCCCCAGCCTAGAAACTGATCGCCGGAGACTCCAGATATTCGGCCTGACGACCTGTGGGTCGCTCCTTATGACCATGCAGCCCCATAATCCTCCCCCACTAGGCGCCTGAGGACTCCTAATATTCGGCCTGACGGCCTTAGGGTCGCCCCAACACGCGGTCGCAGGATTGCTCTGTTACCATTTGTAACACCCCGACCCTTCCGGAGTCGAGTATATCGTCACCAATGCGCATCCAGGGCCAACAATTGTTCTCAAGAACCAACACAAGTTCTTCCGGCGCATTTTGTCCTCACTCATGCGCACCCTGAGAAACTTCCCAGGAGGTCACCCATCCCTAGACTACTCCCAGCCAAGCACGCTTAACTGGGGAGTAACTAAGGAAATAAGCTCCCTAAAAGAAAGATGCATCTTGTTGGAATGAGTAGCCTGCTAAATCCCTTTTAAGCAATCATGAAGGGTATTACATTTATGGCACAACATGGGAAAATGAAGAACAGGGAAGCTTACCTGCATTTCAAAGCTGAAGCTCTTCAGCGAGATCACAAGCGTGTTGGCCAAGATCTTGACCTGTTTTCCATACAGGTATCCAAAAGTGAATGAGATCATCACTGAACTTAGAGGTGACTTTGTGATGTAAATTCCAAGGAGTTATGTAGCAGTCACCTTATGTATACTTTTTATGTATATATCCTTATTTTTGATCAATTATCTATAATAAAATGAGTATTAATACTTTTTATCATATACATTTGTTTTGGTATCAATTAAGAACGAAAAAATGCAAAAAAAAAATTAGGATCAGAACTGATCCGGTTTTGAAGTAAACCGGATCAGTTAATATGAATAACTGATCCGGTTTTCCTTCAAAATCGGATCAGTAAATATTTTGGATCTACTGAGAGCCCACCCGATCCGGACCAAAACCAGATCAGTAAGCTCGGTTTTGACCGGATCAGATGGGCTTTTTTCCACTTGTGGTATTCAAAATTGGGACGATATAGTTACTTTGTTTGCTTTGGATAGAGCAACCGGCGATGGGGCTCAGCAACACGAGGAGTTCGCTACTACTATGGGCACTGAAACTGAAGGGGCGAGTACATCAGAGACTTCTTCTGGAGGTTCAAACAAGAAGCTTAAGAGAGATCGTCTAGCGGATGTTGGTAGTAGCTTTGCGGACTCTTTCAATGAGTATGTGAGTAAAGCGCAAGGTCATCCAAAACCATGTTCCCAAGAGATCTACGATGTAGTCTCTAGTGTTTTTGGGATTTTGGGTCAACAAGTGCTTAAGGCTGTGAAGAGGTTTATGAATGGGACGGTGAATGAGTTTAATATGCTAAAACATCTACCGGAGCAGCAAAAATTAGACTGGATTTTATTATGTATTAGTGATTAGTAGTTTTATTTCGATGGTTGTAGAGCTTGAATTACAATCCTAAACTTTAGCTTGGTTTGCCAAACTGTATTTGCATTTGGAATTCATGATTTGAAATTCTATGTATTCCCCAACAACTTGTTAGAATTTGAAATTCCAAATTTGAAATTCTTATGTTTCCCAAACACTGGACTTGGAATTGAATTCTAGAAGTTGAAATTCTGAATTTGAATTGAACTATTTGAAATGAAATATGGGTATCCAAACGCAACCTTATATGAATTTTTGTTATCCTTTTCGAACATTTAAATTATTATTATAAGGAATGATTTGATTGATTTTTATGAACTTTGTGTGTTCAAAAGTTGTTTAAGAGAAAAGGAGAATTATCTATTACTTACTAATTCGTATTATTATATTATCGCTTGATTAACATTAAGAAGGGTTTATTTTTCAAAGTCCACTTGATGGCAATTATTATTGCCCCTTGAAATAGATCTGTGACGGGATGACTAGCTTGGGGGTTGTGCACACTTAGGTAAAGGAAGGGAAGATAAGAAGATAATTGTTTTCAAGATTATTTTAATCCAAGTTATTTGGAAAGAGTTTGTTCTTAAAAGTTATTATTGAATTATTAGTTAAGGTGATTTTGAAATGTAAAATGTTGCGAACTAGCAAATGTGTTACCTATCTTGTACTTTTCGTGCTCAGTTTTAATACTGACGCGCATTTTTATTTTTCCTATTTGGCATTGCCCTATTTACCTTTTGGTAAGCAATTTTGCAGGTGAACTTTGAATGTACATGAGAGCATTCTAGGAAGGGGATCTTCACCTAGTTTAGGACGTTTTATTCTTTTTAATTTGAGACATTATTTATTTATAATAATAAAGAAGTATTATCTTTTGGTTAAGCCTTTCGTTTCAAGTTATTTGGTTAATTAGTAGTTAGTTGCCGACAAAGTGAAGGCACGTAGAGGTAATACTCCTAAATTACTCAAATATTATTTATTTAATTATTAGTTAACTCCGTTAATTAATAAAGACATCTGGTGAATTTTTTTAAAGGTCAGGGGTATATGGTGAATTCAAAAAAAAGTGGGGGTATTTGGTGAATAAATTTTTTTGTCAGGGGTATTTGGTGAAATAACCGAATTTTTAATTAACATATATTAGCATTACTCTTGATGTATTCTTGTAAAATCTCAATTCTTTTTGCTTTTATATGATTTTTGTGTCTGGTAATTGAGAGTAGAGGAAAAGGTTGATGTTATTCCCTATGTATGGGATAAGCAAGCAAGTCATATTGCATTGACTAGCAAACAGTAGTACTATGTGCATCATATATCTTTTCATGAGTACTTTTGTTACAGATGATTAACCATATGAGGGACATGTATTACTCTGAAGAACTTCTTTTGAAAGGAAAAACAGTTCCCGAATTTATAGATGATATTGTTGAGGCCAGTGATATTAACGCTTTTGACTCGGAGCCATGGGTCAGTGAAGAACCCTACTGTGTTATGTTAGCCTTAATTCACCTTCCCCAAATACCTAAATACCAAACCCTCTATGATAAATACGCTAATGTAGTCTTACCAAATAGGGAATGGAATAGGGATGATTACTAGTTATAGGGAATACGGTTATCCAAACTCTTCATCATTTTGGCACTGAGCTAATTTATGTAGAGATAAATGGGGCCCAAAGGGGTGAGGATGCCATTGATATTGACCTACTTAGCCCAGTATCCACAATTTCTTCAGTTGACAATATGGGGTATGAAGGTTTATCTGAGCCTGATAGTCCAAAATATACCCCTCGAGAATACCCAAGCGAATCTGATTATATGGCCATTGACGAGTTGGAGAATGTTATTGAGGCGGGGTACCCAGAGTTTGAAGTCTTCAATAACTGTAGACATATATAGTTTTGTTTTGGTTATGAAACAACCTAGTTGTCTTAAGGATATTTTAAGATAAATATTCTAGTAATAGTTTTGTATATGGTCCTCTATCTGGCCATGATTTATAGAATATATGATTATTATGTTTTGAATTAGTTATACTTGCATGATTGTTGAATTATCTGTTTGGTAGTTGCAAAATTATTCTATGAATGTTAGTTGAGATTTACCCTCAAACGCTCTTATTTATAGCAAAATGGCAGAAAGAAGGACAAGGAGTATAAGTTCTATGGTTAAAAGGCTAGCAAAGATAACAGAAAACATTACTCAAGTGATGGCTAATCAAGAAACTAAGCAGAGTGAAAACGATAACTTTGATGAGGTCTTTAAGAGGGGTAGCAACAGTCAAACCTCCGACTTACCATGGGAAAGAGGACACAACTAGCTTAGAAAACTAGATCCGAGAGTTCGATATGCTTTTTGATGCCATAGTGTGACTTGAAAACCCTAAAGTTAATAATGATGTTTATTATTTGAGAGATGAGGTAGACTTATGGTGGAAACAAAGGACAAACGATCTCTTAGAGGATTCGGACTTTGGGTGGAACAAGTTTAAATATGCCTTGGGGACTAAGTTATACCCTCTATATTTAAGTAAGCAAAAGGCTATAGAGTTCACCAATCTGAGGATGGGGACTATGTCTGTTAATGAGTATTATAGCAATTTTTGGAGTTAATGAGGTTCGCACCTGAGATAGTACTGTCTGAGCCTTTGAAGGCCCAAAGGTTTGAGCAAGGATTAACCTTAACCCTCCAAAGTAAGTTCGAAGGTGTAACTTTTGAGAATCTTGATGAAATTTATGGTGGAGCTGCTCACTAATATGTGATTAAAGGAAGAGAGCTTGAAGGGAACTCCTCTGGAGAAAAGACGAAGTATAATGGCAATGGGAGTCAGCAGAGTAGAGATGAGTAGCCTAAGCCCAATGGTGGTTTTAACCAAACTGAGAAATACGATAGGTAACCTAGTCGGAAGCCTAATGGGAACCAAGGGAATGAGAAGAAAGCTAAGAGAACCTTGTTCAGCTAAAGATGAAATAAGAACCATCCTGGGAAGGATTGTAAGGGCAACTTGGTGACATGTCGTTATTGTCAGAAATTGGGGCACCGGGAGTATGAGTGCTTTAGAAAAGCTGATAGGGAGCCTGCAGTCAAATCTTACCCGAGTAATAAGGTCCCTCACAATGATCAACAAAAGTCAGCTTCTTCGAATACCCATGTTAAACCACGGATAGGGAATCAGACTAATTAAAGGCAGAGTTTTTATCATGATCCACCGTGAGGCTGAGAATGTTTAATTCTCTGTCTGTCAAAGTGTTATCTAATTCTGGAGCATCTCATTCATTTTTTACAATAACTTTAGTGGAAAAGCTTCAGTTAGATAGTCCAGTGTCTATTTTAAGATCATATTACATTACCATCAGTTGAGATTTCTAATTGTACTAGGTTGCATAGTCAAGTACCCTTAGTGATAGCTGGGGTGATCTTTCCGTCCGACTTAGTTGAGTTTGACTTGACGAACGTCGATGTAGTTTTGGGCATGGCTTGGTTGGGAAGATTCAAGGCTCAGATTGATTGTGAGGTCAAGAAGGTGTCCTTAGTCGGCCCTAAGAAAGAAAGGGTGACTTATAGGAAGCTTGGGAAGGAGAAGGGAATAAAGATAGTGTCTGCGATGAGAATTCAAACTTATGTGAGGAAAGGATGCCCGTTATTCTTATGTGGAGTTCAGATGATCGAGAAGGAAGACGAGAATAGGGAGGTTCCATTTGTATATGAGTTTCCTAACGTGTTTCCTACAGAGATATCGGGTATGCCACCTGTGAGAGATCTTGAGTTCACTATCGATTTGATGCCAGGAACCAGACCTATTTCAAAGGCTCCATATAGAATGGCTGTAGCTGATATGAAATAGTTAAAAGTTCAGTTGGAGGAGTTTTTTGAAAAAGGGTATATAAGACCTAGGTCGTCTCCTTGGGGTGCACCTGTATTGTTCGTGAAAAAGAAAGATGGTAGTTTGAGGTTGTGCATTGACTATCGGGAGTTGAACAATGTAAAAGTAAGAATAAGTATCTGCTTCCATGAATAGATGATTTATTTGATCAATTGAAAGGAGCGGGGATTTTCTCGAAGATAGATTTGAGGTAAGGTTATCACCAATTGAGGATTGCTGACGGTGAAGCAGACGTTTTGGTGGCCGAACATGATGCGATAGGTAGAAAATTCGTGGCTATGTGTCTCACCTGCCAAAAGGTCAAGTTTGAGCACAAGAGACCACAAGGGAAGGTTCAGCCTTTGAATATTCCGAGTTGGAATGTGATTCCTTATTAATGGATTTCGTGTCTGCATTGCCAAGGACTAAGGCTGGAAATGATGCGATTTGGGTAGTGGTAGATCATTTAACTAAATTTGCAACTTTCATACCTATGAAGAGTACTTGGTCGATGGATCAGTTGGCTAAAGCGTATCTGAAGTGGGTGGTGAAATATCATAGTGTGCCTAAGGACATTATTTGAGATCGTGAATAGCAGTTCTTGTCCAACTTTTGGCAGAGTTTACAGAAGGCTTTCGGCACTAATCTGTTAATGAGTACAACTTTTCATCCTGCTACAGACGGACAAATAGAACGAACAATTCAGACTTTAGAGGATATGCTGTGATCTTGTGTCAAGATTTTGGAAAGAAACTATGACTTTTTGTCTTATGTTTCGAGGTCGAAACTTTATTTAAGGGGGGTAGACAGTAATACCCCATATTTTTGAGAATTTATTTAAGTAATTAAATATTATTTTTTAAAATAAATATTTTAAGCAAACAGGTATTTTAGTAATTTCACTGGTTGGTTTAAAATTATTTTGGCGGGAATATGACGCCAAACTTGGATTTGTTAAACTTTTGGATTTATATCCTAGTCAAAATTTATATAAGTTTTAAACATTTAAATGTTTAGTTATGATTTTCTTCTTTATGATGGAGATTTTAAAAAAAAAAAAATATGCGTGATGGTCTGCCACCTTAATTAGGGGGGTGGTGGTCTTGATTTTCCAAAACTCCCAAATTAATGTGTAGGTCAAGAATCTTGGGATTAATCTCCTAAATTATGGTGAAGGTTACAAAATATTTAATTTTGGAAATTAAGTACTCCCTATTCTACACGTATAAATACCCCAAACCTCAAGCCATATTTTCCATACAAAAACTTTGAAAAATCCAAACTCTCTTGCTTCAAGGTTCTTTCTTATTCTCTTCTTAATCTATTTTAGTTTTGTATTTCTTATTCAATTTTCAATAATTTTATTTGTTTTAAGTAAAAAGATTTTCATGTTTCTAAGTTTAATATTTTGTTCATTATAGGTTATGTATATAGTTAATTTCTAGGAATTCATGTTTAAGTTCATGTGATAAGTTACTTATTAGATTATTCTTATATTATTGGTTGGTTAGGAGAACGCTCAAGCATAAGATTAAGTGAAGTTCCTAGTACACTCTTTTTGCAAGATCTTGATACGTTACGTAGCTAAATCTTTTAAAATGTGGTTTTATATGTTAAAGTTGTTTATTGATTTAATGGTTGAATTGATTTAGAAATTTAGTTTAAAATGGTTACAACATTTTATTGTTCACTTTTGAAATAAAAAGAAGAAATGAATTTATCAATCATATTATATGAATGTGTTGTTACCTTTTTCGGAAATTTAAATTATTATTACAAGGAATGGTTGGATTTATTTTTATGAACTTTGTGTGCTCAAAAGTTATTTATGAGAAAAGGAGAATTATCTATGACTTACTTATTCGTATTATTATATTACCGCTTGATTAACGTCAAGAAGGATTTATGTTTCAAAGTCCACTTATTGGCAATTATTGTTACCCCTTTATATAGATCTGTGATGGGATGACTAGCTTGGGGGTGTGCATACTTAGGTAAAGGAAGGGGAGATAAGAGGATAATTATTTTCAAGATTAATCCAAGTTATTTGGAAAGAGTTTGTTCTTAAAAGTTATTATTGGATTATTAGTTAAGGTGATTTTGAAATGTAAAATGTTGCGAACTAGTAAATTTGTTACCTATCTTGTACATTTCGTGCTCAGTTTTATACTGACGCGTATTTTCCTTTTTCCTATTTGGCTTTGCCCTATTTACCTTTTGGGAAGTAGTTTTGTAGGTGAAAGTCACGTGGTGGTAGTTTGGGGGTGTTACGAATTTAGGGTTTGATTAATAATGTGTAATTTCGTGGTGATATGGTGTTCTTGTTATTTCTTTTTTTATTTTCGTTTAGATTTTGTGTTTTCTTGTAATTTCTTTTTGATTTTCGCATAGTTTTTCGTTTTCTCTTAATTTATTTATTTTAATTTCGTTTAATTTATTTTTTGGTTGATTTTCTATTTTCTTGTGTTATTAGTTTGGTTTGGAACTGTTGAATTCAATTTATTAACATTCAATGGTCCTTGTATTTTTTCATGTATTATTAGTTTGTCTATGTGGATAGTCACATTATTAAAGATTTAATTGGATACGTGACTGTATGTAAATTGCACTTCTTTTTCTAGATTTCACTAGAAGAGTATAAGGTGTTAAAGACTTAGTCCTTTTAACCACAAAAAACCCTCACATTACGGAAAGCTCTCTCACGAGAGACAATCACTGAAAAATGAATCGAATCCCCAGGCATCTCTGCATCGCAACCATCCCTTCTCACCTAATACCCTAGCCGCCTTCCTGCAAATTATCAGTTAAGGGTCAGGCGTGAAGAACTCGTTACAATCGACAAAGTGGCGGTCAGCTCCAAGTTTATTTATACTTTAGTTGAATCTAAGTTTTACTCCCAGCATAAATCCGACACATTTACTCCAAAAAAGCCAAATCCTTTCTTTTATCTCCAAGAATATTTAAGTGTTCAGATGGAAAGTTCTTCTGGTCCAGATTTGCCCAATTCCTCAGATACAAACTTCAAGCAAAATCGAATAATCCAGATGCAGAAGATGGGTGTAGTAATCCAACATCCGCCTACCAACAATCCTCTTCCTCTCTTCAGGTGGTCCCATGCTGTGGTAGGTGTTTTCTTTGATAACTCACCTCCCACGTCTAGTTTGGTATTTAATATTGTTAACAATCATTGGGAAACACGTGAACCTATCCACGTCTATCGTACGGGGCCGTACTTTATTCTCAAATGTCAAAATCTTACAGATAGGGATGCTATTCTTCATATTCACACTACTATTATCGATGGAAAGCCCATCACGTTTCGGCCAATCTCTTCTACCCAAATCCCCACTTCTATCAACTTTAATATTGCACGCCTGTGGGTGCGAATTCACGATCTTCCTTGGGGTATTCTGGGTAATGATTGAATGGTTCGTATCTTAACACGTGGGGAGGATTGATAGCTATGGTCCGGCTTTACCGTTACATCCATATCTTCGAGCTCGCGTGGTTATTATTCTCTCGCAACCACTAATACTTGGTTGTTTTTTACCACTTGATGATAATAGGGTCTCGTGGGTTTGTTTCCGATATGAAGGGATCTACAAATTATGTAAGGAATGTGGTTGTGTTGGGCATAATACGGAGCTTTGTAATCTTTCTGCTTATGATGCTCAGCATGTCATTCAACGGCGAGTTCGTGACTTGGAGGATGATGGCATGTTCGTTCTTCGCACCAACGAAGGTATTCCTTTATATACTAATATGATTCGAGGATTGAATGACAGGTTTATCAACCGTAATCCTCGGGTGAATCTTCGACATAAGTTTCCTCCTCTCTACGAGCAGCTTCGTGACCTGTATATGCATCCATCCATTCCGATCCACAACTACCATCTTCTAGATGATTCTGATGATATGTTCTATGAAGCTTCCCCGGAGATACCACAAAGATCTTTTCAAGGATATTCGGATCAAAACTTGCAACATCACACCAATCCCCCTATGGATTTTTCAAATGTATACATGCGTAATCTTTCTCTATCTAGGCTGCGGGAGAGGTTCCACATGTCTCCTACACCAGGTTCTAGGTATGGGCCAGTCGCTCCTAGGGCCCCGAAGGTTAAAAGGGTCAGTACAACTTTGGATCTAAATCTTCCACCTAGGATGGGAAGACCTAACACAAACCCTAATCCAGATCCGCCTATTAGGGCCTGAGGGTCTGTTGGAGGAGGACTGTTTCAAGCACTAGGCATTAGTTCTTGGGCCCACCGATCATTTAGAGCCGCAACGAATTTATGCCTAGGCCCACGAAGCTCCCCAATTTCGGGTACTAGCACTGAAATCCCTAGGATTCCCTATTCTCCTCTTGGGCCTACTATGTCACAATCTGGGCCCGCATGTATTGCAAATACTCTCGAAGCACTGGTCACTCAGGGATAGGCCATGAGAGCCCCTCCTGGGCCTAATGAGGCTGGCCCTAGTAATTGGTATGACCACCCAGCAAGGAACTCAATTCCTCCTCAGCACTTTCATGGGCCTGAACATCAAATCTCACATCGAGATCTTGGGTCGAATAGTGAAATGGAACCGATGGAGCTCCGAAACATCTCTAATAATATTAATGAGAAATTTCGAATCTCCCCCCCTCCCTTTGCAGATCCAATTAACCCATTTTTGCAGGTACCTAATCTCTCTGGCCAAATTCAAGCGAATCATCAACCTGAAGAGATTTACTCACCAACAAGACCGCTCCAAATTTCCATGAATCAGTCTTCAGATGATGCTTCGGGCTCCTCAATTTCAAAACCTCCTATCCTTCCTCAGCCTATTGTTCTTGCATTGCAATGCACTTCAGCCATGTTAAGCGACAAAAAGAGAAGAGATCACCCAATCCTTCGAAGCCAATTAGCTGCAAGTGTATTAATTCCAATAGGCGAGACTGAACAAGCATGAGTTAAAAAAAGAAGAGGCGATTAGAATAATGGGAGGCAAAGGGTGGATTCAACATCTGGCTCCGAGATAAAGACAAATCCTTTAAAGCAAAAGCCATAATTGATCTTTCTATGGCTAAAAATTTGGGGGTAACGCCTGATGAGTCAGTTATCTCTACTGGTGCTATGAAGCGTCACGCAAGGGTTTCACCGAAGGATCCAACAGGAAATTAACAGCATAAACACAACAAAGTTACGGGTATGATTGAAGGTGAAAGTTGTTTTGCCGAAACATCAAAGGAAGAAGAGATGGAATTACACTTTGCGCTGGCGATTTCCATGACTGACCTGACTCAGTCACCCAGTGATCAATGAATGCCATCTCATGGAATTGTCGGGGTTTAAACGCCAGTGATAGTCCGATAATTCCCTACTTATTCTGGCTTGTTTCTCAATATCATCCATTGTTTTTGTTCCTACAAGAAACTAAATGTAGTGTTGAATATGTAAGTAATATGCTACGTAGTACTCATCCTAGTTTTGTTTATGGTGTAGATGCTGAATCATCAAGCGGTGGAATCGTTGTTTTTTGTTGGGGACCGTTTGATGTTGATGTATTATGTAGTACTAAACATTACATCTTTTGTAAAATTTCAGAAAGAAATGGGAAAAAAGGTTCATCTTGTTTTTATACGGCGAGTCGCACCTTCAACATCGCTCCACGCTTTGGGGTGAACTTCAACATCTTTTGCAAAGTTATAGCCATTACTTGATAATCGGAGATATTAACCAAGTGGATTAATATGAAAATAAATTAGGTGGATCATCATTACTTAGGGGCTGGGATGAAATTATCGCTTGGAAACACGATCTACATCTGCAGGATATTCCATTCATAGGGCCACGCTTCACGTGGTCGAATAATCGTGACCAACATGATCTCGTCATGGAAAGACTCAATTGTGCATATGCTTCCCCGGGATGGTTTGATGAATTTCCAAATACTATGATTGGAAATTTTCCGATCACCACGTCAGGTCATGCGCCAATTTTAACTGAGCTATCTCCTACTCTACCAACAAATCTTTGGCCTTATCAAGTCGAGCCTTGGTGTCTTTCGAAACCTGAGGTTCAGGCAATAGTCTCGGAAGTGTGGGCCGTGAACATTGAAGGTTCACTAATGTATTCTCTCACGAGAAAACTCATAGTTGCACGACAAATACATAAATATTGGTGCCTTCACAAAAAAATTATTTTGGGAATACACTGGAAGTCCATTTTGGATCAGCTCCACCCTCTCGGCACCTGCATCAATTCCCTCTCCGAGGCTCATCTTTTGGGGATAGACGTCGAAGTCTTATCGATGAAGCATCGCTAGCTTACTTATATTGGAAACAACGAGTTCGAGATCAACATATTCGATTTTGGGAGCTCCCCTCCTACCTTCTCTTTAATCGCCTTAAGCAGCGTAAGAAGCGAAATCAAATTTATATGATAAAAGACGATCAAGGAAATTGGATTGATGATCAACAGGAGATTATAAATCTTATTACTACTCATTTCAAGTCATTATATTCTGCTTCCAATCTAGAAACGTCAAGCGTGCACGACCACATGGAAAACATTGATTTAGTTCTGGGAATTACACCTGCCAACTATCTCTTGTCATGATACTGACTCCTTTCTTGTTTTTTTTTTCAGATTAGGAAATTCGGGATTCAATGTTTGATATTGCCAATGACAAATCTCTGGGTTTGGATGGGTTTCTAGCTGAATTTTTCAATATTTTCTGGCAAACTCTAGGGAGCCATGGCCTTCAAGCCGTCCGCCGATTTCTTTCAACATGATACTTGCTTAAGGAGTGGAATAATTCCCTTTTGGTCCTCATTCCAAAAATAGAATCTCATGAGGAGGTAAATCAGCTTCGCCCTATAAGCTTATGTAATGTTATCTACCTATGCGCTTCAAAGTGTTTGGTGAATCGCATGAAACCTTTACTGTCCAATTTAATTGATAATTATCAAAACGCCTTTGTTCCTGGTCGTCAAATGGGAGATAATAATATTATGATTTTGCCTCGTCATTAATAAGCAAAGAACAGGGTCGCGTCATCTTGCTGCTCTTAAGATTGATATGAATAAAGCGTTTGATAGAGTTAGCTGGGTTTTTATTTTGAAGATTTTGAATGCGTATGGATTTCCAGCACATTGGATTTAGCTAGTTCACCAATGCATCTCCACGGTTTCATATAGAATTTTAATTAATGGAAATCCACAGATGCGTTCATTCGTCAGTGTGGGTTGAGATAGGGTGATCCTCTCTCCCCCTATTTATTTTTCTTCTGCATGGATATCCTTTCACGTATGACTTCCCCGACCGAGAACATACGGTAGTTTCAAGGAATTTTGGTTCGTCAGCAGGGTCCAACTTTCTCTCATCTGTTTTTTGCGGATGGCTCATTTTCTTCTTTCGAGCCAATGAAGCTGCTTGCACTAATTTGAAGATCATGGCCCAACGTTTCTGTAATATCTCAGGGCAAATGCTTAATCTTCAAAAATCTTTTGTTAAGTTCTGTCCCAATGTTACACAGGATCAACAACAGATTTTCAAGGACATTTTAGGGATGGAAAGTCAGGACTCGGTAGGCATGTATTTGGGTGTTCAAGTGGATATTCAGGGTCCTAAAGTTCGGCATTTTACTCCACTTCTTGACAAGATCTGCAACAAAATATCCCAATGGCACTCCCGACCTATCTCACAGCCGACCAAGCTCATCATTATTAACTCCATCCTAGTTGCCTACATCATGCATCAGTTGGCGGTTTTCCGGATTCCAAATACTATCATTAATAAAATTGATAGTATTCTTGCTCGGTTTTTCTGGGCCAACTCTCAAGACAAGGGTATTCATTGGCAGAAGCGGGACATAATTCAATCTCCCTAAGGCTTGGGCGGACTTGGTATCCGAACCCTGGGTCTTTTTAACAAGTCTCTTTTGATGAAACGGGCTTGGTGAATACAACATCATCCACAGCTTCTTATCTCCAAGGTGTTCAAATCAGTTGGGCACAATTACAGTCGTCAGGCTCCACGTCGATTTAATATTTCCTGGGGTGAACGTGGTTCATGGCAAGAAGGAAGGAAGCTCCGGCAACAATGTGTTTGGAAAGTTGGAAACGGTCATGCCATCGTTGCATCTACTGACAAATGGGTAAATGGTACTACGCCAATCGTGCGGGATGTTGTCTCCCTTCGAGAAGCATCAAGGTTAAGGGTTTGTGATTTGATATTACCACATCATCATGGTTGGGATATCCATAAGATTCACAGGTTTTTTATTCCAGCTGGTGCTCACCAGATCCTAAGTCTGGAGCTCCCGAGCACCTCAACTATTCAGGATAGTCTATATTGGTTAGGTACGAGATCTGGTGATTTCACTACCAAATCGGCATACATGCTGCTTTGGAAACAACAGGAAAATGATATTTGTAGCATGACAACTCCTTTTCAGTTGCAGTTTAATCGCATTTTGTGGAGTCTGAACATCATGCCTAAGTGGAAGCTCTTCCTCTGGAAACTTTCTTAAAATATCCTAGCAACGAAAGAAAATATCTTTCGTCGAGGAATTGGTGTCTCGGATAGTTGCCCTATTTGTTTGGAAGAAGCGGATAGTTGTTGTAACAGCCCGGATTTTCCCGACCAGCTTACAGATAATTAAGGACAGCAGAAGAGACTCTGGTCGAGTTAACCCGAACTATTACCACAAACTGTTTTTATATTATAAAGAATCAAATAAATGCTTAGGTGCTCTTAAAACTTATAACAACACAACACAACATCAACACAACAATAACAATACATAACCATACATCAACACCACAACAGCAACACCATCATCATCATCATCATCATCATCATCAACAACAATAACTCACAACACAAGAAGGGGGGGTTAATAGGGTTAAGGTGACCGACAATATGGAGGGTGGGTTTTAGTTCCCAAATACAACCAACAAAGAAATATTTTTTCCAATATGCTCAACTAACTTTGGATATCTAAAACCGAAAAAAATAATGCTAATAATAATAACTTTATAAAATTAATACAATAAATATATTACAAACATGACAAATAAAAATTTATATTTCAACCCAATAAAATAACAATATCAGGAACATAATTCACTTTATAAATATAACTAACATTTTAATAAATTATTTTAAAAACAAGCCTGTTACATACTACCACCCTTATCAAAAGTTTCGTCCTCGAAACTTGCAAATCATTATTTTAAAGAAAACCAAAATCTCAAGGTCGCAAGATATTAGGCGTCCAGCCTCCATTCTACCATCATCTTTTTGTATCTCTACTTCAACTTAACTCGCGATATAAAGGAGCAAAGAAGACAAAAGGGGTAAACTTATTGGCGTTGGATTCTAATCATCTCATTTGCAGAAATCTTGTTTGAAATTCATTTACTTAAGCAAGACATATAAGTTTCAAATAATAGCATAGACAAGACAAGGCATTAGATAACAATACCATACAAATCAAATGATACAAAGACGATATAGTACGCCTTCACATAAATGGATTCATATAGCACACGCAAAAGCGCAAACACTCATACGGCTTGATTCATTTATACCTTACACTTTAGCTAATCCTTTAAACCTATTTTCAAACTCTACGCTATGATATGGAGATCACAACGTATCCAAAAATAATCAAGCTCTGATACCACTTGTAAAAGCCCGGATTTTCCCGAGCAGCTTACAGATAATTAAGCACAACAGAAGAGACTCTGGTCGAGGTAACCCGAACTATTACCACAAACTGATTTTATATTAAAAAGAATCAAATAAATGCCTAGGTGCTCTTAGAACTAATAACAACACAGCACAACAACAACACAACAATAACAATACATAACCATACATCAACACCACAACAGCAACACCATCATCATCATCATTTATAACTCACAACACAAGAAGGGGGGGTTTATTGGGGTTAAGGTGACCGACAATATGCAGGGGTGTGTTTTACTTCCCAAATACAACCAACAAAGAAATATTTGCCCCCATATGCTCAACTAATTTTGGATATCTAAAACCGAAAAAAATAATTCTAATAATAATAACTTTATAAAATTAATACAAAAAATATATTACAAACATGATAAATAAAAATTTATATTTCAACCGAATAAAATAACAATATCAGGAACAAAATTCACTTTATAAATATAATTAAGATTTTAATAAATTATTGTAAAAACAAGCCTGTTAGAGTTGTCATCATCTCTTTCGTAATTGTCCCTTGGCTATAGAAGCATGGGGTTTTCAACATCAGGCTTCTAATGATCCGGTTAGCACTCACAGCTTGTTTGCGAAATGGCTCATGCACAAGGTCCTACACTTCATATACAATGAAGGGTATAATAGCCCACTCTTAATTTCCTTCGTCAATACGATGTAGGCCATTTGGACAACTAGGAATGCACAAGTCTTTCAACGCATTCGGGCAACAATCAAAGTCTTCGAGCATCAACTCCAAATTGGCAATCAACAACATCTGACGTTCTCACACTCGCCCTCTCGGGCTAGCAACCCCACTCTAAAGGATGGTCCTCCTCCGGGGTTTATTTTTTGCTCACTTTGGTAGGCATCGCCAGGAAACACCAAAAACAATATTCCTTATTAATGGCTCCTGGAACAACAGGACGAATCAAGGGGGAGCCGCCTGGGTTATCAACTTCCAAGATGACGTTGCTTCAACTAGTGATACAAGAATGCTCTATGCCTCCTCCGCTCTCCATATGGAAGTCCACACTTGCCTTCTTGCACTTTGCTGGGCCAGATATGTGTCACTTAACAGCATTGCGATTCATACGGGTTCAAATGCGTTGGTTCGACTACTTCAGACCACTACAACGTCGGATATCTCCATTCGTTATTCACTTTCTACCATTAGGCAACTTGCAAGCACGTTTGGTTGGTGTCGTATCATCAAGGTCCACAGGGACGATATTACTCTGGCTATTACATTAGCAAGAATGTCTAGACGTTTATTTTCCTCTTTGTTTTTCGGCTAGTATTTTTACTTTGTATATTTTCTTGTTGTAAAAAAAAAAGACTTCGTCTCTTTCTGTTTAGTGTGTTTGACAAAGATTTGCTTACTTCACCTTACTTTTTCTATCAAAATTTTCACTTTAATACTAATGTATTCTTACGATATAGTAGTACTTATGTTGATTCTGATTTGTCACTATTTTGCTATGATTTCACTACTATAATTTGATCTGAACACTGTGATATATTATATAGTTTCAGAACCTTGGCCTTTTTGCATATGGTCTTTGTAATGAACCATGAGACGATTTATGACTCTTGTAATATAAGTATTGTTTGATACATGATGCTATTAGAACAATCTTTCAATTTCTTTGGGCATCCTAAATTGTCGCGTTTGACATGGATATTATTTGTAAGGCATAGAAACATCAAAATTATACCTTGTTGGCTTGTTCAGTATTGATCGGTAGACTAAACTGTAATTCACTATACACCGTCGGGCATCAAGTTGATAATTCTTTGCAATTTCACACTTTCTGGAGTATGGCATTAATTTAAGTACCCTTAGATTGCTTTGTAATATTGCAGAGGGTTTGCATTTGTTGTATTTGATGGAAAATACGAGAAATAACCAAGGAAAATTAGTGAGGTGAGGAATTTACCGTCAATCTTATGGCCTTGGGTCGGGTAACCTTGGTTCGGAATGGTTTTGGGTCGGGTAGCCTTGGGTCGGTTTGGATTTGGGTCGAGTTCTATTTGGGTCGGGTAGTAATTTGGTCGGTTTGATATTGGGTCGGGTTGATATTGGTTGGATCGTCAATGGATCGGGTGTAATTAGCTCGGGTATAACTGGGCCATTTGCGGGTGAAGTTGGGTGCCTCTGTTAGTTTTGGGTTAGTAATAGGTTGCGTCTGGGTCATACGGCACGGGTCCAACTGGGTACGGGTACAACTTAGGTCGTTCTTTTTTAGAAGGAAATGTTCAAGTTAGTTGATAAATCCGCTTCCGACTTATTAGAAGCGCAAACAAAGGTATGTAAGTAATAATGGTATAAGCTTAAAGAAAATTACTTATTTTTTTAATTTGCCAAAAATGTTTATTGTTATTTATAAAGATTACTAGAATGGTGATAATGATGGGTTCCCCGAATAATTCTCTTCAAAGTGCAAATCCCTCATGCTAATAAGATTGGTCAGTCTAAGAACTTTACCATTGTTAACATTATAGACGATCAAAGTATTATAGACATGTGGATGGGGATGTACATGAGATTAGTGATATATGGTTTTTTCTAATTAGCATAATTGTAAAAAAAAATTATTTTAATAATTATTTATAGTGCTTTTACTTTTGTTTTAGACTACTAACTGAACTATCCTTTAGATGAAAGTGCAAAAAGAATGGAAAAGGAACTAGAGAGTGTAAAAGAAGTTGAATTGGGGAAGGTAATATTATTTTTTAGGAAGTGTATATAATTTTGTTCTAACTCAAAAAAATCACCCCTAAGTAATTAATTATATTCACTTTTCCTTATAGGACATTAATATATTCTTGAAAATCAAGATGAAGCAATTTCAATTCCACGTCAAAAGCGTGTACGTGAAATTGATGATGATGGTTCAAAGGAGGTTGATAGTCCCAATTTGGATTCCTAATTATCAACTACTAAGAAGGAAGTTATTATGAAGGTTAAAAAGAATGGCCAAACCTAGAGGATTTTATTCAAACATTTCTAAATAATTTATGCCTTTTGAGAGGTTGAACTTTTGCTACATTTGTTGTTTTGAATAATTTAATATGAATTATTCACATTATACTTTGAGATGTTGAACTATTGCTAGTTGTTTTGAATAATTTATTATTATAAGAAAAGGCACAATTTAAACCCGTTTTGATATATTGAACTATTCCTAGATGTTGAACTATTGATACCAATTTTTGGGCCCATAATGTCTATTATTTATCCCTTGCATAAAATTATTTTCAGATGGCTAAAACCATATGTAACCTTTAATAATACGTCAATAGTTTTTATTCCACCTAACTATGAATAAATACAAATAAGCTGATTATTACATTAAAAATTACAATAACAAATTACAAATCTCTATTATATAAGCCAAGGGACGAGGTGTGGTGTCCTCCTTTCAAATGACTAGAATACCCTCTAATTAATTAAAACAACATTTTCTTTTTCTAAAAAATTAAAAAAAATGAGAATCAATGCAACTTGCCATATAGAATAAGTCAAAATTGGAATATGCAATCACCATCATTAATAACTTGACAAAATAGATGGAAACAATCAATTCACGAAATTAATTAGAATATTCAATCAAAAAAAGTTAGCGATATATCCTGACAACAGAATACTTCGTATTTGCAAAGTTCAAACAATATGGTTTATTAACAATTACAATCGTTAAAGAACTATACTAAAGTCGCTGATAAAGAATTATTAAATCATCGATCAAATTTTTCAGTGGCGGTATTGAACAGTTAAAAATCGGTCACTTGCAATTTAAAAATCTAATAACATCTACAAAAGAACCTCAATAATTTACATCACTACCAAAATGATTTTAGATTATAAAAAATATGTATGTTCGGTACATAAGGTTGTTGACGCACGCATCGCGTGCATATACGACTTGTATTAATTATTACAACCCAAGCAAGATAGTTATTAGGTGGAAAATCAAATATTGACATTAAAATATTAGTCAATATGGTTTATGAAGCCATTTTTCAAAGCAAACATAAATATTGCAGATCTCATATAAATAATAAAATAGTTACAGATTTACTACCGTTATTACTTTTATCTTCATAAATATTGGAAATTTCCTCTTATGTTTATTGGATTACATGGCAACAATTCCAATTTATCATGTCCTAAGATAAAATCCGAGTGATAATATTAGCAAATTGAACCTTTTTCTTATAAACAAACAAATCATATGCACAATATTATGATCGTCTTATAAATCAAATCTAATAAATAATATAACAACAAAGAATAGGTACATAGGGGGACTAATTTTATTAGATACAAATCATAGTTGATAAATATATCATTTGTTCATGTACTCAAATTTTATTCTATTTGATATAATTGTAATAAACGGACAAATTTATCAGCACGATTTTATAGATTAGTTATGTAAAACGTTCAACTACTCTAATTTGCTTTGAAAATTTTTCTAAACTTTCTTTAAAACGAAAACTTGATGATATTAGCAAGATTGTGATTGATAGAATTGCACTAAATGGACACTTTGATTAACACGATTTTAAGCATTGATTATGATCATTGATATTATTGCACTAAATGATCAATCTGATTAACGCAATTTTAGAGATTTAATTATAAACTATTATATGAAAACAAGCACGATTTTAGGGATTTTATTAGCCGAAATTATGGATCACAAAAATGTACTCGTCTAATAAAATCTTGAATGAAAATTCACATTATATATTTTCCTCTTTTATATGATTCTTTAAGATTTTATCTTAATTATATAATCTAAGTACTATCAGTTATTTTCGGTTTACTCATTATGAACAAACAACACAACACATTTAAAAGTACTCATCACTATGCTACCTTCTCAATTTTAGATCATCCACCAAACATATATTGAATAATTAGGAGATTAAAGCATTCAAACACAATTTTTTTTTTGTGAGCATCAGAAAGGAATAGAAAAAGAATGGATAAAGAAAATGCAAAGCTAACTCGTGACAAAAGAGAAGAGCAGTTGGGGAAAATTATGGTTCAAACAACAAACGTGCACAAGGTATTACATGTCTTCAATTTTTCTTTGTTTTAAACATGTCCAATTACTCAAATTATAATCAAATATATGCATAATTATACTAAATTAATGAAAAATTGACTAATGAATCACCTAACTCAAATTACTGAAAGTGTGTTTACAATAAAATATATATATTCGACCTAATATTATTGGTAATCATTCATGCATGTTATCTATCAAGTAGAATAATTAATTTTTTTGTCTTACCATAATTATACAAATCAGAATATACAATTACTTAAATTAGATTTATAATTAATTGAATATTGAAATTAGATAGTAATAACAAATATCAATTAGGAAAATTACAACATAATCATATTATTATTATTTGAAAAAACACGAATAATATAGATAGAAAAAAAATCATATTAGATTGTTAAATAATAATATTATGTTATTATTTTTTTAAAATAATTATATTTGTAAACATGCATGCAAATTATTTATTAAATATTATATAAAAACAAATTGTGTTGTAATTTTACATATATGATAAATCGATATTTGCCTCAAAAAATTTCAAATATGCTCAACTTCATGTCTTCATCTCCATCTTATTCCAAAAATATCCTCTTAACTTTCTTGATCCCCAGGTGCTCCATTGTGAATTTAACTTGCTAATTTAACAAAAAACATGAAAACCAGTTTGCATGTCTCTAATCTAATAATCTGATTTTGTCAATAACAAAAAGTATAATTTGTTGCCAATTAAAATAAATATGACAATTAGAAAATAGAGTTCATTTTAGTATATATATAAAGAAAATCCGATTAATATATATTTAAAAAACATATTTGTGTATATTGGATTACAGAATAAAAATTATGAAATAACAATTTTCAAAATTATTAGATTTATAAAAAATAGATTAATATTAAAAAAAAATCAGATGATTATACATGCATAGTTTCAAAAAATTATATAGAGTCACGTATAACAGCTCATTAATTTAAAAATCAAATCATTATACATGCATAGTATTCTCAAAGTAGTAAGCCACAACTAATTAGATAATTAGATAATTATTTTGTATAAAATAGCCGACTAATACAAAAAATTAGATGCTTAGATTAATAAAATAAACTACGTTAAATATATATGAAATTATGTTATTAGTATACATGCATGCAAGTTTTGTAGTAATTATTATGTAACAAATTATTTCTGTATTTTTAGATTTATAAAAATTATTAGTGTAATTGTCAAAATTGTGAGATTGATAAAAAACCGATTAATATAAAAAAGATCAGATTATTATACATGCATAGTTAAAAAAAATTATATAAAGTCACGTATAACATCCCATTAATTAAAAAAATCAGATCATTATGCATGCATAGCAGGGCGTATTAAGGGGTGGTACAAGGGATACGATTGCACCCCCATTATTTTTGGGGAGAAAGAAACAGAGAAATCTAGAATTGTATAAATATTAAATCCGCAGTTAATAAAGAGCAAATGAAACTCGTCTAGTTGTCTCACTGGAAATGATGCAGAATTTTAGTACCGCGAGTGTATGTAGTGAGGTCTTTTCTTCGAAGCTACAAATCAGCAATTCAATTTTGGTTGGGCATATGTGAGGACTAAGGTATCTAACATTTTGTTTTTCTTCCCTTAGTTTTTAAAAATCTTTTGCATACATAGCAATTTTTCTGATTATATCCTTCAACTTAATATTAATTCTAAACTTTCAGTATTCACTAATTAAATAATAATTTGGATTCACTTTAAATTTTTTAATCTCACAGTATATATGAAATTACTATCATTTTCTTAGAGACATTTTTGTGGTATACCTAGCAAGAAGAATTACCCATTAATCTAAAAGAATGAGTTCATCTATCTTAAAAAGACTAGTTATTGGCTCAATTCATAACAATTCGGTTGATTAACTTTTGCAACTGGTCAATCATACAGTTAGTGATAAAATTTGAGTTTTTGCTCATACCTTGCCATGATTTTTTGCTCAAACCTTGCCATTGTTGGCAAATTTGTTATCGAAACTAGATAACCTATTTTTTGATGAGGCTAGTTACTTATGTATCCGTACCTTTTTTTTAAATTCATGGATACGCCACTTATGCATAGTATTCTCAAAGTAGTAAGCCACAACTAATTCAAATTATTAAAAAATTATTTTATATAAAACAGTGGACTATTAAAAAAATCAGATTCTTAGATTTATAAAATAAACCCAGTTAAATATATATGAAATAATGATATAGTATACATGCATGCATGTTTTGTAGTAATTATTATGTAAAATATTATTTCTGTATTTTTAAATTTATAAAAATTATCAGTGTAATTCTCAAAATTATTAGATTATTTAAAAAACGATTAATATTGAAAAAAATCGGATTATTATACATGGTTTGTTTCAAGAAAATCATATAAATTCATTTATAACAGCCGATTAATTGAAAAAATCATATGATTATACATGCATATTATTCACAAAGTAGCAGGCCACAACTAATTCAGATTATTAGATAATTATTTTATATAAAACACCTAATTAATAAAAAAATAAGATTCTTATATTTTTATCAAATATCCTTCTGAATGTATATATTATATAATTATATAAGTATACATGTATGCAAGTTATATAGTACTCCCTCTGTTTTTTTATCTTTCTCGCTTGGAATCTTAACACTATTCATACTTAGAGAGAATCATCTCAATTTTTCTCAATTTATAAGAAAAAATATAGTCATATGGGGTCTTGTTTGGTTCGTCTCAAATAGTATTAAATCTGGATATTCTGATCCGAAATCACCAAGACTAATAGAAGACAATTATAAAATGAGAAGCGAAATTTAGGTATTTGTTATTTGATGTTTTGATTCTTATGTGAAATTTATTGTATGTATATATTGTCAATATCTTAAAAATATTTTTAATTATTTAATTTAATGCAGTTGGAGACAAAGACCTATTTCGATTAGGAGAAAGACGTTCATCATTCAAACACAAAAAATACGTCGTTCAGAGTAAAAAGGTCTTGAAACAAGTTAGACAATGTATTAATTTAGCTATTCTATTTTCTTTATTATACGAGGTGATATATTATTTTATTTTATTTTTCTATTAAATGTATACATATTCTTTTTATTATATATCTTTAATCATTTATTTTGCTTTCAATACGTATAGGAGATTCAATCGATTAATTAACTATAAACATAACAAACAGTACTTGTAGGCGTGTTTTAATTTCGCCTACGCGGTGTGAGCGTGTATTTGACTACCCCATTGCTAAGGTTTTATTGAAATATTTTCGAAGTCGCCAACAAGTCTTTAAAGGAAGACTCATAAACCTAATTGGATATTGGGACAAATTAGGGACTTATCCAATGTAGTTTTTCCCGTCCTAACTCCATAGATGGTCAATGAACCAAAAATTGAGTTCGAGGGTGAGGGTACAAATACGTTCATAATGAACCACATTCGCCCATTGCTAGCCTCTACTAAATATCAGTTCATGCAAGTTTTATGCAATAGAATAACCAAATAATATTTTCACGCACCCTAAAAAAATTAGTCTGGGTTGGTTTAGGAAATACATAAAAGACTATTTTTTTGTGATATGTTATTAAGCAATCAAAATTACAAGGAACCTAGCAGGTTGTCCAAATTATCTAATTAATATTAGAATAATTCTTTAGATATTTGATTAGCAACAATAACATGTGGGTGATAAAAAGGCATGCAAGACCCTCAGGATTATACCGTGGCCTAGGTCTCAGAGATTGACAACCTTCGGGACGAGCGATCGTGAAGCCTGAAGATCTGAATGTCTGAAGATATTTGTTTTTATACGTTTGTAGATTTGAAAAGTATGAGTTTTGTAGAGAGGTTTTCGTATATATTCGTAAAGTGTAAAGTCTAAGTATTGTAGTCGAAGTATTAAGTGTAGAGAAAAACCGTTTTTGATTTGGGAAAATCGAAGCCTATTTATAGGAAAACCGAAATTGCGCTTCACACGCCAGTTGCGCCAGGCGCAAGTAGGTGTGTGATGCACATACACACGTGTCAGGTGCACATTGGTGCGCCTGACGCGACATGACCAATCAACTGTGCCCACGTGGCACACGCTTTAAAAAAAATAGAATTATCACTCTGTGCATCGCATAGAGGAGTGCGCTCAGCAGACGACTCTGTGTGATACACAGGTCTATGTGTCAGGCTTGTGCGCTTAGCGCACGACTGTGCTTTTGGCGCACGACTTTGCGCTCGGCACAAGCTGGTGCGTTTAACGCACCGCCTTGCTTTTGACACGTTTTGAGAGCTTGTTTTATAAAACGCGTTTTAACGATTTCATTTTATCTTTTAACTCCGGAAATACGATTTTACGGGATAAAATCCGATTTTAATTATAAAAATATCTTTGAAAATATTAATTATTATTAAACAATTAATTGGGCTTTTTCAAAGACTTGAGCTCAAAATACAATTAATTGTCATGAATAATTAAGTGGACTTTCAATACGATTTTGGATCATTAAAATACGCTTTAACACTTTTTAAAATTATTTAGGCTCTTCGGATTGCTCTGCCCTTGGGTCGAACCAATTAAGACCGCGGTATGTTTCATCATTGGGCCCTTAAATGGAGAGACACGATTATGTGTCTACAAAATCCCCCACTTTGACAGAGGTTCAGGAAACCGACAGTCAAAGTACACGGTGTCGGGAGAGAGAACGATTCTAAACGCTCTGCAGTTTAGAACTGATCTATATACGCCGGTCTCTGCAAAACAAAGTTAGTATGCAGGACAATAACTACAAGCAATTTGATTACCTCTAGGAAAAGATGTTAGCAGATAGGTGCAAACAACTCACATAAAGCACATAATGACGTAAAAATGCAAACTTAGACTCTCTAAGGATCCATGAGACGCTATACAGGGACTAAGGTTATGCAAAGCTAAGGAAGATGACACGTCATGCAAGGTTAGGGTTATGTAAGACTAGGATCTACGAAATGTAATGTAAGGTCAGGGTTTTTCAAGGCTAAGAGATCTGGATATGTAGAGCTGCGATGCAGAAAGCCCATGGCTCTCAAGTGATTTACTTGAGCCATGAGGATAATAGGGAAGGTCATAAAGAGGAAATGCCAGCAATACCACCCTTTAAGTTGGTTAAGGATTACATTTACTGGCCCATTCCTCAGGATGAACGTGATCAGCCGAGCTGGAAGCCATATATGAAGTAAATTGAGAGAATCGATAAGAACTTCCATTGATTTTATCAAGAAACCTGGACTGTCCAATACGATGGAATAATAGATTCTCCAGCACACAAGGTCGCAGCTCTTCAGTCAATCACGAAACCCTATATATTCCTTGACGAGATCGATTACGACACAAGAGCGTCTTGTATGCCAGTGTGTAAGCTGGGCAGCATGGCTAGTTGACCAAGAAGACAATCCATTATATATCAAGAAAAGAGAGGAGAGGTGGAATAGGCGTCTTCAGACGAGAGAATACATGGCATGGCGCCAGAGAACTGAATTCTATAGAATTTAAGAACTACTTGAGTTACTTTTTGCTTCCATGTTTTACTTTGTAGGCAGAGCTAAGTGTGGCTTGATCCCCTAAAAAAATATCTAATGTTGCATGCATCTGTTTTAATCTGTCTTTACTATGTAATACTACCTATGTTCCCAAATACTAGTTATACTTACACTTTTTACGCATGCTGATGTAATACTTTAAGCCTTTATATCTTTAATTTTGTATTTGTAAAAAATATAAAAAGTCGATATTCTAAAAGAAAATATCTAGACGAATCAAACAAGACCTCACATGACTATATTTTCTCTTACCCATAAATCACAAATTATAGTCAAATTGAAATTTGTGAATAGTGTCAAAAGTCAAAGCGTAACAATTATTTAGGAACGAATGTAGTATACTAAAAGGGGTACGTTGGCAACTCATTTTGAGTGCAGCTAGAAAAAAAAATATAATAAAATATCATAGAACTCCGTTGAGCCTAATTCTCCATGTTAAAAAAAAAAGAAAAAAAAGAACTTATTTTCATGATCTCAAATCTACATATGAAGATACGTAGGCAACCTTCGGGTTCGACCCCTTATATTTGATATTTTCCTTTATGGCTTCAGAAAATTGTGTCACCAAAGAAGTTGAAGGTAACTACCATATGCAGATAACCACAAGACATGGTGATATATGGGGCATAATAATTTGCCCAACAAGGACACATGCCTCGTCATCTATTTCGTCTTTTATGTTTTTTCTTCTAACAACATGAAATGGAAGGATATTACCACATTCGATTTTAACAAATACATATATATTTCTGTCCCGTCCTTAAAAAAAAGCGAGTAAAAAAATGTGTCACAAAAATTCAATAAAGAGTACAAAACAAAAATGGTAGTGTTAAGGTTTTACACCTCTGAAAAACAATGAGTAAAATGATAACTGGAAGTTGGGGTTAAAAGTTTTCTTGAAAGTATCATTCCTTCCATTCCCTATAGGTAATAATATAATTAAAATAAAAGGAAAAAATAAAGTTTTGTCCGATTCTTGGGCTAACTTTTTATCTCATTCTACAGGAACTCTACCTAGGCCCGCTCAGGATGTAGACTGATTCACTGAAGTTATGACCATTGTGAACGTTCCCGTTCAGTACTACCTTCATTCTTGTCTACATCAGTTGTGTTCTCTACTACAGGTCGCGACAATATATCTGAATTTCCGACCAATGAACACCCACAAAACTCTATTCGTTCATCGGATCTAATGGTTGAACTTCATGGGCTTGTACAGGCCATGATTGACCGATAGGATAACATTAAGCAGATTGTGCCAGCGTGCCCAGGATGGACATTCATGGATTAACTCTTTTACCGAAAGCACGGTTGCCCCATTTGTTTTGAAATGCCTAACCTGACAAAGTTTGATGGGACTGGTAGCCTAACCAACTTTATTAGGATGTTTATAGGGGGCATGAGTCCCTGGTGAGTGGAAGAATATCTGATAGGTCAGCTCTTCTAGTAGTATTTAGATGAACCTGCAGCACATTGGTTCCTCAATCCTATTAAGAATACGTAGACATCCACTTGGCTGACATATTCATGGAATTATCAAACCAGTATAAGTACAATGAACAGACCGGTGTAACTAGGAGGGATCTAGAGACCACCTTTCAAAATTGTAATGAGACCTTTTCTTGATTCATCACTAGGTGGAGAAACAAAGCCTCTAAGATGATGAGTAGGCTTAATGAGGAGGAATATATGCAAATGGTTAAGAGGAATCTCCTTCTTGTTTATCTTAAATATATAGGTTACCAATATTTTCCGACCTTTAAAGCTCTAACTGATACGGGGACCCTGGTTCAGGATACCGTGAAAGGGGAGATATAAAAAAAAGATGAGGCTACTGCCGGCACCACTTATAATCTGAAGTTTGGGAACAACAAAAGAACCCTAAACAGTTATTTAGCAGTTCCTAGAACAACCCATGTGATCCATGCCATTGGCGCATCTTCAACATTCCTGCTATGACAACAAAGAAACTTCACCCCTTAAACATTTCTTATGGCCAAACCCTCTCCAGGCTAAAAAAAGGCCAATGTCACTCAGCCACAAAATCCACGCCACCTCCTAAAAATCCTTAATTACTTTGGTTATGATCCTAATCAAAATTGTGAATATCACTAATGCCCGGGGCACACAACTAAGAATTGCACAACTCTTAAACATCAGATTCAGAGTCTCATGGATGATGGAAAACTCTCCCTGGGATCCACCTCCCAGTAAACCAACATCACAAAAAAACCCACTTCCCAATCATAAACCCTCATTTACAATTAACACACCATTTTTGCTTCTTCTGACCAGTACGATCCACAAGACAATTCCTCGAATTTTAAAAATGCCAAAATATGCAAGTTACAAGTGCCTGGTTTATGATTATTCCACTCGGAAGAAATTCAAAATGTGGCCTTGCAAGGATCTTGATTTCACTCTCAAGAAGGATCCATTATAAGATATATGTGGACCTTGAATTATGATGGTGCTTTCTTCATGTTGGATTCTGATGCCGATCAAGACGCTTTTGCAGTCCTGACTGTTGTAGAGAAAAGCACTAGATGTCATTTCACCATTGCAAATAATTATCGGTGTCCTATCTGGCTAGATGATCTCAGTGATGAGGAGTTTATGGATGTATCTCACCTGACAAGAGCAGACTGCCACGTTAAACCATCTCACTTGGAAGATGATCAGAATCCCGTGGAAGTATTAAGAAGAACACAAAAGGACAAATATCCTATGACAGGAGATAATAATAAAGAGGATGATGTAGCGCATGAAGGAAGTAAAAAAAAGCTAATGTTTCCATATAGAAAGTATTAATGAATTCCCAACCTCATAGGGATGCTGTTCTAAAACATAATGAAGCTTCAGTAAACTCTTCTATAACACATGACCAGATGCTAAGATTCATTCACGTTATTAATCGAACCCTCATGTTCAAAGATAATTTTCTCCTAGAGAATATCGATCACAACAATTCATTGCACATTACGGTAACTTGCAATGGATGGGAAATACCTAGGTGTAGGCGTGTTTTTATTCGACTACGCTGTGTGAGAGCGTATTTAACTACCTCATTGCAAAGGTTTTATTGAAAAACATTTTGAAGTCACCAACAAGTCTTTAAAGGAAGACTCATAAACCTAATTGGATATTGGAAAATCGTAGGGACAACTGAGGGACTTATCCAATGTAGATTTCTCCATCATGACTCCATTAATGGTCAATGAACCATAGATTGAGTTCAGGGGTGAGAGTACGAATAAGATCTGGGATCAAATTCGCCCATTGATGGCCTCTAATTAATATCGATGCATGTCTAAATTTATGCAAATAAATAACCACATAATATTTTAATGCAATATAATAATTAATCTATGTCAGTTCATTAAACACACAAAAGACTATTTTTTGGTGACATGTTATTATGCATCATATTACAGGGAACCCAACAGAATGTCCGAATTATCTAAATTTAATGTTAGAACATTACTTTAGGTCATTGATCAACAATAATAAACATTTGAATCATGCATATGAATAATAATAATAATATAATATAAAAAGAATAGAGATTAGGGAAGAATGTACATTATAGCGTTAATTCTTTGAAGATCTACATCATGACAAGTAGATTGTTAGTAAAACAAGAATTAAATTGAAATTGACCCTCAGGAATTATACCTTTGTCGGCTCGGTCTTATACAACGATCTTCAGGATGAGCAATCTTGAAGCTTAAAATAAGAAATTCGAAGGTATGAATGTGTTTGAATGTATTTAAATATGAGTTTGAGTCTTTTAATATGAGTTTGAGTATAGGAGAGTATGTGTAGAAGTCATAGGAAAGCATTGTGAAAAGTCGTTCGAAGAAGCGAGGTATTTATAGGCAAAGGAAACCGAAAACGAATCAATAAGATACAGTTTTTTCACCAAGTACCCCCGAGTTTTCAGAAAATTCACGAGGTACCCCCTAAATTTTCAAAATACATGGGGTACCCCTAAGTTTCATGGTAATACACCCAAATGCCCTTAATGACTAATGATGGTTAACTAAGTTAGTCTTAACCTTAATTAAACCCTAATTAACCTAACTAAACCCTAAAACCTAACTCCTAACTAACCCTAACCTCTAACTTCTAAACCTAACCCTAACCTCCCCTCGCCAACCCTTCCACTACCCCAAAGCCCCCCCCCCCCCAACCCCCCGCAGCCCCGCTCCCCTAACCCCGTCGAAACCTCCCTCCTCCCGCCACCCCGTCGAATTCCCCCCCTCCCCCTAACCCCGTCGAACCCCCTCCCTCCCCTAACCCCCGTCGAAACCCCTCCCTCCCCTAACCCCCGTCGAAACCCTTCCCTCCTCTAACCCCGTCGGAACCCCTCCCTCCGACCCCCCGTCGAATTTCGCCCCCCCTCCCCTAACACCCGTCGCTCATTCTTCATCGGTCAACTCTCATTCTTCGTCTTCGAATCTTCGGTTCTTCGTCGGCACTCGGCGGCCAGCGCGCCGCGCGCGCGCGCGCGACGCGTTTACTGCGGGATCCGGCAATGTTTGGGTGGGGGGAAGGGGAATTCGACGGGAGTTATAGGATGGGGCGGAATCGACGGGGGTTAGGGGAGGGGGGGAGGTTTCGACTGGGGTTGGGGAATGGGGAATTCGACGGGGTAGTGGGGAATGGGGGCTTCGGGGGGGGGGGGATGTTGGGGGGTGGGGGAGGGTGGGGGTTCTTTGGGGTGGTGGGAGGGTGGGGGGAGGGGGGTTATGGTTAGGTTTATGGTTTAGGGTTAGGGTTAGGGGGTAAGGATAAGGGCTAGGGTTAGGGTTAGGGCTAGGGTTAGTGGTTAATTAGGGTTTAAAAAAGAAAATTAGGGTTAATGACTAAAGGCGGTTAACACCGTTAGTCATTAAGGGTATTTGGGTGTATTATTATGAAACTTAGGGGTACCCCGTGTATTTTGGAAAGTTGGGGGGTACCTCGTGAATTTTCTGAAAACTCGGGGGTACTTGGTGAAAAAACTGGAAAAGATAAAACAAAACTGTGCGTCTGGCGCACCGCTCTGCACTTAACGCACAACTGTGCGCCAGACGCGCAGACAGCTTTGCGCTTGTCTCACAACTGTGCGACATACAGCTTTGCGCCACGCGCACTTACATTCTAGCCCGTTTTTTTTATTGTTTTTAGATTTTTTTATGCTTTGATAAAATCTATCTTTTGAAATATGAAATCAGCTATCTTTACGAATAAAAATATGAGTTTCGAAATATCCTTTTAAAAATGAATTATCAAGAATAAATAATATTACAATATTAAAAATTACAATTAATTATCAGGAATGATTAATTGGGCCTTAAAAATTGGGCTTGGATTTAATAAATAGACTTTATATTTTCGAAATGGTTTTGGGCTTAGCTTGTTCTATTGCTCTTCCTTTGGACCGGACCCATTAGGACGATGGTATGTTTCATTATTGGGTACTCGATGGGGAGACACAATTTTGTGTCTACCGAAGCCCACACTTTTACTGAGGTTCAGGAAACCGATAGTCAAAGTATACGGTGTCGGGATGGAGAATGATTCTAAACGCTCTGCAGTTTAGAACTGATCTATATATCGTCGGTCTCTGCAAAAAAAAAATAGTATGCAGGACAATAACTACAAGCAATCTGATTACCTGCAGATGAAGATGTTAGGAGATAGGAGCAAACAACTCAGATAAGGCAGATAATGATGCAAAGATGCAAACTTAGACTCTCTAAGGATGCATGAGACGCTAGGAAAGGATTAAGGTTATGCAAAGCTATGGAAGATGAAACGTCATGCAAGGTCATAGTTAAGCGAGGATAAGAAAGATGGAATGTTATGCAAGGTTAGCGTTATGTAAGATTAGGAGGTTTGGATAGGTAGAGATATAGAATGATTAGAAATAGATAGATTGATTTTCGAAAACTTTTTTGGTAAATAATCGGGGTCCGCAAGTGAGATCCACATATTGCAACTTTTCGGGAGTTTGATTTGGAGGAACCACCACATATATAGGAAGCCCCCACTTTGGGTAAGCTTGTCTTGAATTATGCATTTTGAGCCTAGATTTGAATGTACTTGATATGTATTGAGTAATCAAAGTTCTTCACTGGGGATTCTTCTTTGGGGAGTTGATATACGCAAATTCAGATATCGCGAGAAACCATGGAATTGCCGGAGAGTCGTTCACGGAAAAGGAGAGTTTGGATTGCAAAATAAAAAGTTTAAATTTTGTGACTCATATAGATCTCGGTGGGAAAAAGCTTTGACGTAGCTAGGTTCAGACTCGAGTCTATGTCGGGATCTAGAAAGATTATGCTCCTGGATTCTAGAAAGTCAAATCTTTAGACCTTGATTAATTTATTTTATTGAAGCGGTCAGATCTCAAGATGAGAATTCCTACGTATCCTTGCTGAATCAGACCATTCATAGTTCTGGATCTGATTTAACTTTTTTTTTGTGCCCTAACTTTTGCCTAGGCAACCCTTTGGGGTTTTCAACCTAGCGGGCTTGGACATACCTTGGAGAAGGAGTTAGGAAAGGTTGAAAGGCTGAGTTGGTTGGGATAAGGCAGATCATGGATTTGGATTATATGGTATAAGAAGGATTTGAATGAGGGGTAGAACTTGTGTGCAAGCCCCCTAGCTTGACTTTTTATCTTTGCCTTTGGTTTTTTCTTTTTGTATTTTTTCTTTTTGTCTTGTGTGTTTTCTTTTTCTTTTACTTTTTTTTTCGTACTTTGAATTTTTTCACTTTTTTTGTTTGGCATTACGTTTTTTTGTAATGAGGCTTGCACACAAGTTTTTGGTTTAGGATATTGGAAGGCTGTAAGGTTATTTTATGGAGCTGTGATTTTGAAAGGTTATATGGCTAAGGATCACGGAGGATGATGGTTTCAGGGATTTTTTTTTCTTTGTTGCATGAGATAATTTATGGATGATGGCTTATGTAAGGTGATGGAGGAAAGAGGGAATAACTCTTAATCAAAAATATGTCCATAATTTTTGTTTCCGTTGTATTTTTTTTATTAAACAAGGCCAATAAAAATGAAAAGAAAATGCAATTATTTTATTAATTAGAAATAAATGGAACAAGGGTGATAAATATTAAAGTCCTAAATGGCATAGACTTGACAGGAAAGGAAATGAAGAAACTAGGGGAGGGACTCTTCGATTCAACCTAGAAAACTAGCTTTAAATGACTATGCCCGGCATTACTTAAGTGTTGCCCAAGGGGTTGATGTTGTTACTCACTTTTGTTGCAGGCGGGATTAGAAGTCTACCATTATCAACCATATCCTTAGCGCATTCTTTAAGGCCCAACACACGGATGTTGGATGCCCATTCCCTTGGTGACATTTGCAGTAAGCATTAGGATTCCACTTCTTGGACCTACTCTGAGGTGCAGGGTCTGGAGTGGGACAAATAGGTTGGATTGCTCCTCTTGCATGAAGCCTATTGAAAGCTTCTTCTAAAGTCATGCCTAGGGGTGTGAAGGTCCTTTAAGGCTTTTGATAACCTCCCATTTCAGTAGTTAAGGCATTGACATCATTGCTTTTGGAGCTAGAAGGGTTGTTATTACTCTTATTGAAAGAGTTATTGCTATTGGAACCCTTATTCTCTGAGGCTTGTACCTCCTCTTCGATCAGTAGACCTACCTTGTATAGCTTCGTTAAAGACTATAGGTTGGAATTTGATGTGATCTCCATAATTGGGTTGCAAGTTACGGATCACTAGTCGTACTTGGTCCTCCTCAGTTGGTCTGTTAATCATTTGCACGGCCTTTTCCCTCCATCTATTAAGGAAGTTAACAAAATCTTCGTTGGAATTTTGTTTAGTTTACTCCAACTCACGAAGACCAATAGGAAGTTGAGTGTTGTATATGTACTGCTTGCAGAACTCTTCTTTGATGTAGTCCCAATCTTCAGCTTAGTTTTGTTCAGTGATCTGAACCACTTGGATGGATGTGCTATCAAGGTCAAGGGAAAGATATAAGCAAACAGGTCCAAGCTCTCAAATGATCATCTTGGTCTTCGATCCCCTTGAATTTTGGGAGGTCGCGCAATGCTACCTTCATATGAAGCTTTTCCCTCGGTTTAGGATCAATGCTTTCATGGCCATGAGCCTGACCCTCGAGTGTAGGAATTGACTGGATCAATTGTTCAAGTTTTTCGAACCTCAAATATGTCTTGGACTTGATAGGAGGTGGCGGTGGTGGAGTGTCTTCCTCTTCACTTTCCTCAAGACGCGAGTTCATCAATTGGAGCTGAGCCATGATTACGTTGAGTTGTTCAGAAGTGTCTCCCATCTCGGATAATGATTCAGAAGTTTCGGAAGATTCGTCTGAAAAAGTGAGAATTCGTTTGACATGCAAGTCTGAGAATAGGCCGAACTTGCTTCCTCTCTATTGGACGTTCCCAAGTTATAATCTCACGACCTGTCCTGAATTGAGATCGAATGGATCTCATAAATTATAAGAAATGGTTTTTTTTAAATGAGAGATGAGAATGGAAACGAGAAATGGGAAATGAGAAATGTATATGGAAAATGAGAATGGAAATAGAAAATGAGAAATGGAAAATGAGAAATGGAAATGATAGATAGAAATGGGAAAAGGTGTAGGCTTTGGAGAAGTTTGGGCCTAATTGTATGCACATGCAAATATGGACTGGACTGGACTATGCAAGCAGACTAGACTCTATGACTAGGCTTCGGTGTTGATAGGAGGGACTAGACTTTGAACTTACGGGTGAGTAAGCAGGCTAGACTTTAGGGAAGGCTGGACAATAAGGGAGACTAGACTCTTAACTTAAGGCAAGCAGGCTAGGGAACTAGACTTTGAACTTACGGGTGAGCAAGCAGGCTAGACAACTAGACTTTAGAACTTACATTAGACTAAGAAAGTTAGACTCAAAAATTGCCTATGTGAACTTAAGGAATGCTAGCTTTGCTTGACTTAGGGGTTGCCGTTATGGTCTTAAGGGATGAGTAGCTTCACTAAACTCAAAGGGGTGCTGTTATGGTCTTAAGGGTGACTAGCTTCGCTAGGTCAAGGACTGTCGTTATGGTCTTAAGGGTGACAAGCTTCGCTAGGTCAAAGGGGTGTCGTTATGGTCTTAAGGGTGGCTAGCTTCGCTAGGTCAAAGGGGGTACCGTTATGGTCTTAAGGGTGACTAGCTTCGCTAGGTCATGGATTGCTATTATGGTCTTAAGGGGTGATTAGCTTCGCTAAATTTAGGATTTGCCTATGTGGTCTGTAAGAAGTGCTAGCTTAGCTAGGCTTAGAGGTTTTGAGTTTTAGAATTTGGACTTCGTCCTATATGGGATTGGAATTTGACTTGATTAGGCTTAGGGTATGAGGTACACCTTGTATGAACCTAACTTTGGACTTAGTCCTATGTTGGTTTGAAGTTAGACTTGAACATGCACATGGGCTTGACATTGGAAATGGATTAGGATTAGACTTCGATTGAAATTGACTGGGATTAGACTTGGACTGGGATTAAACTTGGATTGGGCTTAACATAAACTAGGGTTCACATAAAGATACAGATGGGCCTAGATTTTGACATGAACTAGACTTATATGGGCCTAAAAAGGACTCTAATGCTAGTGGGCCTAATATGAATGTATGGACTCAAATTTAAATGGATCTAGGATGAATGCAAAATAGACTCTAATGCACATGGGCCTAAAATGAATGAAGGGACTCAAACTTAGATGGGCCTAGGATGGATACAAATGAATTGGGTTTAGGTTGATTGAGATGGATTATAAGTATTTGGACTGGGTTTAGAATTTTCGAAATTCGTTTTGAAAGGGACCCCATGTTTTTATCTTTTATTGGGAAAAGATGATGGATTAATTTTGAAAATATTTTTTTTAAAATATGTTGTAAGATGATGATTAGTAAATGTTTTCGAAAAAAAAAGAATAGAATAGAAGAGGGTGTAGGATTGATAGGGAAGATTTGCTCGAGATGGGATAAGATGGAACGAGGTAGATATGCATGACGACTCTAACTCTACCATGATCACTTTTCTAGATGCACTTTTTAGGATAGACTCGACCTTAGATGATATGCATGAAAAGATTGATTTTTTGCTTGAATTTGGTCATAACTCTACGCGAATGCAGATGGAAAGAACAGAGGATCAACAACTACAACGACTAAATCGACAAAAACATGAGATGCACAGGATGCACGCCACACAACAACGAAGCGCGCGGCGGGAAGCCTCGACGTCTAGCGTGGAATTTGTGCGCCAAGAGCAATTTAATGTGTTTGACCCTCAACTCCTCGGCATGCTTTTTGGCAATTTAGGCGAGGTTTTGGCTAATTCCACATAATTTCGGGACGCGACGACAAACATGACATAATGACAGTTTGTTGACATACTTTTTAGGACTTAAATGATAGTCGAATTGGCAATAGCATGCGACATAAAGGCTGCGCGCCACGCAACTATGTTGCACTCGGCGCAAAGTTGTGCGCCAGGCGCACGGTTGGGCTTCTGGCGTGCATCTTTGCACTCGGTGCAGTGCCTTTGGGAACCGCCACAAGGTCTGTGCAATGGGGGCACTGCCCCTCGGCATGCAATTTGTTAATTTGGCGAAAGCTTGGTCAATTTGACGATGTTTTTAGACACGATTATTGGCGTAGTACACATTAACGTTTTGACAAATCAATAACAGGTAAAAATCGCAATCACAAGCAGATGTCATATAACATGGATGCAAAAATTCTCAACCTAAAGAGCAGTTCTACGTTTCAACTATTGTCAGACTTAGGTTAAGGCTGAAAAGGGCCCATGACAAAGAGATTGATCCCACGCTTCGTACCTTTGCTTAAAAAGGTGGCCACGTGTAAGATGCACTCTAGTTCTAAAGTCAGGAACAAGAGAACAATATGGTTGGGTAGGTTTGCTTATGACTAAGATCTGACACTATCGCTCGGGAAGCTTTCGGAAGGAAAAAGCACATACCCCCCGCGGGTGGCCTCACACATAGAACATGCACTTATGAAGCAGGGAGTATTGTCCTTATAGTGGCTTAAACAGTATCCATGCATATGCAAAACTGTAATGTTATTTAAAAGCATAAAACAAGTATGAACCATATTTTTCGTGATTCACCCACTCATTTAAAAAATTAAAATTTAAAAATCCTCCGAGTGGAGTCGCCAAATTGTAGAGGTATTTTTATTCGCCTACGCGTGATGAGCGCGTATTTGACTACCTCATTGTAAAGATTTTATTGAAAAACATTTTAAAGTCACCAACAAGTATTTAAAGGAAGACTCATATACCTAATTGGATATTGGCAAATCATAGGGACAACTTAGGGACTTATCCAATGTAGATTTCTCAGTCATAACTCCATTAATGGTCAATGAACCATAGATTGAGTTCGGGGGTGAGGGTACGAATAAGATCAGGGATCAAATTCACCCATTGATGGCCTCTATTTAATATCAATTATTGTCTATATTTATGCAAATAAATAACCACATAATATTTTAATGCAATCTAATAAAGAATCTATGTCTGTTCATTAAACAAACAAAAGACTAATTTTTGGTGACATGTCATTATGAATTTAATGTTAGAGCAGTTCTTTAGGTCTTTGATTAACAATAATAAACATGTGAAGTGATGAAAGCATTAAACATATAATCATGCATATGAATAATAATAATGCAATATAAAAAGAATAGAGATTAGGGAAGAATGTACAGTATTGCATTAATTCTTTGCAGATCTACATCATGACAAGTAGATTGTTAGTAAAACAAGAACTAAATTGGAATTTGACCCTCAGGAATAATACCTTTGTCGCTTGGGTCTTATGCAACGATCTTTAGGATGAGCAATCTTGACGCTTAAAATAAGAAATTTGAAGGTATGAATGTGTTTGAATGTATTTGAATATAAGTTTGAGTATAGGAGAGTATGTATAGAAGTCGTAGGAAAGCATTGTGAAAAGTCGTTCGAAGAAACGAGGTATATATTTATATGCAAAGAAAATCGAAAACGAATCGAAAAGGTAAAATAAAATTGTGCGCCTGGCGCACCACTTTGCGCTTGACACATAATTGTACACCAGACGCGAAGCTTTGCGCCACGCGCACTTACTTTCTGGCCCGTTTTTTTATTGTTTTATGATTGTATCCTTTGATAAAATCTATTCTTTGAAATCCGAAATCATGAATCTTTAGGAGTAAAAATCTGATTTTCGAAATATCCTTTTAAAAGTTAATTATCAAGAATAATTAATATTAAAATATTAAAAAATATAATTAATTATCAAGAATAATTAATTGGGCCTTTAAAATTGGGCTTGGATTTAATAAATTGACTTTATATTTTCGAAATGCTTTTGGGCTTAGCTTAGCTTGTTCGATTGATCTTCCTTTGGATCGGACCAATTAGGACGACGGTATGTTTCATCATTGGGTACTCAATGGGGATCGATAATGGCTCTGCAATTAATGTCTTCCCTCTTCGTGTATTAACAATGCTCGGGTATTAATAAGAGATCTGGCACCATCCAATCAAGTGGTCAGAGCATATAATAATGCCAAAACAGAATTACATTGTCTAATCAGCCTCCTCATTGAGTGTGGTCCTGTGGCAAGGATGGTAGAGTTCATGGTCATTGACATTCATGAATATTTCAACCTCCTACTAGACAAACCTTGGTTGCATAAACATAGCAGTAGCCTCGACTTTATTTCAGAAAGTAAAGTTTCTCACTGACCAGGGTGTGGTAACTATTTATGGTGATATAGAAATCATGACACTAGAAGGCATTAGGCTGGATGGCTTCACAATCCACTGTATCCAAGTCGTTCCTGAAAATTCATGGATGAATGCTATCCCTGCAGCCACACCAGATGTAAGTGTTGAAGTGACAAAAGAAGAATATGAACCAAGTGTTGATGACGAGGAAGAAACAAGAGCTCCAAGCATATGCAGACAAAATACATCATATAAAGAACCAGAAGAGTCTTGGACTGGAGACTCGTCATAAATGGAAAAAATGGTCAACAACTATGATAATGATTCAAAGAAGAGATCTAGGGTTAATAACTTCGACCTAGATTTTAATGTGGTGTGCCCTACCCGAAAGGTTCACACTTATTAATTGTTTTCCCACGATATCAACATGAAGATCACTATCGCGAGTTACCACATTTTAGAAAATTTGATGGAACTGGTGATCCTTTTGTCCATTTGGTTGGTTTTGTAAATGCATTGTACCCATGGGGCATACTAGAAGAAGATTATCCTATGTTGTTTGATAGAAGCTTAATTCGAAGGATCTGGACTGGTATTATTCTTTGGATCAGGAGGATATAGCTAATTAGGAAAATGCTAGTCAGACTTTTGTGAATTAGGCTCTTGAGTATAAACAGACTGACGTCAATAAGTTGAAGGTGGTCACTTTACGACAAAGAACCCTAGAAACCGTCTCTCACTTTTGTTCGAGATGCACCCAATTTTGCAGACAGATTCGTTTCCCTATTACTGGTCGGGAGTTTATACTTATATTACTACAAAATCTGAACGACTTCTACTATCGGCACATCATTAGCATCAAGTATACATGTCTCATCCACATGGAGCAACATGGCTTCGATATTAATGCTCTGAAATCGCAAGATTATCACAAACTTCATAATATATCTGTTGCATTCATCAATACCAATTTCAAATAAGATGCTACTCAATTTTTGATTTTCAATATTCTTCATAAACTGGAAAGAAAAAATGTATGTGACTTGAATACAGTAGATTATTATGAAGTAATTGGAGCGAACAAACTCAAAAGACAACAAAACAAAAACCTCAAAAATTGTGAATCCAAAGGAAGAACGAAAGAAAAAATTCAACAACTCACTTGCTATTTTCTTGTTTCCCCAGTTTATCGAAAATGGTTGTTGCGGTGATTATGGAGCTTTGAGTAGAGACTTATATAGCGGAGGTCGAATTAGAGCTTCGACTGGCGGTGTATATTCATCGCCTCAGAGGAAGTTGGATTTAAATTACAAAGTGCAGTAACGTCGAGTGCAATCTTCATCGAAATCCCGGCGACATTCGACCATGAAGCTGCTACAACTTATGCGACACCGATGTCGTTGCAGTCGTGGCGAGCGTTGATGCTCTCGGTTGATGGTGTTGTCTTTAGAAAATGATGTAGTGGTAATTGAGAGGATATAAAACTTTGGGTTAGGTTAGTCGTGAGATTTGCTTGTTAGGAGATGATTCAGTGGATTATTATTTTCTCGCCCCTCTCCATTGATGGTTCTTTTGTTCATCTCGCCACCCATTTTTGCATAAGAAGGTGAGAAAGAGTGTAATAACAAGAAACTAGAGTTTAATGTTGGTGATTGTTTATGCTGATTTTTGCCTCAACGACAAAGACTGATATTGGAACGTCAACAACCTGATTATAGCGATTTAAAGAAAGTAAATGCAAGGGAAATCAAGGGGGAATGACACAAGCAAATGGTGACGCAGAAAAATCCCAACGAAGGTGGGTAAAAAAACTGCGGATGGATATGAGTCCACCAATCCACTATATGGAACTGACGCTCGGAGTGAATGATAGTCAATACACCCTAGGATGATATATCTAAATACACTGAATGAAATGTAAAGAATAAATATGCTATGAAATTGCAGATAATGTTAATTAATTGTTCTTGTATTCTCGAGTGTTGTGTATGTACTGTTTTCTGATGGTAGCTTGTGTTGTTCTTCCGTTTAACTTAGTGAGCCTTATATAATTCTCCACACACGACGCAATCCCAAGAATATCGGAGTTAGTTAGCTACAATCTCGACATGATTCGCCTATTCTTATGCCACGATGCTTGACCATTCTCTTGGGCGCTGAACTAAGGGTCAAAACAATGACCAAGTCTTCCTAATTCTTCGCTAGTCCGTTGGTCCTTGACTAGGTCCTAGCGTAATGTCGCTATTGCTTGCGTCAACGTCAACCTAGAAAATTCAGCCGTAACAGTGATTAAAGGAGGAGTTGTGACTTTATAGTAGATTTTATTGGTTGAATTGGGGTTTACACAAATTGCTAACATGGAGATTAGGATGTACCCAATGACTTTAAAACGGTTATTGAAACCATATTTGCACTCCACGAACTTTATTGATTAAATAATTTTTTTTATTATGATAATAAACAAACAAAACGGGTAGGTATTGGAAGCATTTTGTATTATTTTCCTTATAAAACAGTAATATAAGAAAAGTGTACTCTATAGTCGTAGAAAGCACTTATCCAAGTTGACCATTCTCTATCATGTGTTTCTTATTCCGCTTTTTGTAGTAGTGATGGTTCCCTCATAAGCAAGTTCGAGGGTATCCCATATCTCCTTGGCGGATGCACAAGTAGAAATTATGTTTATCTTATTTTCTCCAATGTCCTGTTGCAATATCGACATGGCTTTGGCATTCTTCTCCAACTTCTTGTAATCGATTGATGTATACTCGCTCTCCTTATCTGCAACGGAGGTACCATCAACCTCCTTGGTAATCCCCATTGGTCCATTCTTGTTAACTAACCAACATTCGTAGTCAATGCCAATGATGATATTCTTCAATATGTTCTTCCACCAAGAATAGTTTTTCCTATTGAATTTTGGAGTCTTGTTGTGGTATCCCATAATGTTAATTTCTTGAGTACTAATGATCAACTTCTTTAGGTGTTAACCTATAAAGAAGAACCCGCTCTGACACGAATTAAAGATTTACAATGTACTCAAGATAAGGGGGGAGTGAATTGAGTACTTATGAGAATTGGTACTAAATTCAAATTCTTTCGACTTAAGGAGAAACAAGTTGAGCTGGTTCCTGACAGCGGAAATAATATAAATTAAAAGCAGTAAAGAACACACTAAAATTTAACGAGGTTCAGCCAAACAAGAGCCTACATCCTCATACACTAGTTTTCTTATTAATCAACTATGAAATATAAAAATACTCTCGCACTCTCCTTTTTCTCTTACTCCAGGGAAACAACACACCTCATACTAACTCTAGTGTGCTATTTCGCACTTGAACTCAGAAGCACTCGCGAATGAACTCACAAACGCTACCCAACCTGTAACCCCTCTGTTAGAGATTCAATACAATCAGTTTCTCTTGAATCACACTTTCTTACAAAGCAAACAGAGAGTAATGTAATGCTCTATGAAATGCGTACCCTATTTTAGGAAACTGTTCAACTGTTCTTTCAGTGAAAGATCCCAAAATTATTCGGTAAAACCCGAGAGAGCATCAAGGGTGATGTAGAATCCATATTAAGTATTTATAGACCAAGGTCTTATCTTTGAGCGTTCCCTAACTCAAAACATCAAAGACATGATAATCTTAAGTTATGAAAATTATATCTTGAACAATATCTTTTTCGGGGGAAATATATTGTCCAAGATATACGCACGCTTTAAGCCAAGTAAATACTGAATAATGATTCTAAAGGATGCCAAATATTTCTTATGGAAAGTATTTGAGAAAATATATTTCCGAAAATATTTATTAAAATAGCCAGCTCAATCACCCAGTAAAGTAAGTGGTACCCAGACCTGTTACCCTGCTTAGTAGTGTTCTGAATATGTAACCAACTGGTTCCATATTCAAAACCCTACTCTTTCACACTTAAGAACAACACAAACAATTCTAATAGAAATATCATACCCAAATATTACATGAGACCTAAGATGAATCAATTTAAAGAACCTAAACTATCTTCATGCACTTCAATCCTTGAAACTTCCCTTGAATCAACAATGAAGAACTTTGTCTTTTCCTCGAACAACTTCGAGAGGGCTTAGCTTCAAGTCTTGGAATAACCTCTTTGCTACACAAGAACACATCATAGCATAGCAAATATTCTTTTGACTGTATCATTATACAGTCCGAAACAGTTGGATACTCAACTGTTTTCTAACAGCCTAAAACCACATGTAACAACAACTGTTCCCTGCAGCTTTTTGTCATCATTCAAAACCTAAGGGACTCAACAAATTCCGCTTTTTTGATGATGACAAATTCTTTGAAGTTTCCTGCAACCAACAAGTTAGTAACCACATATATCTTCAACCAAAGCTCAAATAACTCATTAAAGGAGCTTACTTGACACAAGACTCACATGGTGAAACAGTTAATTATTTCAACTGTTTCCTAACACTCTTTTTTTTATTAACTACAAAACTATACTAGGACTGACTCAATCTATACTGGACTTAGGCAAAGAAAATAATGAATAAAGATTCTAAAGGCTGACAACCTTTTATTGGAAAGTATTTGTGAAAATATTTTTTCAAAAATCTTTTCTAAAACAGCTAGCACAATTACCCTACAAGGTAACTGGTACTTAGACCTGGGCCCCTGCTTAGTACTGCTTTGAATATGTCACCAACTGGTTGCTATATTCAAAACCCTAGTGTTTCACATTAAGAACAACACAGACAATTCCTCTAAAAATATTATACGCAAATATTACATGAAGATCTAAGAAGAATCAACTGAAAGATTCTATACTATCTTCATGTACTTCAATTCTTGAAGCTTCCCTTAAATTAAGAACTCAATACTGGTATTGTCCTCGAACATATTCGAGAGGGCCTCCTAGGTTCAAGTCTTGGAATAAACCTGTTTGTCACACAAGAAACATCATAGCATAGCAAATAGTCTTTGATTGCTTTAGTATACAGTCAGATACAGTTAGTTTCTTAGCTGTTTCCTAACAGCTCATAAACACATGTAAGAACAACTGTTTCCTGCAGTTGTTTGTCATCATTCAAAACCTAGGGGACTCAATAGTAAGTGTATTGGGGCAGTATTGATACAAAGGGTGCCCAATAGCTTACTCTAGTAAGAAGGTTGATGGTGGGAAATTTTATTTTTTTTGACAGAATTAGGGTTTCATTGATAATAGAAAGCCAGACGGCACTTACAAATATTTCTTAAGAAATCTAAAATTCCAACACAAATACATAACACCTTAGAACTAATTACATCGTAGATTCGATCAACAATAGCCATAATAAAAAACTTCATCTGAAGCAATACAATATGTGAGTTAGCACTAATTTGGCTTTAGATCCACTAAAGTATAATTGATTGGGTGAAAATTCTTATGTGGTCCTCTATATACTTACAGTGATTATGAAACCCTAGATCTTCATTCCTCGCTAGATGAATAATCAAAGAGATTAATCTTCCAAGCAAACTGCAATTACCAAATTATAATCTTCTATAAAGGATGAGAAGAAAGTTATACGTACTCCAAACTCTCACTAAAGGAGAGAACAAACCCAAAATTGGGAAGAAAACTCTCATAAAGAGTGAAGATGGAGGATTATTAAAAACTAAATAATTGAAAACCAAGCAATTAAAAAAGGATTTGGGGCTTACCATCGTCGAAGAGATGATGATGGTAGCCCCTTGCGGCTGGAAAAGGAATTAGGGTATTTTAGGTTTTTTTAAAGAGGGAGGCAGAGATGAAGTTAACTGTGATGGTGGGAAATTGAACTACTCCACATGTGATAAATATTTCTATGCTATGGTGATGGCTTTAAATCAATAGAGTCATTACTTGAGACGAATTGCACTCGGATCATGAGTCCTTGAAGTATATTCATGGAAAATAAAGGTTAGTGCTAGGCGCGCAAAGTGGGTGGAATTCATGAAATCATTCAACTTTACAGCTAAGTATAAGGCTGGGAAAGAAAATGTGGTGGTTAACGCCTTATCTAGGAGGCACAACCTATTGACAGTTCTTGATTCTAGGACTCTTGGGTTTGAGATTATGAAGGAGTATTATCAAGAAGATTCGGAGTTCAAGGAGGTGTATGAGGCATGTTCTAAGGCTCCTTAAGGGCAATACATGTGAATGAGAGCTATCTCTAAAAGGGAAACAAGATTTGTGCTCTTGAATGCTCTATAAGAGGGTTGTTGGTTAAAGAGGCACATGGGGGAGGATTAGCTGGGAACTTTGGAGCTTAGAAAACCTTGGAGTTGTTGCATGATCACTTTTATTGGCCACGCATGATGATGTTAAAACACATTTGGTGAGGTTTGGTACATGTCAAAGGGCTAAGAGCACCTTCATAAGGACTCTATACTACTTTGCCTATTCTAGAGAGGTCTTGGGAGGACATTAGCATGGACTTTGTGGTAGCTTTACCATGTACTCAAAGGGGGAAAGATGCTATTATGGTAGTGGTATATGGTTCTCTAAGATGGCTCACTTGGTGCCATGTCATAAGGTTGATTATGCTATGATAGTGGCAAATCTCTTCTTTAGGGAGATAGTGAAGCTACATGGAGTTCTTAAGTCCATTGTGTCGGATAAGGATAGCAAGTTCTAGCTATTTTTGGTGCACACTTTGGAGATTGTTGGGGACAAGGGTTTTGTTTACCACATGTTATCATCCATAAACAGATGGGCAAACAGATATTACAAATAGAACACTTGGAGCTTTGTTGTGATGTTTGGTGAGCAAGATTGGGGAGGATTGGGATGTTAAACTTAGTCATGCTGAGTTTCCATACAACCGCACAACAAAGTATAGTCCATTTAAAGTTGTGTATGGTGCAAATCCTTACGTACCAATTGATCTCATTAGTTTGCCAAAGGATGACTACGTACATAAGGATGCTCGTGAACATGCTGCTTCCATAATCAAGTTACATAAGCAAGTGAGAGCTCAAATAGAGAAACCAAACGAGGCTTACTATAAGAGGGAAAACAAGCATAGAAGCCAACTTGTAAATTAGGTTTGTTTGCATATGAGGGATGAGGGGTTTCTTGGGAAAATACCATTTATGGTTGAGAGGAGGCTATGTGATGGTGCATACAAGCTTGACTTACCAGGTATTTATGGTGTTTCGGCCAGTTTTAATATTAGGGACTTGACACCTTATTTGGGTGATGAAGACATGGCAGAATTGAGGGCAATTGCTTCTGGAGAAGGAGGTAATGATATAAGATTAAGTGACACATCTAATAGAGATCATGAGGTTTTGCTAGTCAATAACATGGACGATTATAATGGAAGTTTTAGTGAAGCTCATAGGCCGAGTGTAGAAAAGAAGAAGGTGTGCATGATGATCTCATTGAACTCTTAAAATAAACTCCTAAAGGGAGTTGGTTTTGAATTCCTAAATTGAGTTGGTTTAGTTTCCAAATCCTAATAGGTTTTGGTTTTCATTTCCTAGTACAATTCGGAGAAGGTTTTGTAATACTAATCCATGTTGGATTCGGAGTCTAAGTTTAATTGTGATTCTTTTGCTACCAGGGCTTTACCTTCCTACTTGGGAAAGGTTTTACTTGATTTTAACATATGAGTAGGAGTTAAGGGCGTGTGTGTTTGCCTTCCAAGTATTCTAGTTTAGATTGGTTTTGAAGTTCTTATTTTTATTTATCTAGTTAGTAGCTTATTAATTTAAGGAGTTTTAGCATATATATTGTAATATCGTTTCATTAACGGAGGTAGATTTTAGTTTTGATTAAACACACGTTTTCTTGAAGTGCTGCATTATTCGCGCTTACTTGTTTACATCCGAATCATCTTGTGAGTTTTCCTAAATTGCTCGAAGAATAGGTGAGTGTTGTGAGTGAGTCCAATACAAATAAATTTAAACCCTTTGTTTAGGATCCAAGAATCATATTCTTGAATCTTAACTAAACCGAGTTAAAGAGCGAGTGTTCTTCTTTAATTCATCCATGTGCATTCTTGTAAGGTGTGTGCAACTCAACACACATTACACATCAATTACTAGACTGAGTAGCCATTGCTATAGAATAATTCGTAGGGGGGTTTATTTTTTGGGTGCTTAATAGTGGGAGTATATAATATATCCCTTTTTTGGATTTGTTTATTTATTTTAATTTAATATAAAACAACTTCATTTAGTTCAGCCCACACAATGTAAATATTTTGGATCCACCAGTGTGTATCCATGTGCTCTTCTTATAGTTGTTATATCTTTGTTCACTTGGGTGAAAGCAAAATAGGCACCGTCGTGATTGAAATGCTTAAATCAAAATTATTCTAAATAGTATGTTTATTAAACAAGATAAAATATTAATAAAAAAGTAGTATATATAAAAGCTTAACATATAACCTAATTATAGGCACAATATCGTAGTAAAGTTTTAGTTTAGATATACTACTTTATTTTTGGATTGAATTTACTACTACTGTTATTAAATATATATTAATCTCTCTATATTTTTTTGTTATTCCTATTTTAACTATGCGCGTTTGCTAATTCACATTTTTTACCTTGAATATCTTTCATTACATATTAGTACTCATTAAGATGAATCTAACAAGACCCCACATGACTATACTTTTCCTTATATATTGAGAATAATTTATAAGATTATCTCTCATTATTAATGGTGTCAAGATTCCAATCAGGAAGTAGGGTTGTTCAGACTGCGCTATGGATAGAACCAAACCACAACCCAAACTATTTTTTCGCGGTTTGGGTTGGTTTGCGGTTTCAAAATTGTGGTTTGGTTTATGATTTCAAGGAAATCGCAATTTGCGGTTTGGGTTGGGTTTGAATTTTTGTAAACCGAAACCGCACCGTAAACTGCAAATTTATATGATTATTTTAAAAAAAAAAACAAGTTCATCTATTTTAATTTAGGTTATGGTGTGGCCTGCGTGCCTCTTTTTTTGCTCTCCTTTGTTTATTGTTTTTTTCACAGAATGTTTATTGTTTTGTTATGTCTTCTAACTTTGTCTGCCAATGGGAGTTTATAAATTGTGAAGTCTTTTTTATTTTATTTGGACTCTTTGTATTTATTATCTAGTTTTAGATAATTATGTTTTGGTTTATCAACAAATTTGTACCAATTATTTTTATTCTTAGATTACATAACTCACTACAAGAAAATCCTTTTTTAGCAACAAAAAAAGTCGTTGCTAAAAACAGCTTGTCGTTGCAAAAAAAGTTTTTTTGCAACGACAATTGTCGTTGCAAGGTCATTGCCTGTATGGGCGTAGCGAAAAAAAAGTGCAACGACTTTTGGTCGTTGCTAAAGATTTGTTTTTTTCAACAACTTTTAGCGTTGCAATAAAGTTGTCGTTGCTGTACATATTCTCATTTTCCATAAGGATTGTTAATTTTAGCAACAACATTTGTCGTTGCTATAAACCTGATGTATGTGTTTGGCTACAAAAAATGTCGTTGCAAAAGCTATTGTTTATGAAATATTTTTATTTGTCATATTGTCAATTATCAATTCATTCTCGATATGCTCATTTAAATAAAATTGAAAGCATTAATATCCAAAATCAATATATATTAGGTACTTATAATACCAAATTTATACGTCAATATACAAATTTATATCCTTTCATATTCAAAGATATTACATCGATTGTCATTAAAATTGTAAGTTTTGTGAAACAACATTTCGAAATATCAACTAGTAATGTAAATAATCATGTAGACACCTAATCCTGTCTCCCCATTTAAGGATCCAATGATGAAACATAACGCGGTTTTAGTTGGCGCAACCCAACGGAAGAGCAATCCGAAGAGCCAACCCAAAATAAAGTTAAAGTGTATTTTGATAATTAATTGTATTTTAAACCCATAAAATATTTTGAGTCCATTTAAAATATTTTAAAAGCCCAATTATTTATTTATAATTTTTAATAAATATTCTAATAAATTGAAATCAAATTTTTATTCCGGAAAAGTCAATCTCCGGATTTTAATGGATAAAAATATAACTTTTAAAACGCGTTTAAGAAAAAAGCCAGGTAAATGAGCTGGACGCAGGCGGTGCGCCTAGCGCATTGGCCAAGCTTTGTCAGGCGCGCCAATATGCGCGCCTGACACGTGGATCTGTGAGTCACACATAGTCCCGCGCCTGGCGCACCACTCTTTGACACACAACCTTTCTTTTTAATCTTTTTAAACACGCGTACCACGTGTGTTTACGCGTGACACGTCAACCAGCGCCTGGCGCAGGTAGGCACGTGAGCCGCACGCTCCATTTTTCTATAAATACCCCTCGATTTCCCAAATCAAAAGACGGTTTTTCAATTTTATTTCTCAAGCACTTTAAATCTCGAATACTTACGTACTATATTTCGAACCTCCAAACACATCAAACACATTAATCCTATTCAAAGTTCTCGATCACATTGCGCTTTTGGTTTCAAGATTGCTCTTCCTGAAGGTTGTTACACTCTTAGGCCTAAACCGCACCAGTATACTCCTGAGGACCCTTGAATAATTCCTTTATTTATATTGCCTTGAAGTTACTAATAATTTATTGTCATGATGTAGATATTTGATTAAATAATCGTGTTTATTGTACATTCTAACCTCTTTTCCTCTTACTTTTTTATATAATATTCATGTTGCTTTGATTGTTTTATGCATATTTTTATCATCCACATGTTATTATAACTAAACAAGACCTAAAAAATTATTCTAACTAATTCAGATAATTTGGATAACCTAATAGGTACCTTGTAATATTATTGTTTAATAACTTGTCACTAAAAAAATAGTCTTTTATGTGTTTTTCGAACCAACTTAGACTAATCTTTTTTAGGGTGCTTAAAACGTTATGTGGTTATTCTTTTGCATAAAACTATGATATGAATCGATATTTAGTAGAGGCCATCAATGGGCGAACTTGGTTCACTATGACCATATTCGTACCCTCACCCCCGAACTCAATATTTGGTTCATTTTGACCATCTATGGAGTTAGGACGGGGCAATCTACATTGGATAAGTTCCTAAGTTGTCCCTACGGTTTTCCAATATCCAATTACGTTTAAGAGTCTTCCTTTAAAGACTTGTTGGCGACTTCAAAACGTATTTTAATAAAACCTTAACAATGGGGTAGTCAAATACGCACTCACACTACGGTTGGCAAAAATAAAAACACGCCTACAATTTGGCGACTCCACTGGGGAGGATTTTAAAAAATTGATTTTTTTTAAAAGAGTGGGTGAAACTTGAAAAATACGATTCATTCTCTTTTTATGCATTTGAATAATACACTATTTTTTATATGCATGGCTATTGTTCAGTCACCATAAGGACAATCTACCTTACCTCATTAGCACATGTTCTATGTGTGATGTCACCTCCGGGGGTTTGCGCTTTGTCCATCTAAAAAGCTTCCTGAGCGATAGTGTTGGATCTTAGTCATAAGCAAACCTACCCAACCATGGCATTGTTCTCTTGTTCCTGATTTGAGAACTGGAGTGCGTCTTACACGTGGCCACCTCTTTAAGCTGGGGTACAAAGCGTGGGATCAATCTCTTAGTCATGGACCCTTTTCAGCCTTAACCTAAAAGTAACCATAGTGGAATTTAGAACTGGACTTTAGGTTGAGAAATCTTGCATCTATGTTACTTGCCATTTATGTGTGATTGCAATTTTTGTCTGCTGTTATTTTATTAATGTATTGATATGGCTTGCGCCTGAAAATTCGCGTCAAAATAGATTGTAATTTTCATCCGAACTTTCGCCAAATCACCAATATGCAAGTCGCGAAAATGCATACCTTGCGCACTGCGCGCAAAACGTTGTGTGGCGCGCAGTCTATTTGTCCCATGCTTATTGTTGGTGTGGTTATTATTCCGCGTCTAAAAAATAAAACTGAACGAGGTATGTCAATTCGCCAGTTGGTGTTGTTCTATCAAAATTGTTGTTATCATTATGTCAGTCGTAGCGTCCCGAAATCATATTGAATTCGTGAAAACATCGCCTAAATTGCAAAAAAAAAAAATTTGTTGCTGGGAACAATGCGCCAGACGCGCTGCTCCTGCGACTGACGCACTGTACCGCGCCGCGCGCACCTTTGCTGCGTGGCACGCTCCTTGTGCATCTCATGTTTTTTACCAATTTAGACGATGTGGTGACCGTTCAGTGCGTCTTAGGGTCTAAAATTAACTTCACCTAATTCCACAAAATAAGAGAAAAATCAGTGTTTTCCTTTTTTTGAGTCTCATTACCATTAGGTCTCATTTCTATTAGGTCTCATTTCAGTAAATGGTTATGTTTAGGTTTTTTTTTTTTTGGAGAAAGTAGGATATTGCTATCCTCCCAACAACTTACCACAATACATTTTTAGGAAAAAAAGATTTTCATTTTGTTTTCACAAAATCTTCTCATCTTTTTTGAAAATTCATTTGGATTTATGAAAGACTTTTGCCAAGTCCCCATTCCATACCACCACAAATTACTATCAAAACATTCAAATTACATTACATCCCATATTGACATCACAAGATCTAACCATAAAATATCTCCACAAAAGGACATTTTCCATATCCCTACAAATTCGTAACCAAATACATCACCATAACAAATCAAATTTTCCATCCATAGATACTTTCATTTCATTTCATTCATTTTGGCAGAAGTTCTGAACAAATCAAATTATCATTGTTTCTACTCATTTTTGCAGAATTGACCAAAACAATGTCAAACCCAACAAATTGTGTGCCGCAAAGTTGTGTGCCTAGTGCATCGTTGATGCGTCAGGCGCACTGCAATTGCGCCAGGCACATAAACCTCGCACCCTACTGTAGACACATAATCGTGTCTCCCCATTTAAGGATCCAATGATGAAACATACCGCGACATTAGTTGGCGCGACCCAACGGAGGAGCAATCTAAAGAACCATTCTAAAATGTGTTTCGAAATGATATTCTAAAGCCCAATTAATTGTTCATGATGATTAATTGTATTTCAAGCCCATAAAATGTTTTAAATTCATTTTAAAAGCCCAATCAAATATTAATTATTTTAATAAATGTTTTTCATAATCATTTTCATTATCTTCAATAAAAAATCAGATTTTTGATCCATAAAATTCCATCTCCGGAATTTTAGAGATAGAAAAGTATCTTCAAAAGACGCGCAAAGGAATATGCTCGAATATTCCCGAATATGCACCGGACGCAGGGGCTGCGCTCAGCGCGCCACATGCGTCCAGCACATAGGCCAGAACGCGTCAGGCGAGCCAATGAGCGCCTGACACGTAGATTTTGTGACTCACACAGAGTCCTGCGTCAGAAACATGTCCTGTGTGAGACGCAACTTTCTTTTCTATCTTTTCAAAAACGCGTTTACACGTGCCTAAACTTGATTGGGCTGGCTGCGTCAGGCACACCAATGTGTGTCTGACGCGTGGCATTGCGCCTGCCACGTAGGCTTGCGCCTAGCGCAAGGCTTGCGTGGAGCGCAAGTCTGCTTTTTCCTATAAATACCCGTATTTTCCCGAATTACGGACGGCTTTTGGATATTATGATTTCACGCACATAAATTCTCTCGACTACTCCGAAATACTTCGAAAACACTCAAATACTTCAAACACTCGAATACTTTCAATCAATCAATACTTTCACACTGCGTTCTTGGTTCCACGATTGCTCCGCCTAAAGATCATTGTGCTCCTCAATCTAAGCCGCATAGGTATAATACCTGAGGATCCATGAATCAATTATTTTTATATTGAAGTTACTAATCATTTGTTTCATGATGTAGACCTTTGGTATAAAATCGCTATACTGTATATTCTAACCATTTTTCTATACTTTCTTTTATTTTATTTCATTATTATTCATGCCTTTGTATATTATAAGTCTGCCTGATCATTCTATGCATATTATATGATTGTCCCTGCTGTATTGCTTTTATCGCCCCACATGTTATTTTTGCTTATCAAAGACCTAAAGAACAGTTCTAATATTAATCAGATTAATTTGGACAACTTGCTAGGTTCCCTGTAATTTGATTGCCTAATAACATGTCACTAAAAATTAGTCTTTTTTATGTGTTTCCTGAACCAATTTAGACTAAATATTTTTAAGGTGTATAAAACATTATTTGATTATTCTTTGGCATAAAATCTGTAATGAATCGATATTTATTAGAGGCAAACTTTGGGCGAATGTGGTTCATTATGGCCATATTCGTACCCTCACCCCCGAACTCAATCTCTGGTTCATTTTGACCATCTATGGAGTCATGACGGGGAAATCTACATTGGATAATTTGTCCCTATGATTTTCCTATATCCAATTAGGTTTATGATTCTTCCTAAAAAGAATTATTGGCGACTTCTTTCAATACAAAACAATTTTCAATGAAACCTTAACAGTGGGGTAGTCAAATCTAATACGCGCTCACACCGCGTAGGCGAAATAAAAACACGCCTACAATTTGGCGACTCCACTGGGGAGGATAAAAAAATAATAATTTTTTTAAAATGAGTGGGTGAAACTTGAAAAATACTATTCATTCTTATTTTTATGCCTTAGAATAATATATTGTTTTGCATATGCATGGCTACTGTTCAGCCACCATAAGGACAATCTACCTTTCATCATTAGCACATGTTCTATGTGTGAGGTCATCCCCGGGGGGTTTGCGCTTTGTCCTTCCAAAAAGCTTCCTGAGCGATAGTGTTGGATCTTAGTCATAAGCAAACCTACCCAACCATGGCATTGTTCTCTTGTTCCTGACTTGAGACTGGAGTGCGTCTTACACGTGGCCACCTCTTTAAGCAGGGGTACGAAGCGTGGGATCAATCTCTTAGTCATGGACCCTTTTTAGACTGAACCTAAACTTGACCAATAGTTTCAAACATAGAACTGGACCTTAGGTTGAGAACTTTTGCATCCATGTTATATGAAATTTGCCTGTGATTGTAATTTTTGCCTGTTATTATCTGTCAATTTGTCATTATTATGCATCGTTCCTAAAAAATCGCGTCTAAAAACAAACAAAAGTTCGTTAATTTACCAAAACTTCGCCTCAATCCCCGAAAAACATGTTGAGAGAGTAGTGTGCCAAGCGCATTAAGTTGCGCCTGTCGCACCACTCCCGCGCCAGACGCATGGTTGTGCGCCGTGCGCAGCAATGCTGCGCGGCACGCAGTCTGTGCATCGCATGCTTTTCCTTGATTTATTCGTCGTGGTGATCGATCTTATGTTCAGTACTATGTGCGTCTGTCTCTCTGCATTCGCGTAATTTGGTCATTTAGGCTTATCACCTAATTAAACATGTAAAAATCAGTCTTTTCATGCAAGGTCAAGTCTGTCCAAAAAAAAATGCATCTAAAGGGTCATTGTAGAGTTAGAGTCATCATGCATGTCTACCTCTTCCCATTTCAACCCTGTTGTTCAACTAATCTTCCCTATCAATCGTACCCTATCATATTCACCAATTTCAAAAAACTTATATTTTTCAAAATCAATCATACACCATATTCTATTCTACGCTTTTCGAAAACATTTACTAATCATCATCATACACGACATTTCAAAAAAAAAAAATCTTTTCAAAATTAATCCATCATCTTTTCCTAAGCCCATTCCAAACACCTCCAATCCAATTCAATCCAATCGACCTAATTCACTTGCATTCATTCTAGGCCTATATGCATTAGAGTTCATTGTGCATTCATATAGGGTCCATCTAATTTGAGTCCATGCATTCATATTAGGCCCGCTAGCATTAGAGTCCATCTTAGGCCCATATAAGTCTAGCTCCTGTCAAAATCTAGGCCCATTTGCATCTTTATGTGAACCCTAGTCTATGTCAAGCCCAGTCCAAGTCTAATCCAACTCTACTCAATTCCAAAGTCAATCCAGTCCAATTCCAAATCCATATAGGACGAAGTCCAAATCATTAAGTCAAGCGAAGCTAGCATCCCTGTAAGACCATAACGGCACCCCATTGACCTAGTTAAGCTAGTCATCCCTGTAAGACCATAACGGCACCCCTTTGACCTAGCTAAGCTAGTCATCCCTGTAAGACCATAACGGCACCCCTTTGACCTAGCTAAGCTAGTCATCCTTGTAAGACCATAACGGCACCCCTTTGACCTAGCTAAGCTAGTCATCCCTGTAAGACCATAACGGCACTCCTTTGACCTAGCTAAACTAGTCATCCCTGTAAGACCATAACGGCACCCCTTTGACCTAGCTAAGCTAGTCATCCCTGTAAGACCATAACGGCGCCCATTTGACCTAGCTAAGCTAGTCATCCCTGTAAGACATGGTCACCCATTTGACCTAGCTAAGCTAGTCATCCCTGTAAGACCATAACGGCACCCCTTTGACCTAGCTAAGCTAGTCATCCCTGTGAGACCATAACGGCACCCCTTTGACTTAGCTAATCTAGTCACCCGTAAAACCATAACGGCACCCATTAATTTAGTAAAGCTAGTCAACCCTAAGACCTTAAAGGCACCCCTCGAGTTTAGCGAAGCTACTCCTATCTTACATCTATAGCAATATCAAATCATCAAGTCTGGCGAAGCCAATTCCCTTAAGTCTAGCGAAGCTAGCATTCCATAAGTCCATAGGCAATTTTTGAGTCTAACCTGCTTAGTCTAATGTAAGTTCCGAAGTCTAGTTGTCTAGCCTGCTTGCTCACCCGTAAATTCAAAGTCTAGGTGCCTAGCCTGCTTGCCTTAAGTTAAGAGTCTAGTCTCCCTTATTGTCCAATCTTCCTTAAAGTCTAGCTTGCTTGCTCATCTATAATTTCAAAGTCTAGTCTCTCCTAAACCCAATCGTAGAGTCCAGTCTGCTTGCACAGTCCAGTCCAGTTCACATCTGCATATGCATATAGTTAGGCCCATGTCACCATGATAACCATAATCATACCCCTTTCATCCTCATTTCCATTTCTCCATCCATCATTTCGATCTCCCATTTCGAAAATCATTTTTTAAAACTTACAAGCGAGGTCCAATCGATTTTGTTCATGACCGGTCGAGATATTACAACTTAGGAGCGCCGAATGGAGGAACAAAAATGTGAGCCTACTCTAAAGCTCATCAATCGCACTATCACCACCCCGACTTCATTTAGAGTCATGAAGATTACTTTGACCGCCTTCACAATAGAGGCGCGATCACTTCCATAAGGTCTATCGCCTTCACAGTAGAGGCGTGATCACTTCTATAGGGTTACTCCAAACCCTGCACTTAAAAGAAAATTCAAAAGGTGCAACCTATATTTCTATTACAAATTCCAACATATAAATTCCACTTGACATCTAGTGTCGAATATCATCAATGCGCTGCGAAACATGATCGATGACAACAAACTTCTAATACATGCTACAACGAGAATCAACATAACCAACAACCCCGTATGCAGTGCATCAACAATTCAACGGGCTTAGTCTTTTATTTCTGGTTTCCTAGGATGAGTCAGAGAGTCCTTACCCTAAGCCATTTTTGTCCTTTCCCATCGAGTCTATGTCACTTTAGGACTTCATCTATTATAGCCTTTCCATTTCCATTTCCATTTCATTTTTATTTTTCATTGGCCTTCCATCATTTTTATCTATGCTTCTAATTCAATGATGAAACTCAAATCACCTAAATGAACTTGACTAATAATAATAAATGGAGATCTAAAAAAAAAAAAAAAAAAAAAAGAGGACATACTTTAGATCAGGAGTTATTCCCTCTTCCCTTCTATTACTTTCCATAAGCCATCCATGCAATCCAATCAAAAATCCTTTAAACCATCATCTCCATTAACCAAATAACCTTTCAAAATCAAAGCTCCACAAATAACCTTCAAACCTTTCAATACCTTAAACCAAACTTGTGCGCAAGCCTTACTATATCAAAATAAATCAATGCCAGGCAAAAACAAAAACAAAGAGTAAAAAATTCAAAGTGCGAAAAAAAAATGAAAAAAAACAAAAGCAAGAGAAAACGCACATGACAAAAAAAGAAAAAAATGCAAAAAAGAAAGAGCCAAAGGCAAAATAAAAGATCAAGCTAGGGGGCTTGCACACAAGTCCCATCCCTCATTCAAATCCCTTCGATCCATCAAACCTTTAACCCATATAAACCAAATCCATGATCCTCCATTCGCCAAACCAATTCAACCTTCATCAAAACTTCAAGCTTTAAACCTTTCAACCTTTCATCAACCATAACTCCTTTTTCAAGGTATGTCCAAGTCCGCTACGTTGAAAACCCGAAAGGACGGTCTAGGCAAAAGTTAGGGCACAAAAAAAATATAAAAAAAAATAATAATCAGATCTGGAACTACGAATGGTCTGATTCCGCAAGGATACGTAGGAATCCTCATCTCGAGGTCCGACCGCGTTAATAAAATAAAATTAGTCATGGTCTAATGATTTGACTTTCTAGAATGTAGGAGCATAATCTCTTTCTAGATCCCGACATAGACTCGAGTCTGCACCTAGCCTCGTTAAAGCCTTTTCCCACCTTTATTTAAGTCACAAATTCAATCTTTTTATTTTTCAATCCAAGCTCTCCTTGTCCCTGAAGGACTCTACGACAATTCCATGGTTTCTGGCGATACTTGACGTTGCCTATACCCAAAGAAGAATCCCCAGTGCAATCCCCAGTGAAAACTTTCAATGTTCAAGACATAGCAACTACATTTCAATATCCGATCAACTACATTTAAACATCAGATCAAATACAATTTCAATCAAGGCTCATAATGCCTAATTCAAGGCAAACTCACCCAAAGTGGGGGCTTCCTACGTGTGGTGGTTCCTCCAATTCGAATCAAACTCCCGAAAAGTTGTAATCCGCGGACCTCGTTTGCGGACCCCAATCATTTACTAAAAGCGATTTTCGAAAATCATTCTATCTATTTTTTATCATTCTATCATTCTACATATCCACATCTTATAGCCTTGCAAAATCCTGACCTTGCATTGCAGCTTTGCAAAACCCTGACCTTGCATTGCATTTCATACATTCTAGTCTTGCATAACCCTGACCTTGCATGACGTGTCATCCCTTAGCTTTGCATAACCTTAATCCTTGCATAGCGTCTCATGCATCCTTAGAGAGTCTAAGTTTGCATTACTGCATCACTATGTGCTTATGTGAGTTGTTTGCACCTATCTGCTAACATCTTTTTCTGCAGGTAATCAGATTGCTTGTAGTTATTGTCCTCCATACTAACTTTGTTTTGCAGTGACCGGCGGTTATAGATCAGTTCTAAACTGCAGAGCGTTTAGAATTGTTCTCCGTCCCGACACCGTATACTTTGACTATCGGTTTCCTGAACCTCAGTCAAAGTGGGGGCTTCTGTAGACACATAATCGTGTCTCCCCATTTAAGGATCCAATGATGAAACATACCGCGATATTAGTTGGCGCGACCCAACGGAGGAGCAATCTAAAGAACCATTCTAAAATGTGTTTCGAAATGATATTCTAAAGCCCAATTAATTGTTCATGATGATTAATTGTATTTCAAGCCCATAAAATATTTTAAATTCATTTTAAAATCCCAATCAAATATTAATTATTTTAATAAATGTTTTTCATAATCATTTTCATTAGCTTCAATCAAAAATCAGATTTTTGATCCGTAAAATTCCATCTTCGGAATTTTAGGGATAGAAAAGTATCTTCGAAAGACGGGCAAAGGAATATGCTCGAATATTCCCGAATATGCGCCGGACGCGGGGGATGCGCTCAGCGCGCCACGTGCATCCAGCACATAGGCCAGAACGCGTCAGGCGAGCCAATGAGCGCCTGACACGTAGATTTTGTGACTCACACAGAGTCCTGCGTCAGACGCAACTTTCTTTTCTATCTTTTCAAAAACGCGTTTACACGTGCCTAAACTTGATTGGGCTGGCTGCGTCAGGCACACCAATGTGTGCCTGACGCGTGGCATTGCGCCTGCCACGTAGGCTTGCGCCTAGCGCAAGGCTTGCGTGGAGCGCAAGTCTGCTTTTTCCTATAAATACCCGTATTTTCCCGAATTACGGACGGCTTTTGGATATTATGATTTCACGCACATAAATTCTCTCGACTACTCCGAAATACTTCGAAAACACTCAAATACTTCAAACACTCGAATACTTTCAATCAATCAATACTTTCACACTGCGTTCTTGGTTCCACGATTGCTTCGCCTAAAGATCGTTGCGCTCCTCAATCTAAGCCGCATAGGTATAATACCTGAGGATCCTTGAATAAATTATTTTTATATTGAAGTTACTAATCATTTGTTTCATGATGTAGACCTTTGGTATAAAATCGCTATACTGTATATTCTAACCCTTTTTCTATACTTTCTTTTATTTTATTTCATTATTATTCATGGCTTTGTATATTATAAGTCTGCCTGATCATTCTATGCATATTATATGATTGTCCCTGCTTTATTGCTTTTATCACCCCACATGTTATTTTTGCTAATCAAAGACCTAAAGAACTGTTCTAATATTAATCAGATTAATTTGGACAACTTGCTAGGTTCCCTGTACTTTGATTGCCTAATAACATGTCACTAAAAATTAGTATTTTTTATGTGTTTCCTGAACCAATTTAGACTAAATATTTTTAGGGTGTATAAAACATTATTTGATTATTCTTTGGCATAAAATCTATAATGAATCGATATTTAGTAGAGGCCAACTTTGGGCGAATGTGGTTCATTATGACCATATTCGTACCCTCACCCCCGAACTCAATCTCTGGTTCATTTTGACCATCTATGGAGTTAGGACGGGGAAATCTACATTGGATAATTTGTCCCTATGATTTTCCTATATCCAATTAGGTTTATGATTCTTCCTAAAAAGAATTGTTGGCGACTTCTTTCAATACAAAACAATTTTCAATGAAACCTTAACAGTGGGGTAGTCAAATCTAATACGCGCTCACACCGCGTAGGCGAAATAAAAACATGCCTACACCTACGCACCAAATAGCGCCATGCGCAGCCTGGTCGTGCGACGCACAATATTATTCCTCCACACTATTGTTAGTTTTGACGCAATATTGGTACCCCCGCCTTTTTTTTTTGTTTTTTTTTTGGTAATTAAGAGGTAATATTAACCAAAGCAAACAAAAACACCTAAAGGAGGAGACAAACGTCAACCCCCACACACCACAAGCTGGACAGGCCCAGCTAATTACATTCCCTCAATCCACCTCCTATCAACATCTTTAACTTTCTTTCCTATAAGCTGTACAATTCTAGTCTTAACTAAGAACTTAATATTTTTTACTGTGCTATCTACAGTGGTAACTACACTATCCCAGTAAGCTTTGTTCCTGTTCCACCAAATCATGTAAACAGTAGCTGCCATGGCAGTCATAATCACCTTCCTTCTGAATTTTGACCCCTTGTATCTGCTACGAACCCATCGGCAGGCCTGAATTATGTTCCTGTCAGTCCATCTAATTCCCAACCAATCAGTAATCTCCTTTATACATCTGTTACTGAACACACACCCAAAAAACAGGTGTTGAATATTCTCAGCATGTTGTTGACAGAGTAAACACCTATTAGTGTCACTAAGGTTCATTTTCATCAGCCTAGCACGAGTTTTAAGTCTATCCTTAACAGCCATCCAAAGGATAAATCTATGTTTGGGTAGAGTAAACCTATTCCAAACACAGTAGCTCCATTGTGAGTGAATTGTTCTGTCACTGATTTCATTGTAGTATTTTTTGATGCTAAAAGTACCACAGCTCAGCCACTGGGAACTTAGCAATTTGTCATTTAACTCCTTCTTTGCAGTACAAATATATTTCCAAGCCCAACTGGCTGAAGTAGGGGCTTCATATGTGTCCCACAAAGCATCTTTAATATATATACAATGCACCCACTTCACCCACAAATTATCTTTCTTTTGAGCCACACACCAAGCAAGTTTACTGATAGCCACCATATTCCAATTAAGGATGTTTCTAAAGCCAAGCCCACCTGCATTTTTTGACTTGCATAAGTCCTCCCAAGCCACACAGTTTCTTTGTCATTATAAGAACCGACCCGTAGAAAGCATCTACAAATGCTGTTGATTTCATTCAGAACGCTTTTAGGGAGAATGAACAGTTGACCCCAATAAACATGTATGCTCATGAGCACACTATTCACCAACTGACCTCGAGCAGCAAAGGAGAGGTTCCTAGAACTCCACACACGGATTCTGCTCACCATTTTACTAACCATAGCTTGCAATCCCTGTTCTTCAGCTTGAGAGTAGAAATTGTGACACCCAGATATTTAAAAGGTAACATGCCAATAGAAAATCCACTAACATCAGTAACCTGTTGGATTTCATTCTCCTGCATACCAGCATAGTATACTTCAGACTTACTCTTATTGACTTCAAGACCAGAGGCATTAGAGAACATCTGGACTCCCTGAAGAAGGGTATAAATTGACCTAAAGTCCCCATGGCAAAATAACAATAGGTCGTCAGTAAAGCACAAGTGGGTCAACTTGAGCTCTTTACACATGCTATGAAATTTAAAGCCATCCTGCTCACTCACAAAACAAAGGATTATATCCAAATAATCCATACAGAGAGCAAATAAAAGGGGAGACATTGGATCTCCTTGTCTCAGACCCCTATGAGCCCCAAAAAAGCCAGAGAGGGAACCATTTATCATAATAGAAAACATAGGAGTAGTGATGCAAATCATTATCTTATTAACAAAGTCATCAGGGAATCCCACACCCACAAGCATTTGTCTAATAAACTCCCAGCTAACCGTATCATAGGCTTTCCTAAGGTCCAATTTCATCATGCAGCTGGCCCTAGTAGACTTCCTCTTGTACATTTTGACTAAATCTTGACAGATGAGAACATTATGAAGAATGCTCCTCCCTGCAACAAAGGCCCCCTGACTGATTGAGACCACATCTGGCAAGATCTTGTTGAGCTTTTCACTAATCAATTTAGTGATGCACTTGTACAATAGTGTGCAGCACGCAATAGGCCGAAACTCAGACACATTCTCAAGGCACTTCACCTTCGGAATCAGAGTCAAGGTAGTCACATTTATGACCTTTAGGAGTTGACCAGTTCTGAAGAAATCAAGCACAGCATCAGTTATGTCATCCCCAATAATATCCCAACAATGTTTAAAAAATTTACTGTTGAAACCATCTGCACCAGGAGCGTTCTCATCAGGTATGCTATACATAATTCTCTTCACATCATCCCTTGTAAACTCTTGTTGAATGATCTATAAGTGAGTCTCAGAAAGCTTTTTCCCATTCCCAAGGAGGGTATTGAACACTAGTTGCATCTGATCTTTGCAAGCAAAAAGGTTTTTGTAGTAGTCCAGGAAGGCAGACTCAACATCCTCCTTGTTATTCATCCAGGCACCATCATTGTTGAGGATAGCATGCACTTTATTCTGTGCACGTCTAGCCTTTATAGCTTGATAGAAGACCTTTGAGTTTTCATCACCACAACGAATCCAATTAATCTTTGCTTTCTGTTGAAGCATAGCATGCTGGTTTTTTAATGCCCAATTTAGAGCACTCTGAGCCTCCTTTTCCTTCACAGCATGTTCTGGTATCTCTGGAGATCTATGCATCATATTTTGAGCTTCATTCAGATCAGTTTTTGCTTTGATTACAGCAGCTTCAACATCCCCAAAACCCACTTTGTTCAACTCCCTCAGAGCCTCTTTAACATTTCTGAGTTTTTGAACAACTCTATGCATGGCACACCCATGTATTTGAATATCCCAGGCTTGTCTCACAGTAGCAAGTAAGGACTGGTGGTTGCACCACATATTATGAAACCTGAAAGGTTTCTTTTGGTTCACCTCAAGATACACACAAAGGAGAAATGGAGTGTGATCATAATTACCCTCAGGTAAAAAAGATGCTTCTGCCATCTCAAATTTATCAACCCATTCCTGGTTAGCTAAGACTCTGTCAATCCTTGAAAAGACCCTGGAGCTTCCCTCCTGTTTATTATTCCAGGTAAAATGCCTTCCTGAAGCTTTCACATCCACAAGATTACAATAGCTCAGACACTCTCTCATTGGAGCCACCTCAGCAACTCTAACAACAGAGCCTATTCTATCTTCCAACTCACTAAGGGCATTAAAGTCCCCCATTAACACCCAAGGATTCCTCCTATTCACAGCAATGTGTCTCATACCACTCCATAACACCATTCTACCACTAGGATCATTGAAACCATACACGAAAGTACAGTCAAAACCATCACTATTCCTAGGCTTGACATGACAATGAATATATTGGCTGTTAACATGAATTATATCAACAGTAAAAGCTATAGGGCACCAGCTTATAATAATTCTTCCGTTATTATGACAACTATTATTGTCGGTAAAACACCACCCAGAACACAGATTAAGGTAAACTGCACCAAGATTAGGCGTTTTAACCCTAGTTTCTAAGAGACTAAACAGCTTAACATTGTGATAGGCAATGAAATTCCTTACCTCCTGTTGCTTTGTTCTGCTGTTTAGGCCCCTTACATTCCATGTCATTATATTATCCATTAGGATGTGGGAGAGTCACCCCCCGCCCTTCATTTTGTTTGCCACTTGACTCAGCTTCATTCAATCCTCCTTGCTGAATGCAACCAGTATCATCCTCTTCCCTCTCACCATATTGACTTCCATCATTCTTCCCACTAGGCCCAGCAACTAAGCCTTGTTCCTCAGATTCTAAGTTCTCATCCAATAGAGCCAGGAAAGGGTTATGCACAGGAACCTCAACTGGGGTTGGTTCTGTTTGTGCTCCTACCAGAGTTTGTTCTGCCACCTTTTTTTGTGCCCCTACCAAGGTGAACCCCTCCGAGTCCTTCTGAGTTTTCTTCTTCTGCACCCATACTTTCCTCCCTTCATGCTTCCTGCAATTCTCAGAGTCATGAACAAAACCATAGCATTTCCCACATTGGATTGGCCTCCACTCATACTCCACAAGCTGCTCAACAGTCACACCCCGTTCATTACAGAAGCTAATTTTATTTGGAAGTTCCTGATGAAGTCCAACTTCCACCATCACTCTTGCAAAGCTTAGACGCTCTTTGTTCTTTGTTGCATTATCCATTTTAACCACATTTCCAACTTGCCCTGCAATTTTGAACAAGCTTTTTTCCCCCCAATATTTGAATGCAAGTCCAGATAATTTTATCCAAATAGGAACTAATTTCACATCCGTTTTATCAATGGCCATATCTGGGTCCCAAAGCTTAGTGATCAATGGCATTTGATCAAAGAAATGGAACCCCTCCTGTGTTACAGTTAAACATGCCTCCATTGTTGTGAAACGAACAATGAAAATTCCTTTGCCCATCCCTGCAATCTTATCAATCCCATGTTTACCCCACACCCTCCTAAAATACCCATCCATGACTGAAAATGGTGGGTTAGCCCCTAGCACATAACAAACGATTGCGGAAGACCAATATTCAACCTCCTCCTGGATATCTTCCGAATCAATTTTAACAACATTAGGGATAGTTGTGTTTACCTGATTGGAATGATTATCCCCCTCATTTTCCATTCGATCTGCCCATGAAAGTCGCGGAACACTATCCTGCTTTGAACCATTTTGTATGACATTAAGCCAATCAGTCAGAATTGCTTTTTCCATCGATTGTTGAACTTGATCTTCCACTGTTGCTGGTGGAATCACAATCGTCGCTGCATCTAGTTCATCCTTTTCATTAATTTCTCGCTTTATAATCGGACTCGGAATCTTCAGTGCTTCAATCCCAGTGACTTCATCGACGGATTTAGTTTTTCTCACCGGAGACGATGATGGACCCTTTGATTTCCCCTTGCCTTTCTGAGCACTCTTCTTCGCCCCACGCCCCCTTGCCATGGCGTCTGCGCAGACTAAGGCAAATCGCCCTAAACGTGCGCCAAAAGGGTAGAGAGAGAAAGGGTGCTTTTGATTCGTACCCCCGCCTTTTCCATAACATTCTCCTCTCTTTGATGTCTTATCCACTTTTTAGTAAGTCCTAAGTCAACTTGTCATTGTCCAACAGGAGGATTGAGAAGACATATTCGAGAGATCGTACTCGTGCAAAAAAGCGTCAATCCGTTGAAGTAGCTGAAGCAAGGGTCCTCTCAGAAACTAGAATGGGTGACGAAAAGATTACTAAGTTGGAAGTAGGGATGGGCAAGAGTCGGGTGCAGGTCGGGTCAGTGGGGACCCTAATTTTTTGCGGACCAGGAGGCCACGGACCAGGATGCTGGAAAAATTGGACCTACCGGCCCTAGAGGCTCTGGAGGGTCAGGCCCGGTCTTGGGTCCAGGCCTAATTTAGTAGTTTGCTCACCCATTTCATCTACATTCACAAATCCTTCCTCATCCATACAAAAATTAAACTGAAAAAATACCCAGATACAAAAATTAAACGCAGCAAATTAGGCGATGAAAGATGAAAAGAAGGAATCAGGCGTCCGATGAAAGATTGTAGCATTAGTAACCGTTGTATCATTAGATAAATCCAATGGCTGGTATTTCTCCTTCCCAACAACACCAGACGATATCCACCATTCGATCTCATCATCATGATCAACCTTCTTTTTCTTCTTGCTCTTCAGTATCGCATCATCTACCACATCTTTCTCTTTCTTCTTCCAGAAGAAGCTTCTCCTAAACAGCTTCTTCTAGTAGGTTCTAGAAAGTAACCGCTTACCTTCACCGGACGAATTCGCCGGAGAATTGAACGGAAGAAGTTTAACAGCGTTAATGACCGCCATTGATGCTCTTCGAAGCGCAGACGAGTAGCTGCGGTTTCTAAGAAGCATTCGTTTCGACGGTGGTTTGTCGTGGTTATTCGGCCATTTTCTCGCCTTTTCTTCGCCGTTGGTGGTGGTGAGTCTGGTGACTCTCTCTCACTTAGTCGGCTGCTGTAGTGAATGGCTGCTAGGGTAGAAAATAGGTTTTCAAAGTGTATGTGTGTTTTAGTTTAGGTCTTAGGAAATCAATTTGTTTTTAAAAAAAAAGTTAAAATTTATAAATTAAATAATTTTAGGGTCTAAGGTTCGGGCCTGCGTCGGGTCCTGGTCTAAAATATCAAGACCCGGATCCGGACCCTTAAAAATTTACTTGGACCCGGACCCTTAGAGTCTGAAAAAGTTGGACCCAAACCCTTAAATTAAGGTCGGGTCCAGTAGGGTCCGGGTCGGGTCCTGGACGTATGCCCATCCCTAGTTGGAAGAGGTCACTATTCGTCTGCATCAAGTCAAAATTGGTGAATCTACTGGATTCACTAAACAAATGGAAAATGTTGCCCACAAGGTCACCAACAAAGATACCTACTTCGATCTGAAAAGTTTTCCACAAGTGACTTTCCCAAGTTCAAGCCTACCGACAATCCGAAGTATCACTTGAGGAATTTTAGGGCCACTATGATCATTAAGTCTGTGGACCCCGAACTGTATCCAACGGTATTCCCGATGTCGTTGGACCCCATCTGTCAAAACTAGTTCTATTCACTGGATCTCAAGCATGTTGAAACTTGGGGCGATATTACCAGAGAGTTCATTAAACAATATGAACACAATATTATAATCCAAATCTCACTCAGGAAATTAGAAGTGGTGAAACAGGAAAATAATGAAGGCTTTACCACCTTCCTTAACAGGTGGATAGAAAAGTCTTCCCACATGGGCTCCAGGCCTCCCGAAAAAGACCTAATTCGCATCTTTGTCGCCCATCTGCTGCCTAAATACAAAAATCATCTCAAGTATTTAGGTATCAAAACTTTTACAAAGATATACGATATAGGCGTGCAAATTAAAGACGACTTGCTGAAGAATGCCCAAAATGACAATCGTTATAAGGGCAATAATAACAACAATAAGAAAAATGAATATGGATCCACTTCTAAAGGTGGAGAGGTGAACCTTCTTGAGGCACCGAACAAATACTTTCCGAGGAATCAAAGGAGGACATTCACTCCGATAGGCATGTCATATGCCACTTCTTTTGATCGCCTTCACTCAAAAGGCGCATTGTTCCCCATTGGACCAACTCCTTATGTAGAAGAAAGTAAATGGGGTCCAAATTGGGACAAGAATTCTTACTCAAATACCATAGAGGGAATGGTCATAAAATAGGGGACTGTTTCAAACTGAAACATGCCATTCAAGACATAATTGATGAAGGTAGGCTTCCCATTCCTCCTGTAGGGAAGAAACCTAACAATCAAAATGGGCCATTAAACAAAGTCTTGCTATCTCTAAGGATCAATATTGTTACGATCCCTCCCTCTTAATTGCATCGATAGGGGATCCTATCCCCACTATCATTATTGCTGAAACATCACCCGATATCAATGGTATATGGGACAGTGATGATGAAGATCACGAGTATGTCACTGAAGAAAGTGACAATGTTCGGGGAGTATGTATCCCTTCATCCCCTGGATTATATGATGACAATCATATCATCGATATTTATGATGATCGTATCACTCTTGGGGAAGATTGGTACCGAAGTACCAAAGAGGAAGCAGTACAAGTACTCACCCGAACTGGAAGACTACATCAACAAGTTCAGAGCAATGCTTCACAATTACTTGCACCTCCTGAAGAGCTTCTTCGCAAAGAGAACGCTATCATTCAACAGCTCATGAAAACAAAAGCCGAAATCAACATTTGGCAATTAATAGCTTCCTCTCATGAGCATCGTATGGCATTACTAAACGCCCTTACGAAAATGAATGTGTCATCCGACACATCCCCTGAAGGATTGGTTAACTTTCTTACTGCTGACAAGCCAATCCAAGGAAAAATAGTTTCCTTTACTGACGATAACCTTCCTTTCGAAGGCAACAAGCATAACAAGGCTTTGCATCTTGTTGTAGAATGCATAGGCATGAATGTCCCAATGACATTAGTAGACAATGGATCTGCGATCAATGTATGTCCCTTGCGAACTGTGCGCCGCCTAGGCTTCAAAGATGCGGATTTCAGTCCTTCCCATCAAGGCATCCGAGCACATGACAGCTTTCGCCGCCAAACCTTGGGCACTGTAGCCCTAAATATCTCTGCAGGGGTTATACAAAAGCGCACAATCTTTCAGGTCATTGATATCAAGGCCTCATTCAACCTACTACTAGGACGACCATGGCTTCATGAGCTTGGTGCAGTCCCATCGTCCTTGCATCAAAAGGTAAAGATGATTGTAGATGGCATTCCCATAACACTTGATGCCTCTACAATGAAAGTACAAGTAGTAGACAAACCTCTCATTCACATAGATCACGACGAAGAGGATGAAGATCTTTGAGGATTCGTTCCCAAAGAAGTAGCTCTCATAGAAGAAGACTTAGCGCCACTCGATTTCGATTGCTTCTCTAATTTTGCAATCAACTATATCATGCGCAAGAAAGGACACTTCCCAGGCATGTCAATTGGTTGAAACAAATCAAGAGCACCTCCTGTAACTAATTCCAAAGCAGTGAAAAATCTATTTGGCTTAGGATACAAGCCTACTAGGAAAGAACTAAGAGACTGTATCGCACAACGAATAGAGTATCGCAATACTAAGGAGAAGGACAATATCCTTTTTCCTCCCTATCAACCCACTCTAAATGGGCAATTTCTAAGGGAAGGAGAAGATTATCCTTGCTACGAATTCCCTAAACCTTTTTACAGTGCTCAGGATGGAGTGATCTATCCAGGATTTGAGATATTCCTGGACTGTCACTTTCTGGAAGAAGGGATACCTGATCCCACAATTAAACAGTTCACTGAAGACTATTTGGACTACAAGGCATTTGGACTTCTATTCGGTCAAGAAAGAGTCGAATGCCCAAATGAGACTGCTCACATTCAGGTTGTACTATAACACGAGGCCTTCGACCCTGCTATGCTAATCACTCTTGCAAGTGGCACCATGCAAGGATGGAGGAAGACTATCAAGCTGACTACTCCAAATGGAAAGAAGATGATCTTCACCACAGGGGAAGGGCCGATGTTCGAAGAGTCCGAGTTATCCGAGTTAGAGTCTGAGTCTGAGTCTTTTGAGTCAAACATCCCAGTTGGGACTATGTCTGAGTCGATTAATCCTAGTGTCTAAGTAGAGTCTTTACTTTATGCCGAGTCATTGTTCAACTCTATGATTTCTGATTATAATAATATGAACTCATTTGCTTATGACTTGTGCAATAACTCTACTTCTTCTTCTCTTTTACCTTCCGATTGCAACAACGTATCTGTAAAAGAAATAATTAAAGTAGTGGAAGAACATGAAAATAAGACTCCAATCATTGTAGAAACAGAAAAAATTAATCTCTCAGATGATAATGAACCAAAGGAGGTAAGAATTGGATTACCTTTAAATGAATGCGAACGCGCCCAATTAATCAAAACGTTAATTGAATATATCGACGTATTCGCATGGTCCTATTTGGACATGCCTGGCATTGATCGCGATATCGCTCAGCATACCATACCTCTAATCGAAGGCTGAAGCCTGTCAAGCAAAAAATACGCAGAACGAAGCCTGATGTCGCCTTGAAATTCAAGGAAGAAGTTACTAAATAACTCAACGCAGGTTTTATAAGAGTAGCTAACTATACTGATTGGGTAGCTAATGTTGTGCCTGTGCCTGAAAAAGACGAAAGTGTTAGAATGTTTGTTGACTATAGAGACATCAACAAAGCAAGTCCTAAAGACGGCTTCCCATTACCTCACCTATATATCCTAGTCGACAATACTGCTAACCATGCCCTTCTCTCCTTCATGGATGGGTATGCGATTTATAATCAAGTAAAAATGGCTGAGGAAGATATGGAAAAGACCACCTTCATCACACCGTGGGGGACCTTTTGCTACACTGTCATGCCTTTTGGATTAAACAAGCATAAGGCAACCTATCAAAGAACTGCGACTACCCTTCTCCATGACATGATGCATAAAGAAGTAGAAGTATATGTTGATGACATGATAGTTAAGTCCAAACATAGAGAGGGACACCATACCGCCCTTGAGAAGTTCGTCATGAGACTTCGAAAATATAACATGAGGCTTAACCCAAAAAAATGTGCTATTTGGGTCACTTCGAGAAAACTCCTAGGTTATGTCATCAGTTCTAGAGGAATTGAAATTAACCCTACTAAGATAACAGCAATCATGACCATGCCTCCGCCTAAAAATGAAAAGCAGATAAGGGGTTCCTAGGCAAAATTCAATACATCAGCAGGTTCATCTCTAAACTAACCATGGTGTACGAGTCTATCTTTAAAAAGCTTAAAAAGAGTGTCACCGTTGAATGGGATGCGGGTTGCCATAAATCCTTTGACAAGATCAAAGAATATCTATCCAATACACCTGTCTTAGTACCTACCTTGCCCAACATACCTTTAAGACTCTATTTGACTGTGACTAAGACCGCAGATGGGGCCATGTTAGCACAAGAGGTTGATGGGAAAGAGTGCACCATTTACTACCTTAGTAAAAAACTCCTGGACTATTGTAGGCGTTGATTTTTATTTCGCCTACGCGGTGTGAGCGCGTATTAGATTTGACTACCCCAGTGTTAAGGTTTTATTAAAAATTGTTTTGAAAGAAGTCGCCAATAATTCTTTTTAGGAAAAATCATAAACCTAATTGGATATAGGAAAATCATAGGGACAAATTATCCAATGTAGATTTCCCCGTCCTGACTCCATAGATGGTCAATATGAACCAAATATTGAGTTCGGGGGTGAGGGTACGAATATAGCCAAAATGAACCACATTCGCCCAAAGTTGGCCTCTACTAAATATCGATTCATTGCAGAATTTATGCCAAAGAATAATCATATAATATTTTAAACACCCTAAAAATATTTAGTCTAAGTAGGTTCAGGAAACACATAAAAAGACTATTTTTTAGTGACATGTTATTAGGCAATCACATTACATGGAACCTAGCAAGTTGTCCAAATTAATCTGATTAATATTAGAACAGTTCTTTAGGTCTTTGATTAGAAAAAATAACATGTGGGTGATAAAATCATTAAAACAGGACAATCATATAATATGCATAGAATGATCAAGCAGACATGTAATAGTATAGAAAAATAAATAAAAAGAAAGAGAAAAGAGATTAGAATATACAGTATAGCGATTTTATACCAAAGATCTACATCATGAAACAAATGATTAGTAACTTCAATATAAAAATAATTGATTCAAGGATCCTCAGGTATTATACATATGCGGCTTAGATTGAGGAGCGCAACGATCTTTAGGCGGAGCAATCGTGGAACCAAGAACGCAGTGTGAAAGTATTGATTGATTGAAAGTATTCGAGTGTTTGAAGTATTTGAAGTGTTTTGTAGAGGTATTCGTAAGTATATTTGTGTTCGTAAATAATAATTGAAAAACCGTCCGTAATTCGGGAAAATACGGAGTATTTATAGGAAAAAGAAGGCGTGCGCTGCACGTAAGCCTTGCGCCAGGCGCAAGCCTACGTGGCAGGCGCAATGCCACACGTCAGGCGCAATGCCACACGTCAGGCGCACAATGGTGTGCCTGACGCAGCCAGCCCAATCAAGTTTAGGCACGTGTAAACGTGTTTTTGAAAAGATAGAAAAGTAAGTTACGTCTCACACATGACTTGCGTCTGACGCAGGACTCTGTGTGAGTCACGAAATCTACGTGTCTGGCGCTCATTGACTCGCCTGACGTGTTCTGGCCAATGCGCTGGACGCACGTGGCGCGCTGAGCGCAGCCCCCGCGTCCGGCGTATATTCGGGAATATTCGATCATATTCCTTTGCGCGTCTTTCGAAGATACTTTTCTATCCCTAAAATTCCGGAGATGGAATTTCACGAATCAAAAATCTGATTTTTGATTGAAGATAATGGAAATGATTATGAAAAATATTTATTAAAATAATAAATATTTGATTGGGCTTTTAAAATGGAATTAAAACATTTTATGGGCTTAAAATACAATTAATCATCATGAACAATTAATTGGGCTTTCGAATATCATTTCAGAACACATTTTGGAATGGTTCTTTAGATTGCTCTTCCGTTGGGTCGCGCCAACTAATGTCGCGGTACGTTTCGTCATTGGATCCTCAAATGAGGAGACACGATTATGTGTCTACAGAAGCCCCCACTTTGACCGAGGTTCAGGAAACCAATAGTCAAAGTATACGGTGTCGGGACGGAGAACGATTCTAAATGCTCTGCAGTTTAGAACTGATCTATAACCGCCGGAATCTGCAAAACAAAGTTAGTATGCAGGACAATAACTACAAGCAATCTGATTACCTGCAGGGACAGATGTTAGCAGGTAGGTGCAAACAACTCACATAAGCACATAGTGATGCAATGATGCAAACTTAGACTCTCTAAGGATGCATGAGACGCTATGCAAGGATTAAGGTTATGCAAAGCTAAAGGGTGACACGTCATGCACGGTCAGGGTTATGCAAGACTAGAATGTATGAAATACAATGCAAGGTCAGGGTTTTGCAAAGCTGCAATGCAAGGTCAGGATTTTGCAAGGCTAGAAGATGTATAGAATGATAGAATGAGCAGGATTGAATAGAAATGCATAGAATGGTTTTCGAAAATCGTTTTTAGTAAATAATCGGGGTTCGTAAACGAGGTCCGCGGATTACAACTTTTCGGGAGTTTGATTTGATTTGGAGGAACCACCACACGTAGGAAGCCCCCACTCACGAAAGGATTAAGGTTATGCAAAGCTAAAGGGTGACACGTCATGCACGGTCAGGGTTATGCAAGTCTTCGTTAACTCCAACTCACGAAGGCCAATGGGAAGCTGAGTATTGTATACATATTGTTTGTGGAACTCTTCTCTGATGTAGTCCCAGTCATTCAGCTTGGCCTTATTCAGTAATCTGAACCACTTGGATGGATGTGCATCCAAGGTTAAAGGAAACGCATAAGCAAACAGGTCCTTGCTCATACCTTTGAGAGCCATAGAGATGGAAAATGCTCTCAAGTGGTCATCTAGGTCTTCGACCTCTTTAAATTTTGGGAGGTCACCCAAGGTTACCTTTTAGGGAGTTTGTCCCTCAGTTCAGGATCAATGATGTCATGGCCATGAGCCTGACCCTCAAGCACAAGAATTGACTGGATCAATTGCACGAGTTTTTCGAATCTCAGTTCTGTGTTGGTTTTGATCGGTGGTGGAGTGTCGCCTTGCTCGTCTTCCTCATTGAGCTTCTCCCTTAGTGCCTTGATCTCTTTGTCTTGTTCCTCAAGACGAGAGTTCATTAGTGTGAGTTGAGCCATAATGGCACTAAGTTGTTCATTAGTGTCTCCCATTTCTGATGATGATTCAGAAGAGTCGGAAGATTCGTCTGAAAAAGTTAGGATGCGCTTGACGAGTCTAGGAGTAGGTTGACCTTGTTGCCTCTCTGTTGGACGTTCCCAAGTTATAATCTCATGACCTGTCCTGAACAGAAATCGAATGGACCTCGTAAATTTTAAGAAATAATGTTTTCGAAATGAGAAAAGTAGATGAGAAATGGGAATAGAAATGGGAAATGAAAGTGGAAAATGATTTTGAAATGGAAATGGAAATGGAAATGGAAATGGGAATGAGAAATGATTAGGAATGGGTATGGTTATGGACTTAGTATGGGCTTGACCATGATGGAGACATGGGCCTAACTATATGCAAATGCAGACATGGAATGGACTGGACTATGCAAGCAGACTGGATTGGGTTTTGGTGATGATAGGAGAGACTAGACTTTGAACTTACGGGTGAGCAAGCAGGCTAGACTTTAAGGAAGGTTTGACAATAAGGGATACTAGACTCTTAACTTAAGGCAAGCAGGCTAGGCACATAGACTTTGAATTTACGGGTGAGCAAGCAGGCTAGACAACTAGACTTCGGAACTTACATTAGACTAAGCAGGCTAGACTTAAAAATTGCCAATGGACTTATGGGATGCTAGACTTTAAACTTACGGGTGAGCAGGCAAGCTAGACAACTAGGAAGACCAAACTCTTAACTTAAGGCAAGCAGGCTAGGCAACTAGACTTTGAACTTACGGGTGAGCAAGCAAGCTAGACGACTAGACTTCGGAACTTACATTAAACTAAGCAGGCTAGACTCAAAAATTTCTTATTGACTTAAGGAACGCTAGACCTTGAGCTTACGGGTGAGCAAGCAGGCTAGACACAACAATGCCTATAGACTCAAGGAATGCTAGAGCTTGAACTTACGGGTGAGCAAGCAGGCTAGACTTTAAGGGATGAACTTTTATAGTCCAAAGACTGAATTTTTATAGTCCGAAGACTGACTAGGGCCTACATGAAGATGCAAACTAGACATAGGATATGAATTGACATATAGGTTTGACTTGGACTGAGAGATGCATATAGGCTTGATATTGGAGATGGACTAGGATTGGACATAGAATATGATAGACTGGGATTAGACTTGGACTGGGCTTGACATAGACTAGGGTTCACATAAAGATGCGAATGGGCCTAGGTTTTGACAGGAGCTAGACTTATATGGGCCTAAGATGGACTCTAATGCTAGCGGGCGTAATATGAATGCATGGACTCGAATTAGATGGACCCTATATGAATGCAAAATGGACTCTAATGCATATGGGCCTAGAATGAATGCAAGTGAATTGGGTCGATTGGATTGAATTGGATTGAAGGTGTTTGGAATGGGCTTAGAATTTTCGAAATTCGTTTTTGAAAGGAACCCCTTGTTTTATCTTTTGTTAGGAAAAGATGATGGATTAATTTTGAAAATGTTTTTTTTTTGAAATGTCGTGGTACGATGATGTTTAGTAAATATTTTCGAAAAAGGTAGAATAGAAGAAGGTGTAGGATTGATTTTGAAAAGATGTAAGTTTTGAAATTGATGAATATGGTAAGGTAAGATTGACAGGAATGATTTGTTGAACCGCAGGGAGGATATGGGAAGAGGTAGATATGCATGACAACTCTAGCTCTACAATGACCCTTTAGATGCATTTTTTTTAGACGGACTTGACCTTGCATGAAAAGACTGAATTTTTTTTTTTTTTTGAATATGAAATGATGCAAACTTGTTATCTTAGACTCGAACAAAGGTCAAAAGACCAATAAGCATGGGACGAATAGACTGCGTGCCACGCAACTGGTGCGCACGGCGCACAGCCTATGCGTCTGGCGCAGGCGCATTGCGCCAGGCGCAACTTAATGCGTTTGGTGCAATGCTCTGCGGCACGCGTATTGGTAAATTGACGAATGTTCGGCCGAAAACGACGATTTGTTTTAGACGCGAGTTGTAATAATTTCGGGCGTAAAGTATATTAGCAGGCAAAAATTGCAATCACACATAAATGTCAGGTAACATGGATGCAAAAGTTCTCAACCTAAAGTCCAGTTCTACATTCAACTATTGGTCAGGTTTAGGTTAAGGTTGAAAAGGGTCCATGACTAAGAGATTGATCCCCCGCTTCGTACCCCTACTTAAAGAGGTGGCCACGTGTAAGACGCACTCAAGTCTCAAGTCAGGAACAAGAGAACATTGCCATGGTTGGGTCGGTTTGCTTTTGACTAAGATCCAACACTATCGCTCAAGAAGCTTTTTGAAAGGACAAAGCGCAAACCCCCCGGGGGTGACCTCACACATAGAACATGTGCTAATGAGGCAAGGTAGATTGTCCTTATGGTGGCTGAACAGTAGCCATGCATATGCCAAACAGTATATTATTCAAAGGCATAAAAGGAGAATGAATCGTATTTTTTGAGTTTCACCCACTCATTTAAAAAATTAATTTTTTAAAATCATCCCCATTGAAGTCGCCAAATTGTAGGTGTGGATTTTTATTTCGCCTACGCGGTGTGAGTGCGTATTAGATTTGAATACCCCACTGTTAAAGTTTTATTAAAAATTGTTTTGAAAGAAGTCGCCAATAATTTTTTTGGAAGAATCATAAACCTAATTGGATATAGGAAAATCATAGGGACAAATTATCCAATGTAGATTTCCCCGTCCTGACTCCATAGATGGTCAATATGAACCAAAGATTAATTCGGGGGTGAGGGTACGAATACAGTCATAATGAACCACATTCGCCCAAAGTTGGCCTCTACTAAATATCGATTCATTGCAGAATTTATGCCAAAGAATAATCATATAATATTTTAAACACCCTAAAAATATTTAGTCTAAGTAGGTTCAGGAAACACATAAAAATACTATTTTTAGTGACGTGTTATTAGGCAATCACATTACAGGGAACCTAGCAAGTTGTCCAAATTAATCTGATTAATATTAGAACAGTTCTTTAGGTCTTTTATTAGCAAAAATAACATGTGGGTGATAAAAACATTTAAACAGGACAATCATATAATATGCATAGAATGATCAAGCAGACATGTAATAGTATAGAAAATTAAATAAAAAGAAAGAGAAAAGAGGTTGGAATATACAGTATAGCGATTTTTTACCAAAGATCTATATCATGAAACAAATGATTAGTAACTTCAATATAAAAATAATTGATTCAAGGATCCTCGTGTATTATACCTATGCGGCTTAGATTGGGGAGCGCATCGATCTTTAAGCGGAGCAATCATGGAACCAAGAACGAAGTGTGAAAGTATTGATTGATTGAAAGTATTCGAGTGCTTGAAGTATTTGAAGTGTTTTGTAGAGGTATTCGTAAGTATATTTTTGTTCGTAAATAATAATTGAAAAACCGTTCGTAATTCGGGAAAATACGGAGTATTTATAGGAAAAAGAAGGCGTGCGCTGCACGCAAGCCTTGCGCCAGGCGCAAGCGTACGTGGCAGGCGCAAGCGTACGTGGCAGGCGCAATGCCACGCGTCAGGCGCACATTGGTGTGCCTGACGCAGCCAGCCCAATCATGTTTAGGCACGTGTAAACGCGTTTTTGAAAAGATAGAAAAGAAAGTTGCGTCTCACACAGGACTTGCGTCTGACGCAGGACTCTATGTGAGTCACGAAATCTACGTGTCAGGCGCTCATTGGCTCGCCTGACGTGTTCTGGCCAATGCGCTGGACGCACGTGGCGCGCTGAGCGCAGCCCCCGCGTCTGGCGTATATTCCTTTGCGCGTCTTTCCAAGATAATTTTCTATCCCTAAAATTCCGGAGATGGAATTTCACGGATCAAAAATCTGATTTTTGATTGAAGATAATGGAAATGATTATGAAAAATATTTATTAAAATAATAAATATTTGATTGGGCTTTTAAAATGGATTTAAAACATTTTATGGGCTTAAAATACAATTAATCATCATGAACAATTAATTGGGCTTTCGAATATCATTTCAGAACACATTTTGGAATGGTTCTTTAGATTGCTCTTCCGTTGGGTCGCGCCAACTAATGCCGCGGTATCTTTCATCATTGGATCCTCAAATGGGGAGACACGATTATGTGTCTACAACTATGAATCCCGTTACACTCCCTTAGAAAAGCCTTGTCTCGCACTAGTTTGGGCCACAAAGAAGCTTAGGCATTATATGCTCACTCACAAAATCCACATAGTGTCGCGACTAGACCCTCTCAAGTTCTTATTCGAAAAATCAGCCCTTAATGGTAGACTTTCCGTTGGGTAATAATGTTGGCAGAATTTGACTTAAAATTTATCCCTCATAAATTCATCAAATGCAACGCCAGTTCAGACTTCCTTGCAGATTTCCCTGTCGATGAATCTCGCGAAGAGTATGAATTTCCTGATGAACACCTTCTCATGACGGAAGATGGAAGTTGGGCATTATACTTCGATGGTGCTTCCAACCAAATGGGATGTGGCGTTGGGGTACTCCTGGTATCACCTGAAGGCGAACACACTCCTCTATTTGTTAAACTCGACTTCGACTTTTACTAATAACGCCGCCGAATACGAAGCATGCATCATAGGGCTCCAGGCCACAATATCCCTCGACATTAAGAAATTAAGGGTATATGGTGATTCATCTTTGATCATGAACCAAATCTCCAAAAGATGGAAAGTCATAAATGAAAGCCTCTTGCAATACCAAGCCTATCTAGAAGCCATGGCTGAACAAATACCTGAAATACAATACACATACCTTCCTCGAGAAGAAAACCAATTTGTCGATGCTTTGGCCCGTTTAGCCTCTATGATTAGGATTCCTCGTACAATGCCAGAAATGCCCCTTGTCATTGAGAGACGGCAAGAGCCTGCTTATATTCACACCTTAGACACCGAGCCAAATCAAACTTCTTCTGAACCCTGGTTTACTGACATCCTCAACTACCTCAGTAAAAAGGAATATCTACCTGGAGCTTCAACAAGAGCCCAGTGTGCCTTAAGGCTCTTGGCCTCCCGATATGTCGAATATAATGGGATACTGTATAAAAGGACACCAAAAGGTGTGCACCTTCTCTGCATCGATAAGCCAGACACCATGACAGTTATGGATCAAGTACATAATGGAATCTGTGGTACACACATGAATGGACGCATGTTAGCCCAAAAGATCATTCGCTTAGGCTACTACTGGACTACAATGGAGAAAGATTGTTACCTCAACTACCTTAGTAAATGTCACCACCTTCATTTTCCACCTTCATTACTATATACCTTTACCTCACCTTGGCCATTCTCTACTTGGGGAATTGACATCATTGGTAAAATAACATGGGGGCATGAGTTCATCCTTGTAGCCATAGACTACTTCACAAAATGGGTCGAAGCCGCATCCTATGCCAAATTGACAGCAAAAGATATAGCTGCCTTCCTAGAAAATACAATCATATGTCGCTATGGAGTACCTCATGAACTCATAAGTGACCAAGGTACCCATTTCCAGGCCGAATGTGAGCAAGTCATTGAAAAGTATAATATCAAGCACCATCGATCCTCCCCATATTAACCCCAGGCTAATGGTGCTGTGGAAGCTGCCAATAAAAACATCAAAGCCATTATCCAGAAAATGACAGAAAATTATAAGGATTGGCCAGCTAAATTACACTTTGCCTTATGGGGATACCGTACGTAGATATATTCGAAAATCTAATGGAGCTACACCTTATTCCCTTGTCTATGGAATAGAGGTTGTCCAACCTATTAAGCTAGAAAATGTATTGGACCCTGGTGGTAAATTCAGACCTACTTGGCCCGGTCCATATATCGTGAAGACAATCCTCTCTGGAGGGGCAGCTCAACTTATTAACATGGACGGCACTGAATTTCGCAATCTAACTAATCTTGATCAACTCAAGAAATTTTATGTGTAAAACACAACTAATTCCTATTTGGATACATAGGCAACCTTGTACGAGGTTCGGCCCCTTTATTAAATAAAACCTCCTTCGGTCCATATGAGTCTTATAAAATACAAAAAAAAATAAAAATAAACAAATAAGATCGACTGCGACAAGCGCAATAAACCGCATCAGACGCACCATAGCTGCGCCATGTGCAGCGCAGTTCACTGGACGCACCTTTCTGCGTCTAGCGCACTACTCTGCTGTGCTGCTGGTTTGATTGTTCTTCCGGCATTCGTTATGATGCTCTAAAAAATTTATACGACAATATATTTTTGCGACATATTTAGGCTCACTTCGGTCTAAATAAAAATAAACATTGTTTTTATTAGTATTGCTGAATAAAAAAGATAACATAAAACATAAGTTATGACTATACTATAAAATAACTATGTGGCATGCAAGCCTTATTGAAAGCAAATAACCAAAACAAGCAAACCTATAAAGTAAAACAGAGACATTATTGCAGTCAATCCTTCTTTTCCTTTCTAGCCTTTTCCGCTTCCTTGTCTTTGGTTGAAGTCTCTCCTTTTTCCATCTGTAGTTTTGGTCTAAGTTGTTTTCTTTTCTCCCAATATACCATCTTCTCCTTCCCTTTGCCTGTAGAAGTGTCCTTCAGTTGAGTCGTATTTCATCCGTCAGTCCTTTACCTAATGACTACACCCCCTAATCGTAGTCTTCTTTTTGTCGGTGCCACCCGTGGTCCAAGTCTTTCCCGCGCTGGTGCTACCTTTGGCCATAAGCGATCCTTCACAGAGGAAGTCTTAGTAATAGGTCTATGTCCACTCTTCACTGTACATGAGGTTACAGTTGGTTTCCTACCCTTATTATTGGAATTCTCTAAAACATTCGCCACAGTGCGCGGATTAAATTTCAACTTTTTAGATATTTTAGAGGATTCCTTTTCTCTCACCTCCTTCCTCATAGCAACATCCTTAGTCAGCATCCACACTACATAACTCTTAAAAATCTTCTCAGATTCTAATCTTTCCTAGGTATACCAAATCGGGCGCTCTCCCCAATATCTCTCCCACTTCCTAATCCCACTCCAGGTTAGGCCATATATTTTAGGAGCAATAGTGTCATCTGCAGGAATTAATTGTCGATACCCATACTGTCTCATCACCCTCGATGGAAAATAATAAGTCATGGTATATAGGCTACGTAACCTAACATAAGGGGAGTCATCCCGAATACTTACCATCGAACCAATTTTCCACCATGGTACTACCCACCTCACACTCAACTCATCATCCCCGAAGAACAGAGTCCAGTCTTCAAAAGATTTTTTGGAAAAAATCTTCTTCCTGCCAATGAAGCCTTTTTTGTTGTACTTTTCCATGTTCTCAGGAGGGTCAATTAGCCTCAAGTGCTCTATTAGCCAGATCTGCATCAACAAATACGTAACAAATATTATTGCTTCACATAGAGTAATAATAATAATAATAAAATTAAAGCGCGTCAGACGCACCATAGCTGCGCCATGCGCAGTGTAGTGCGCTGGACGCACCTCTCTACGTCTAGCGCACTACTCTTCTGTGCTGCTGGTTAGATCGTTCTTCCGGCATTCGCTACGATGTTATTAAAAAAAAATATAATAAAACTATTATTGCTTCCCGTCGGAGTAATAATAAGGAAAAAATTATTATTGCTTCACATAGAGTAATAACGTGTCAAAATTAACAGGGAAAAATAAATTTTTTGGTTCATGACAACAAAAAAATTATTTTACTTGCAACAGTCGGGGGCTTCCTCAAAATTGCCCTTTCGGGTCCTTCTTCACGGCATCTAAGCTGTTGATCATCTCCCCTGCACATAGCGGCATTGGAGTTCGTCCTACCTCCAGTTGCTATGCCACAGTGATCGGGGACGAAAATCCAGCACCGTTGTCCCCGTTCACAAATAAAAATCGACTCAGCAGACAATATACCAATGACCCGCATACGATATGTCTGTCGTGCCCTTTCAGTAGGACGACTATTGATACGCTCAAGTTATACGTAGTATTTACGTTACTTTGGGTGCACTTTGCTAAGGGTTTGATTGTAATTGTTAACATTCGTGTTTTATTTAACTCTTAGCGGAAGTTCGGAATGTTGCGAGATAAGTTGTGTTAATGTCATGTATTCCGAGCTTCCAAGGTGAAGTGCATTTGAGCCGAGCAAAGCCCAAGCATCACCGCAAGCCCAAGCATCACCGCAAGCATCAAACTCCACCGCAAGCCCAAGCATCATCGCCAAGCCCAAGCATCATCGCCAAGCCCAAGCATCATCGCCAAGCCCAAGCATCATCGCCAAGCCAGCACAAGCATCGCAAGCTCGCGAAGCCTGCCCAGCAGCCTCGCCCATCCAGCCGCATCGCAAGCATCGCCCAGCAGCGCCCAGCTCGCACAGCCCAGCGCTCGCACAGCAAGCAGCCTGCCCAGCAAGCCGCTCGCGACTCGCGAGGGATGTCGCGACTCGCGACCCCTGCTTGTCGCACCTGGCGATGTTCTTCGCGACTCGCGACCAGCTTTGGCCAGCCATTTTGTGCGGATTGGCAGAGTCCCCTTCGCGACTCGCGATCAGTTGCGCGACTCGCGACGCTTAAGTCGGCTTGGGGCCACGATTTTGTGCGGGGTTTAAAAGCCTCCTAAAACCTAACTTTTGGGGGAGATGAAGAGAAGTACGAAGAGGAGAGCTGAAATGTAGACCTTGGAGTGGTAAGCTTGAGGGGAGAGCTCCTCTCCTCATCTTTCCTTCTTCATGATTCTCTTTTCATCTTTCCTTCTTCGTTCCTCTTTGTTCCTCATTTCTTATTTCTTTGTTTTTCATTTCCTAGTTTTAGTTTTCATTTCTTAGTTTAGTTTTTAGAGATTTCTATGTTGGATTTGGTTTATGCTATCGGATTGTAGCTTGAACTGTTCTTGGATCAATTAACATGAAGCTTCAACCGTTATTGTGAGATCTTTCCTCTCTTTCTCTTTTCCTTGATTATGGTTCAATTTCTATGCTTGTGATTTATGATTATTGCATAATTATGCTAGGAACGTTACTAGTTTGATTGTGTGATTAATCTAATGCTAGATTTAAGAATAGAATCGGATTGTTTTATTCTTTTATCAATTGGTAGCAAACTAGGGAGTAATTTAGATGCTGATCATCTCGGTTATTTCTTAGGGAAATTGAATCAACTGTTGAATGTTTATCGCGTGTATGACATTAGCAGGTCTATTGGTTCTCTGTGTTTATTGCTGCTATTGGATTGAACTTAGACGCAGATCGGACTAGGTTATCCTTTAGTTAGGGTTTTATAGTCACGCTGATCGTGCTATTTAACTAAGAATAAGGAGAACACGAGATTAATTCTCGACAATAGATAATTATGGAAATAATTAGAGTGGATGTTCAAGGATCGATAATGAATTGAAGTGGATGTTAATCGGATTCAAGATCTTTCCATAATTGATTTCTCATTTTGTTTATATGTTAGTTAGTTGTAGTTTGTTCATAATCTACTTGAAACCCCCCTTTGTAATTATTATTAGGTTTCTCGGCCCTTAGCTTAATCTAGGTTTCGAATCACGCTGAATATAAACTCGTCCCTGTTTCCCTGTGGATACGACCCCTACTTCCACTATACTACCTTAGTGTAGAAGAGAGTAGGAGAAATTTTATCTTTGGACGGGTGCGGTGCACGACGACACATCCGCGCCCGCCCAAATTTTGGCGCCGTTGCCGGGGAAACGGTGTTACTTGTTTGTATTTAGCGTGATTTTTGGATGGTATTGCTTGTGCTCTTTGTTTTTGGTTGGCCACTCTCTTGGGAATGGTTGATTGACTCATACTTTATATCTTGGTTATTGTCTAGCTTTAAATATTGATATTAATGGTCATGACTTGGATTAGCTAGGAGTACTACTAGTTGATGTTGGTTGTTGACTTAATGCTAGGTTTTGGATATAATCTGATGTTATATGCTCAACCATGATGTAGTAAGCTAGGCACTAACAATGCATTGCAAGAGTTTCTCTCAATCAATTTTGCAGGTACTTGAAGTGGAGATTGACATGGAACCACCATTGTCGCACATGGAGCACAATCCCACTGATTAAGCTTAAGGTACTAAGTCGAGCTAACGACTTTAAACAACAGCGCTTCTCGGGAGGCAACCCGATACCCTTTTTATTTTCTTTCTTTTCCTTTATTTCTTATCAAATTTCCACCACCACAACAAATTTTCTTCCACCCACTCACCACCCACTCAAAAGAACCACAACAAATCATAATCCACTTTGAGCCCAAGTCCACAAAAGAAAACCCGTTGGGAAGAGTTCAACCGCTAGGAGTTGGCTAAATTGGAACAAGGAGATTGTTGTATCTTTTCGATCTCTTGAGCTAGGTGTCAATCTCAAAAATTTAAAACTTTTGAATTTGCCATTTGTTTGAGTGATTTGAGGGAGAGGGTTGTGAGTTGATTTCGGAGATTTGAGATGGTGTTGTTAAGAAATTTGAATTTGACGGATTGTTTGGTCATGAGTCTTGAGCATTTGATCTTCGATTTGCTCGATTTTCTATTTCCCCCCCATTTTCAGTTTCCTTTTTCTTCTCATTGTCGACACATTGAGGACAATGTGTAGTTTAAGTAGGGGGGAGGGTATTCTCATTCTCATGTATCTATGTTGTATATTCTCATTCTCATGTATCTATGTTGTATATATTACTTTCAATTTGAAAAAAAAAAAGAAAATGAAAAAAAAAAATGAAAAAGAATAAAAAAAAAAGTGATGAAATGAAACCCGCTGAGTTGAAAACCCGCAAGGGCGGGCGACTCGGGCAAAATTGGGGGCCCGGATAGGTTGAAAATCCGAAAGGGCAACCTATGCAAAAAAGTGGCTTATATTGAGCGGGTAGGATGGTGAGATGAAAAAAAGAAATGTGAGAAGCTAGGATGAAAACCCGAAAGGGCTCCTAGGCAAAATGAGAGATTAAGAGAGAATTATGTATTTTGAAGACTCATTTGCCGGAGATTTATTTTGGCTTTCACTTTCTTTTGATTGATTGATTGTTTTTGGGAGTAAGCATGGAATTTATCCCTTTTTGTCTTTGTTCCATGGCTTGCTTATCTAGGTTGGTCGTAGTAGTAGTAGTTGTTTATCTTTTGAGGTTTTAGGCGAGCTGTCATTTTGATTGTGGCGTTGGAGTGAGTTCAATTCCTTTGAGATCCTTCAGGATTTGAGCTCACATTTTGGTTGTCGTTTGGTGATTATTGTTGTCGCGTCTTTGTATTTTTCAGGTGAGCTCGAATCTAAGTGTGGGGGAATCATCGTCCCTTACGTTTAGGTTTTTGAGCGGATGTTGTTAAGATGTGATGATGATGATGTAGTTGATGGGGAGTGTAGGTTGGTGTCGTTAGCTTGGGTGATGATTTATTTGGTGATCCTCATTTTGAGTTTACTCGAGGTCGAGTAAAGTTCAAGTGTGGGGGTATTTGATACGCTCAAGTTATACGTAGTATTTACGTTACTTTGGGTGCACTTTGCTAAGGGTTTGATTGTAATTGTTAACATTCGTGTTTTATTTAACTCTTAGCGGAAGTTCGGAATGTTGCGAGATAAGTTGTGTTAATGTCATGTATTCCGAGCTTCCAAGGTGAAGTGCATTTGAGCCGAGCAAAGCCCAAGCATCACCGCAAGCCCAAGCATCACCGCAAGCATCAAACTCCACCGCAAGCCCAAGCATCATCGCCAAGCCCAAGCATCATCGCCAAGCCCAAGCATCATCGCCAAGCCCAAGCATCATCGCCAAGCCCAAGCATCATCGCCAAGCCAGACAAGCATCGCAAGCTCGCGAAGCCTCGCCCATCCCGGCCTCGCCCATCGCAAGCATCGCACATCGCCCGGCTCGCACGGCCCGGCGCTCGCACGGCAAGCGGCACGCCCAAAGAAGCCGCTCGCGACTCGCGAGGGATGTCGCGACTCGCGACCCCCGCTTGTCGCACCTCGGCGATGTTCTTCGCGACTCGCGACCGGCTTTGGCCGACCATTTTGTGCGGATTGGCAGAGTCCCCTTCGCGACTCGCGATCAGTTGCGCGACTCGCGACGCTTAAGTCGGCTTGGGGCCACGATTTTGTGCGGGGTTTAAAAGCCTCCTAAAACCTAACTTTTGGGGGAGATGAAGAGAAGTACGAAGAGGAGAGCTGAAATGTAGACCTTGGAGTGGTAAGCTTGAGGGGAGAGCTCCTCTCCTCATCTTTCCTTCTTCATGATTCTCTTTTCATCTTTCCTTCTTCGTTCCTCTTTGTTCTTCATTTCTTATTTCTTTGTTTTTCATTTCCTAGTTTTAGTTTTCATTTCTTAGTTTAGTTTTTAGAGATTTCTATGTTGGATTTGGTTTATGCTATCGGATTGTAGCTTGAACTGTTCTTGGATCAATTAACATGAAGCTTCAACCGTTATTGTGAGATCTTTCCTCTCTTTCTCTTTTCCTTGATTATGGTTCAATTTCTATGCTTGTGATTTATGATTATTGCATAATTATGCTAGGAACGTTACTAGTTTGATTGTGTGATTAATCTAATGCTAGATTTAAGAATAGAATCGGAATGTTTTATTCTTTTATCAATTGGTAGCAAACTAGGGAGTAATTTAGATGCTGATCATCTCGGTTATTTCTTAGGGAAATTGAATCAACTGTTGAATGTTTATCGCGTGTATGACATTAGCAGGTCTATTAGTTCTCTGTGTTTATTGCTGCTATTGGATTGAACTTAGACGCAGATCGGACTAGGTTATCCTTTAGTTAGGGTTTTATAGTCACGCTGATCGTGCTATTTAACTAAGAATAAGGAGAACACGAGATTAATTCTCGACAATAGATAATTATGGAAATAATTAGAGTGGATGTTCAAGGATCGATAATGAATTGAAGTGGATGTTAATCGGATTCAAGATCTTTCCATAATTGATTTCTCATTTTGTTTATATGTTAGTTAGTTGTAGTTTGTTCATAATCTACTTGAAACCCCCCTTTGTAATTATTATTAGGTTTCTCGGCCCTTAGCTTAATCTAGGTTTCGAATCACGCTGAATATAAACTCGTCCCTGTTTCCCTGTGGATACGACCCCTACTTCCACTATACTACCTTAGTGTAGAAGAGAGTAGGAGAAATTTTATCTTTGGACGGGTGCGGTGCACGACGACACATCCGCGCCCGCCCAACTATACATTACAGCTAATTCACCCTCCTCCCATAAACAGTTTCAGATATATTTTCCTCCCTCAAATCCATAAGCCTTTCAAAGTCCTTAAGAAAATAATCCTCCAGATTAGGGATACAATGTAATTGACTACGAGGTCAGTCAATAATAGCACCAAACTCTTCACGCAATAAAGTTAACTCATGATTCCCAAAGCAAAAACAGTGATTGGTCACACCCAAAAATTAACAGCTGCATACAGGAAATTATTGTCCAGTTGCACAAACCTTAGGGATGCCAGCACATGCAGATGTTGCCATTCTAGTTCTTGTTTCTCAACATTGGTCAACGAGGACAGCCACCCGCTCAACATCGGTTCAAAAGCCATTGTGAACAGTCGGAGATTTGCAGGGGAATATTATAGAGGAAAAGTTGCAGAGAGAATTTGCAGAACTAAACGAAATAAATCTCCGTCGCGTCTCCCCATAAATATAATAATCCGCGTCCTAATCCAGTACGGACTAGGATTATATGCTCGAGGTACAAACCGCATCACACGCGTCTTGCTGCGCTCCACGCAGTAAAATGCGCCAGACCCATCTATGTACGCCAGACGCTGGTGTGTGCGCCAACCGCACCCTATTTACGCCAAGCGCATGTCTTCTCCTCCTGCACACGTGTTCCTGACTCTTATGCAACTCACATGACATGCTTTCGCGGACTTTCCCCTCCTTTGTTTTTATGAAGCATTTCAAATGCATAAAGAATTTTTCAAAACCCCCCACGCCTATTCTCTTCCCCTTTCCTTCTATTCTTTTTGTTTGTTAGGAGGAGGTCGACTACGCTCCATTCAAACTTTTTTGTTGTTTCTTTTTTTTAAAAGCATATGGTAGTGTATTAGCGTAAGTCGTTTGCATTGCATTGTAAATGTTGAGTTGCATTCAATCTTTTAATTTGCATCCATGCATTGTATTTTAGGATTTGAGTCACACAAAATTGCATTCATAACAAGAGTCGTTTAAAAGCATATAGTAACAATAATGAAAACAACAATCAATAAAGGTGCAATACATATCAATATGCAAAATGTACATGTCATAACAGAAATGCAGGAGCAAAGCAGAAATCAAAGAAGCAGGAGAATCCCGAACTCTCGAGGAGGAAGGATCATCCTCTGGCTCCTCAATGCGAATACCACCCGACTCGCCCCTGTAGGAGCCCCTCCAGTCATATCCTATCCCGGGCTGTGGTATGGGACGCATCAGCGGCATCTGCCACATCGGCGACATCTGCTGCATCTGCATGTGCTACATCCACATCGGACTAGACCTGGAGTAAGGGTTGGACCTGGGGTCCCCCATGAATCCCATACTCCCCATGTCGAACCGTCCAGCAAAAGGATCCATCTGAGGCCTCTCAGAAGTCGAATCTCGAGGAGTCTGGGTCGAAAGCCTAGACTGGGTCGAGACTCTGGCCTCAGGACGAGGACCACCCTCATGGGGATGAGAATACATGAAAATGTCAGAAAGCATTAGAAAACAGCAACATAAATACAATCAAAATGCAAAGTTACATGTGTATGTGCGTCAAATCGCCGACAGGACAGGCTCCGCTTGAGCTTCGCCATCCCATGCATCAAAGAGTCGACCACTCGGACGATCTGAACAACAGTCTTCCGAGGAACCTGAAAACAAGAACAATACATAAGTCTAAGCAATCTAAAATAAGTATACGAAAGTTCTTGACATTCAATACTTACCGATCTCACATGAGCCGGCATGGCACGAACAGCATGATGCTCCGCCTCGGGGGCAACATCAATAGTCTCCTCAACAGGCCTGGTTTCGCCAACGTACCGGATTCTCAGATCCGAAATGAACGAAACGCGAGCCTTGGACGCCTCCTGTACAAAAAATAAGAAAACAACAATCGTTAATATTTTGATCAAGTCAAAATAAACGAGTTCAGGACTCATACCTTGTCAAAACATACACGAGGTGCCAATCGAGGCACAAGCTCAACAGCGTAGTCCCGCCCGGGATGGACAAAGTCTCGGTAGTGGCAGGCGGGTCATGAGGCACGAGTCAGAGTGAAGGGGCAAACAGGGGCATAACACGCTCGCCAAGATACCATATGGGGCAATCCTCCCCGTAAAAGATGACCCGCTCCCGAGTCAGATCACGAGCCCTCTGAGCCCAGGCGGGCAACTCTGGGTACAAAACCCAAGGCTAGAAAGAGATCTACAGAACAAATAACAAGTCCATGCCAGGTCGCATCTGAAAAAATAAATAACAAAATCAGTTCACCTTAATTACCTGGTCTATCCTGGCTCGCCCGATAGCCTTCTTAGCATCCTTTACCAAGGTGAATCCACCGCCCCTATCTTGCTCCTAACAGATGGCAGCAGGGAAGGAGCGATCCAAAATCCTTTCCGGAGACAGGGCCGAAAAGTACTCATAAAACCAGAACTACAGCGGCAATATAATATCAACCTAAATCACAATAATAACATAAAACACAAGAGACAGACATGCCCGTACCTCAAGAAGTCTCCAAGGACCAGAAAGGGAGACTTGCGCATCATCGTCCACCTACCTGCAGGCAGTACGTAGATAGCAAAAGGAGACTGCAATAGCCAAACTCGGCCCAGTCATAGGTATTCACTCGGGACATGTCAGCTAAGGCTCCCAAGTCCTGCGTCGAAACCCGCGATTCCTTGTCAGTGCGCAATATGACACTTATAACCAGCCACAGCAGAATGCGCACCTTCTACTCCTTTGTCGTCCTGGGCATGGTAATTCCCCTAGCCACATCACGACGGGTGGCATATGTCAGTGTTGGGGGGAGAGAGGGTCAGCAACAAGACCAATCAATCTCCTGACCTCCTGGTTTTTGAACACCAAGTTGTCGACTAATGCCACTCGGGTGCGAGTAAAAGACAAACCATATATCAAGGAAAAGTCTATGGGGGTAATGGTCATCTACCCCCCAAGGCATATGAAAGGAGTTGGTGGTATCCCAACACCACTCCAACAGGCTACGGAACAAAATCTGGCAGGAATAAACATCTGCCATGGTCCTGTAAACGTCGATAAGTGGGACAACCCACTTTGGTCAAGCAAAGCTGACTGCTCGTGGTTCTTGCAAACCTTCTTGAGAAGGCCGAAGTCAGAAGTACTGAAATGACGGCATCTATCGTCATCCTGCAACTACAGTTACGATCAACAAAGGTGCCTAAGTACTAATCTAATAAAAGAAAGAAAAGTAAAGTATCGCATTGCAGATACTCACGGGACCCGTAAGTGGTCGATGGGAGATATGGTTCTCCTCGTAGCAATGCAGCTGATCAGGAGTCCACCCAGGGGCTTTCCAAACTCGTTTATGGCACGTCACCGTCATGCCGACTTCCCCTCTATCAGAATCGTCCGATGACATACGAATCTCATTCAAACCAAACAATTTTACTATAAGTCCTCATCAAAGAGTTCCGGACTCTAACAAACTCCGACAAGCAAGCTTACTAGAAATCATGAATAACTAATCTTAAAATAGTTCCCTAAGAAGCACGATCATCACATCTAATGTAAAAAGACATTCAAGCTACAGCATGCAAGCTACAACAGAAAGCTACACACTGTTGCCCAAACATGATTTCTACCAGCAACAAATTCACACATTCAAAGTTCCCTAAGCATGTTTCTAGGTTCCAAACTTAGAAATTATGCTAATCCTAACTTAATTATAGATTCATGATCTAAGAATTACCAAAATGCGAAAGTTAATGCAAACTCACAAGGAAAGAGTCGCCGAAGCCTCGCCGGAAAAGTCGCTGGATCTCACTGGAAAACCGCCGGAACCTGCGCACACCGAAAGCTGGCCCGAAAATCCCCATTAACATCAAAGCATTTTTGTTCAAAAACGCAACACTGAAAAATAGCAACAAACGAAAAAAAAACGAAAATAAAGGGGAGGCATACCAGAAACACGCCGGAAAAAATCGACAACCGGAGCAGCAACCCGCCGGAAAACAAGCCCAACAAGATTCAAAAATTTCGGACCTCAAAAACGCTCAAAAATGTACAAAAACCACACAAAACTTGCAACCAAGTGAATATAATCACCTCTCTAGCCCAGATTTGGAAAAAATATTCGAGTTTCAAGCAAGATTTGAAGCTTTAGTGCTTCAACAATGGAAGTTCGAAGTTTTGAGGAGAGAGAAAGAGTGAAAGGGCGCTCGAAGGAGATAAGAGAAATGAAAAGGGTTTTCGGAAGAGACCTGTGTTTTATAGGTCATTTAATGACCTATGCCACGCACGCAAGTCGTGCGTCCAGCGCACCGTTAAATCTGCGTCAAGCGCAGCAACCTGCGTCCAGCGCATCTAGCTGCGCCAAGCGCAGAATATTGCGTCCTGCGCACAAGCCTGACAATGCGCTTGGGGGCATCATAGCCAAAGTGGGGTCCACTTCTTCAGTTGTAAATGATTGCAAATGTTCGTACACAAAAATTCGCAAAAAAATACGATTTTGCCATTCTTGCAACACGTGATACTTAACACAGAACTTCAAACGTACATTGCTCAAGAGGCGACAAATACTTTGGAGAACTTAAAAGGCGACAGACAATCGTCGGGTCTGCTGACCATCATCAATAGGAAAGGCGACAGACAATCGTCAAGTCTGCGGAACATCATCAATCAGAAAGGCGGAGGAGTCCGTGAGGTCTGCGGACCATCAGCAACCAGAAAGGCGGAGGACTCCGTCAGGTCTGCGGACCATTACCAACCAGAAAGGCGGAGGACTCCGTTAGGTCTGCGGACCATCACCAACCAGAAAGGCGGAGGACTCCGTCAGGTCTGCGAACTATTACCAACCAGAAAGGCGGAGGACTCCGTCAGGTCTGCGGACCATTACCAACCATTAAAATGGAGGACTTCGGCAGGTCTCTAGACCATTACTAACCAGAAAAGCGGAAGATAACCGTTAGGTCTCCGGACCATAAAAAACAGAAGACAACCTAATCATTTTAATTTTGCAGGTACCGACGCAAAAGGGTGATTTTGGATTGCAGAGCATCTAGAATCATTCTCCGCCCGGACACGTATACTTTAACTCTGGGTTTTACAAACCTCAGTCAAAGTGGGGGCATCTGTAGACACCTAATCGTGTCTCCCCATGTAAGGGTCGAATGATGAAACTTACCGCGATTTTAGTTGGCGCAACCCAACGGAAGAGCAATCCGAAGAGCTAACCTAAAATAAAGTTAAAGTGTATTTTGAAATCTTATTTGAAAGCCCAATTAATTATTCATGATAATTAATTATATGTTAAACCCATAAATTTTTTTGAGTACATTTAAAATATTTTAAAAGTCCAATTGTTTATTTATTATTTTTATTAAATATTCTAATAAATTGAAATCAGATTTTTATTCCGGAAAAGTCAATCTCCGGATTTTAAGGGATAAAAATATATCTTTTAAAACACGTTTAAGAAAAAAGCCTGGCAAATGAGCTGGATGCAGGCGGTGCGCACCTAGCACGCCACGTGCGCCCAGCCCATTGGCCAAGCTGTGTCAGGCGCGCCAATCTGCGCCTGACACGTGGATCTGTGAGTCACACAGAGTCATGCACCTGGTGTACCACTCTGTGTGATACACAACCTTTATTTTTTATCATTTAAAACACGCGTACCACGTGTACGATTTCTATTGGGATTGCCACGTCAGTCGCGTGAGGCACGCGCTCCATTTTTCGATAAATACCCCTCGATTTCCCGAATCAAAAGACGATTTTTCATTTTTATTTCTCAAGCACTTCAAATCCCAAATACTTAAGTACTATATTTTGAATCTCCAAACACATCAAACACATTAATCCTTTTCAAAGTTCTCAATTACATCACCCTTTTGGTTTCAAGATTGCTCCTCCTGAAGGTCGTTACACTCTTAGGCCTAAACCGCACAGGTATAATCTTGAGGACCCTTGAATCATTCCTCTATTTATATTGCCTCGAAGTTACTAATAATTTATTGTCATGATGTAGATATTTGATTAAATAATCGTGTTTATTGTACATTCTAACCTCTTTTCCTCTTAATTTTGCATATAATATTCATGTTGCTATGATTGTTCTATGCATATTTTTATCACCCACATGTTATTATTGCTAAACAGGACCTAAAGAATTGTGCTAACTAATTCAGATAATTTGGACAGCGTGCTAGGTACTTTGTAATATTATTGCTTAATAACTTGTCACTAAAAAAATAGGTTTTTATGTGTTTCCCGAACCAACTTAGACTAATCTTTTTTAGGATGTTTAAAGCGTTATATGGTTATTCTTTTGCATAAAACTATGATATGAATCGATATTTAGTAGATGCTATTAATGGGCGAACTTGGTTCACTATGACCATATTCGTACCCTCACTCCCGAACTCAATATTTGGTTCATTTTGACCATCTGTGGAGTTAGGACGGGGAAATCTACATTGGGTAAGTCCCTAAGTTGTCCCTACGGTTTCCCAATATCCAATTACGTTTATGAGTCTTCCTTTAAAGACATGTTGGCGACTTCAAAATGTATCTTAATAAAACCTTAATAATGGGGTAGTCATATACGCGCTCACACCGCAGTAGGCGAAAATAAAAATACACCTACAATTCATCCAAACTATTACATTAAATCATGAAAAGTGCTGCCTTATTCTTTGTCCAATGCATGTGTTTACTTATCTTTAGTCGTTCGGCATGACTCAAAAGATACAAGTCATATACTACAAGTCATATACCACAAAATAAAGGATATTATGGTCACAATATAAATTCTGAGTAATCCTCCAGCATCTAATTAGTGTCAACACCTTAGTAAATAAGAGGAAATCAACAATCACACATATAATAAATCCATGAGGAATAACCACAAACTGAAACGAAAAACATACATTAAATTTTAATCCTCATACACACTTGAATTTCTAGTTGAAATAGACATTTTAAGCAGGCCAGGTATCCGAATATGGTTTTCTTAATCAGGAAATAACTTTAACACTAAATCTCACCCATTTGCCATGTTCCTCCAACAACAAATACAAGTCCTACAAGATGTCTGATACAAACCTTAGGTTCATTAAATTCTTGCTATAGCTTCAGTCAAAACTCCAAGCAACAATAGCATCTTGCTAGCACTCCTATTAATAAGATATGCATAAGGCAAAAAAATCTAGGTTGGAGTTCAAGGGTAGTCAGGAAATATGCGTTGGAACAGCAGCAACTTCCATTCTTTACCATTACATGAAAGGCTAAAAACACCCACAAATGGCAAAATTATATGTCATATGCTCATATTTCAGTTTCAATTCGATAACTTATATCCAAACATCCTACTACTTAATTCTTTTTTTTATGTTCACTAATCATAATCTTAGTAGCACATAGCCTAATATAAAAGCTAAGAAAATGCTACATAACACCTACTAAACTATTCTCAGAATTAATTGCAGCCTATAAGGTGTTAAGTCATACAAAAGAGGATACTAGAATCTAAATAAATGAATATAAATCTAAAGTATAAAGCTTATATAATAACTTGATAGTAAAAGTCAATTCCACATGTACTAGGAAGTACTAAAAGCTCAATTTACTTCCAAGTTCGAACACTGAACTAACTCTCAAATAATGCCATATCTACAGAACCACAACCAATGAGCACAAGCATATATATCAGCAGAAATAGGTTACCTCCTATCAAATGAATTACACGGAGCAACAAAAACAAGCATCCATCATCGTTTTCACTAAATAGAGCAACTACTAACAAGACTTTTATCGAAGATCTCCAACCAAAGAAGCTTACCTCACTGAAAGGATCTTGGATATCATCACGCTCTACACTGCTTTCCTAAATAAAACAATGATAAATAAATGAGCAACAACAACAATAAGTACAAAATCTACGGTTGAACAAGTATAACCATAAGGTAAATGCTATCCCAATGTGAATTTACTTACATAGTTAAGAAAAAAAAACCATATTCAATGAATACTCTCGAGTACCAGACGGGTGTATTAGTTCATCAGTATCAAGGTGAAGAATTTGTTCAGTACAATCATTCTAAATTAACGAAATCATCAAAAAATATAAAATACTGTGTCAAGAAACTATCAAAAAACTACCAAGAGCTGAACGAAAAAAGGTCCTACCCTAGCCATGATGATTTCCATCTCCATTTCAAGAGACTGCTTCACAAACAGCTCATAGAGATTACTTTAACACCCTGCAATAAAAAAAATATAGTATTTTTCTCAGAAAGTATTAGAAGAGAGTAAATGCAACCAAAATCTCCTAAAAATTATTGGAATATATAGATGCATATAGCGGAATTTCAGGAAACAAATTTCCTAACATCTATCACAAGATCGCATGCATAACATAAATATGAATCATATTATAAGGAAAAGAATGTACAACCTTTGTAGCGTGTTTTCCACCAGATTGCAAGTGCTAGAGATCAAAGAACAGCAATTGATGTCCCTCTACTTAGTCCACGAGCACCAATTGAATTCCCACGTTTGCTAGAACGGAAGAGGATGAACAGATTTCACTCTCTTGCTTTTTAGGGAGGGTGGCCGGATTTTCCAAAGGGAAACAATAGGGTTTTTCTCTCTCTTTTCAGTTTGAAAAGTTACTTTCAAATTGAACGTTATATTCCTCTCTCCTATTATAACCTTTTATAATAGTAGGAGAATAAAATAAGAGAGAGACCTAACCTAACCCTAATTTCTCCTATTGGCCGGTTTCCTTACTTCAATTAGTTACTACAATGTGTGACCTCATAGGATTAGGTTAACTTAGTTGTAGGTTCAATCAATATTGAGCTACTAACCAACATTTATTCTCTAGCAATTAAATGTGATTACTAAATTAACGTAATTAATTATCTCTATAATAATTCCTTTTATATTTAGTAATTGTCGGGATGTCTAAGGACATATTCCTTCAATCTCCCACTTGTCCGAAGACAAGAGTGCAATGCTAAATTCCTTAAGTCACTAAATGCCAAATTTGATAACACCATGTTATTCTCAAATTTATGTTCCTTGATCGCTGAGTTCGAATTGCTCAAATAAGGATTAACTCTTTAATCCTATTCCGCATGGCCATGCAATTTTCCAGTTATCGCTCATCAAGAGGCCCAGACACCATTCCTATTTAATAGGAGGACTTATCCACTCTTGTATGACCATAACTCCCACTCAATTCTTAGCCCACCTGATCACTGCCTTTATAACCTCCTTTTACGGCGCGGCGTTTAACAGTGTCAAAGTTAAACTAATTATATTGTGGTTATTAAGACATACTCATGTCTAAGGAATCCACTAAATATAGTAGTTCGATTCTACTTTTAGAATCTAATTAGGTCAAGTCTCAATGTATCAACTATACATCCATATAATCAATTAGACATCTCTATGTCTCCATAGCCCATGGAACTGCGCTATCAATTAATTATATACTAGTCTTTTAAATAAATCACTTATGTCCAATTTAGTGATTTAGACTAGGGACTTTAAATAAATTGTGATTTCAGTTCACTTTATAGGGTTCCATTATCAAAACGTTTTCGATAATCCTATTTGAAAACACAAATTATTTGGACATTTTATTTAATACTAAACCAAACAATTAAATAAGAAAAGAATTTTTATTGATTAACATTCAAAGCATAATAAATGTCTTTACAATTGTAAACATGAAGTAAACAACCTAAAGCCATTCTCCCATATGCTTAAGCCCCATAGACCTAGTATGACACTCGTGCTTAGGTTGAGCAAGCGGTTTAGTCAGAGGATCTGCAATGTTATCCTCAGTATGAACCTTGCTTACTTTCACATCCTCTCTTCCAACGATCTCTCGAATGAGATGGAATTTCCTGAGCACATGTTTAGACCTTTGATGCGATCTGGGTTCCTTAGACTGAGCAATGGCACCATTGTTGTCACAATACAACTCAATGCCATTCTCAATGCTAGGAACTACACCAAGCTCACCAATGAACTTTTTGATCCAAACAACTTCCTTTGCGCATCAGCTGCTGCAATATACTCAGCCTCTGTTGTAGAATCTGCGATGGTACTCTGCTTAGAGCTCTTCCAACTCAGAGCTCCTCCATTGAGACAAAATATGAAACCAGATTGAGATCGGAAATCATCTTTGTCACTCTGGAAGCTTGCATCGGTGTATCCAGTAACAACCAACTCACTATCTCCACCATAAACCAAAAAATTATCCTTAGTCCTTCGCAAGTACTTAAGGATGTTTTTCGCTGCAATCCAGTGCGCATCTCCTGGATTTGACTAGTATCTGCTGCCTATACTCAAAGCATATGCAACATCTGGTCGAGTGCATATCATGGCATACATAATGGATCCTACAGCAGAAGCATAGGGAACATTACTCATACGCTTGACCTCATCAGGACTCGAAGGACACTGAGTCTTGCCAAGTGTAATGCCATGTTGCATGGGAATAAAACCTCTTTTGGAGTTTTCCAGCTTGAACCTTGCAAGAACCTTATCAATATAAGTTTCCTGACTGAGCCCAATTAGCCTTTTCGATCTATCTCTATAGATCTTTATTCCCAATATGTACTCTGCCTCTCCTAGGTCTTTCATAGAGAAACAATTTTTAAACCATTCCTTGACTGACTCAAGCATGGTCTTATCATTTCCTATGAGAAGTATGTCATCCACATACAAGACCAGAAAAGTAATACTACTCCCACTTAACTTCTTGTATACACAAGATTCCTCTTCATTTCTGAGAAAGCCAAATTTCTTGACTGCCTCATCAAATCTGAGGTTCCAACTCCTTGATGCTTGCTTTAACATAAATGGACTTCTTAAGCTTGCATACCCTCCCTGGATTTTCTAGGTCTTCAAAACCTTGAGGTTGTGTCATGTACACATCCTCTTTCAAGAACCCATTCAAGAAAGCAGTTTTGACATCCATCTGCCATATTTCATAGTCATGAAAGGCAGCAATCGCAAGGATTATCCTAATGGACTTCAGCATGGCTACTGGTAAGAAGGTTTCATCATAGTCAATACCATGAATTTGTTTGAAACCTTTCGCCACCAACCTTGCTTTGAAAACACTAATGTTTCCATCCTTGTCTGTTTTCAACTTGAAAATCCATTTGCATCCAATGGATTTTACCCCATCAGGCAAATCAACCAAGTCCCATACTTGATTTTCAGACATGGAATCCATTTCAGATTTCATGGCCTCAAGCCATCTTTCGGAGTCTTGGCTCTCCAAAGCATCTTTGTAACTAGTAGGTTCTTCTGATTCTAAAATCGTTATTTCAGAACTTTCAGTCAAAAGGAAATCAATATATCTCTTTGACACAATGATGGTCCTACTAGACCTACGTTGGGGAACAACAGAAGAAGTTTCTACCTCATTAGGTTGAGTGACTTCGCACTGAGTATCTCCAAGTGGGACGGTAGGAGGTACGTGAATTGAATGCACCGCCTCCTGAGCATTTTCTTGTCGGGCCGCCTCTGATGAGGTGTTAACCTCATCCATTTGTTGCTCATCTCGAATTTCTTCGAGATATACATATCTCCCACTTGTTTTTCTGGAAATAAACTCCTTTTCCAGAAAGACACCATTACGAGCAACAAACACTTTGTTTTCGCTTTGGTTGTAGAAGTAGTATCCCTTAGTCTCTTTTGGGTAACCCACAAAGAGACATTTATCGGATTTGGGTGAAAGCTTATCAGAAAGTAAACGTTTTACATAGGCTTCACAACCCCATATCCTTAGAAAAGACAATTTTGGAACGTTTCCAGTCCACATTTCATATGGAGTCTTTTCCACTTCTTTGGATGGTGCTCTGTTAAGTGTGAATGCCGCCGTTTCAAGCGCAAATCCCCAGAATGAAATAGGAAGATCAGCAAGACTCATCATGGATCGAACCATATCAAGTAGAGTTCGATTCCTTCTTTCAGAAACGTCATTTAACTGTGGTGTTCCTGGTGGAGTCCATTGTGAAAGTATTCCACAATCCTTCAAATGAGCACCAAATTCTTGAGATAAATATTCACCACCACGATCGGATCGTAATGCCTTAATTTTCTTCCCAAGTTGGTTTTGTACTTCATTCTGGAATTCTTTAAATTTTTCAAAGGATTCCGACTTATGCCGCATGAGGTAAACAAATCCAAATCTGCTCACATCATCGGTAAAAGTAATGAAGTAACTGTACCCTCCCCTAGCCAACGTACTCATGGGTCCGCACACATCTGTATGTATGAGGGCTAAAAGGTCATTGGCCCTTTCACTTGAACCTGTGAAAGGTGACTTTGTCATTTTCCCCATTACGCAAAACTCACAAGTATCAAATGATACGAAATCAAATGATTTGAGAATCCATCTTTATGAAGCTTCTCAATACGCTTTGAACTTATGTGGCCTAATCGACAATGTCATAGGTATGTCGGGTTCGAATCATTTATTTTAGGTTTCTTGCTGTCTATGTTATAGATGTGGGTTTCTAAGTCTAGCACATATAAACCATTTGATAACTTAGCTGAGACATATATAGAATAAATCATTCAAATAAGCAGAACAACAATTATTCTTAATTTGAAATGAAAAACCTTTCGAATCCAAAACCGGAATCGAAACAATATTTTTAATAATAGTTGGAACATAATAACAATTATAAAGTTCTAATACAAAACCAGAAGGTAAAAGTAGACTACAATCTCCCGCAGTCAAAGCAGCAACTCGTGCTCCATTGCCCACGCGGAGGTCCACTTCTCCTTTGCTCAACGATCTACTTCTTCTTAGTGTCTGCACATTACAAATAATGTGAGATCCACACGCAGTATCAAATACCCATGAAGTAGAAGTAGATAAGTTAATCTCTATAACATAAATACCTGAAGTTGAAGCACCACTCTTCTTATCCTCCAGATACTTGGGGCAGTTCCTCTTCCAGTGGCCAATCTTATGGCAGTGGAAGCACTCATGTAGTGCTGCTACTTTTGCCTTAGGAGTGGCCTTTAGCTTAAAATATCATCAGTGGCAACAACCTTGCCCATGTTCTTCTTCATTGGTGCCCCCTTTTTCTTGAATTGCTTGCCTTTCCTAACCATTAGAACATCCCTATGTTCAGGTTCAGCCAGCAAGCTCCTTTCAGCCTGAGTAAGCATACCATGCAACTCTTGCAAGGTAGCCTCCCCTCCTTGCATGTAAAAATTCAACTGAAAGTTTTGAAAATTTTCAGGCAAGGATTTGATCACAATATCAGTTGCTAGTTCTGGGGGATAAGGGAAGCCAAATTTTTCCATGATCTGAAAATGTCCAATCATATTGAACACATGCGGACCAACGGGTTTTCCTTTGCCCAACTTGCACTCCAGCAACTTACAATGAGCTTCAAACCTCTCCAGCCTCGCGTTCTTCTGAAACATCTTTTTCAGCTGTTGGAGGATGGAATAGGCGTCCAGACCATCAAAACGTTTTTGAAATTCTGGTTCCATGCAAGCAAGCATCAAACATGTTACTTGCACAAAATTTGCCTCAATGGTTTGTCTTGCTCTCCTTTCAGCTGGAGTAGCAGTGTCTAGCAGGGGTTCAGGGAGAGGATTATCAAGAACGCTTTCCCTTCCTTCGGCTCTGAGAACGATTCTCACAGCCATTTCCAATTCTAGGAAGTTATGTGCAGTTAGTTTGTCCTTTTCGAGTAAATAGCGCAAATTAAAACCGGGGTGGTTGTTGTTGTTTGAACCAGACATAATAACTACAACAAAAGAATAATAAAGCAAGATTCAATCAATGTTTATCAAGAAAGCAGCAATTAAACAAATTTTAATTAACTACTACCCTTTATTCAAAATAAGAGTCCCCTATTGAATAAAGAAACACCAAGATCCCCTCCCACTACAATCAAACGGACTTTGGCCCTGCCTTCAATTTATAGTAGTTGAGGTAAGTAAACATTTTACTAATTATAACTAATTATAATTCTTGGTAGACAGGTTAACAACTCCTTGTTTACTCCTATCTCTTAGCTTCAAAACCCAAAACTTTGTCTTTTGATGATTTTGTTGAGTTAAACCAAACATTAACATGTAAGTTTCAAAAACCTACTCTACTATCCCCGGATAAAATGAGCAACACCCTGCTTTGGCAGAACCTATTACTCACTATCTAAGGCGTTATAAGTGTTGTTTGGAAAAGCAATTAAACTCAATATTACATGTTGGGGACCTAAGTTTACTATGTTGGTTAATTAAAAGTGAACACATAACATAAATAACCACACATATAAACTTAAACAAGCATTTAAACATGTTAAACGCATAAATAAATATAAGCATAATTAAAATTGATCCTAGTATGGCCCCTAAACCTAGGAAAACTAATCTTCATGAATTCCTCCTTGAATCTTTATGGATCTCCATCCTTGATTCTCCATGAAACTTCATTCTTGATTACATATAATTTATAATTTAAATAACTAAAATTTAAATTACAAAAATACAAACGATACGCAGATCGTATTTGATTTACATAAAATTTAACGATGCGCATATCGTATTTTCTATCCTAGTTTTGGGCCATACTAGTCACAACATGCAAAATATAATATCATACATATTACATTAAACATCCACGCATTTATAATATCAAATAAAATAAACACAATCTATTTACTTATTAACAATTAATAAGCAAATACAACTTTCCATAATAATTATAAAACTTAACAAATTTAAGCTAGAAATTATCTATGAAACTTTAGTATTTTAATTTAATTTCTCATTTAAACATGGGAATAATCATTATTATTCACAAATTTGCAAAATAGAAAACTGTTGGATTTATGCTCAACTTTGGAAAATCAGATTTTCTTTTAAATTTTTTTTTTTTCTTAAATTGACTTTGACCGTTGACCAGCAGCTGAAGGCTGCCAATCAACAGCCAAAGGCACATGAGTTTTTAAAAACTCATCATCCTCACGCAAGAGAAAAAAAAAACCGTTGGAAAAAACAACCAGTCTTGTCCACGCAATGCCAGCACACGGCCAGCACTGCACACACCCTCACCGCCGACGAATCTCCGGCAAACATGCCGGAAGTCGCCGACCAACCCCCGCGCGTATCACAATCCCGCAGCCGCGTTGCTCACCGGCAGTTGAAAGCGACCAGCCTCGCTAGACCAGTAGCTCGAGCCACCGCACGTCAAACGTGTGTGGTTCTGCCGGCGTCTGCTGCCGTGGTGTCTCCGCCCTTCTGCCCCGCCACATTCCGGCACTCCTCCATCCACCGTGGCTCCACCGATAGTGGTGGGGCCACCCAGCCATGAACTCCTCTTTAATTTTGTAACAATTACTTTTAAATTAAAGATATCTTTATTTAACAATTAATTAAAGATTTAGGAGATTAATTAGGTTATAAAATCCGAAAATTTTGGATAGAAAATTTGAATCAATCAACAAATTTTAAACAAATTTTAAAGGTTGTTGAGATTAGATTTGAATGAATAATCTCCATTAAACATTAAATCTAACAAGAATTCAAGATAAGGCAAAAAAAAAAATGATATCCAAAAAATTCAGAAAATTAACAATTAAATTCCGAAAAATTTGAAAATAATTTTTAGGGTGATCAACTGAATTATCATAACAAATAAAATCAAATATTTTAATTTTTATCCTTAAGATTTATGAATAATCAAATTACACATAAAATTTAACCATAATTCATTAATAATATGATAAAATTTCGAAAAATAAAGGGAAAAAAATCCAAAAATTATTTCCAGCTATCATAATATTTTAGATCAATGTGGGTGATGAAAATTAGATTTATTTAACAAATTAAAAATCAAATATTTAATTGTTAACAAATTATTTCAATGATTAATCAAATTAAACATTAAATAATTTTAAATCTAACAAATATATTTATAAAATTCCGAAATTTTTAGAGTGAATTAAACAATTTATTTCGACCATCCTATAAAAAATTCGAAACTTTATAAAATTATTTGAGCATAAATCACAAATAAATCAATTATTTATAATTTCCAATTAATTAATATCAAATATTAATTATGCAAATTCAAGCCATAAATAAATCCTCCCTTAATTGAATAAAAATAATAACTTTGCATATAATTATATGATCATATGAATATTATGAATTAGGCAAAACTGATACCACTGTAGGAATATATAGATGCATATAGCGGAATTTCAGGAAACAAATTTCCTAACATCTATCACAAGATCGCATGCATAACATAAATATGAATCATATTATAAGGAAAAGAATGTACAACCTTTGTAGCGTGTTTTCCACCGGATTGCAAGTGCTAGAGATCAAAGAACAACAATTGATGTCCCTCTACTTAGTCCACGAGCACCAATTAAATTCTCACGTTTGCTAAAATGGAAGAGGATAAACAGATTTCACTCTCTTGCTTTTTAGGGAGGGTGGCCGGATTTTCCAAAGGGAAATAATAGGATTTTTCTCTCTCTTTTCAGTTTGAAAAGTTACTGTCAAATTGAACGTTATATTCCTCTCTCCTATTATAACCTTTTATAATAGTAGGAGAATAAAATAAGAGAGAGGCCTAACCTAACCCAAATTTCTCCTATTGGCCGGTTTCCTTACTTCAATTAGTTACTACAATGTGTGACCTCATAGGATTAGGTTAACTTAGTTGTAGGTCCAATCAATATTGAGTTACTAACCAACATTTATTCTCTAGCAAGTAAATGTGATTACTAAATTAACGTAATTAATTATCTCTATAATAATTCATTTTATATTTAGTAATTGCCGGGATTTCTAAGGACATATTCCTTCAAAAATAGCAATGGCGATACTATAGGATTGAATTTAAAGCTTAACGGAATAGATTCCAAGACTCATAAGAGAAAGAAAGACAGAACCGCTATGAACTAAAAATGCAGATATAAAATTGATGAACCAAAAATGAAGAAACCAAATTCACCAGTTAGAGATGAAATTATATTGCAGAAAATTAATTATAAACAAGATAAATTTGCAAGAGAGAGATAGGGTAAGGGAAAACTCAAATCGGGTTTTACCTTCTCTTGTTATTGGGCGTTTTTGCAACTACTGAACTCCTTGTCTCATGCTCGTCTTTGCTTCACCACTTTAACATAAGTGAAAACTAAAAGAACAGAAAAGGAAATTGAGGATTTTTTCTAATTTCCAAAGAGAAAAAGGAGTTAAATTGTATAAATTGTTAGAAAGCTGAAATAATAGAGGGAAGAAGTTAGGGATGTGTAGCAAATTGTTGTTCGTGGTTGACCGAGGGTGGATTTGTGATGGTAGAAGGTGGCAGACTGGCGGTGATAGAAGGAATTGAGGGTTTTCCCTCATCTCCAAAAAGGGAGATGGAAGTGGGAGCTTTAGGGATTTCGTATAATATGACCAAGTTTGAGTTGTTTTTTTTTTTCAGTTTTTCGCAATGATAGATGTCGTTGCGATAGAGCCCTTTAATGTTTAGCGACGATGTGTGTTGTTGCCATAAATATCGCACATGTTACACAACAACAACTGTCGTTGCTAAAATTTTAAGGATTTTACGTCAACGACGTATTGTTGCAATAAACTATCCCCATAATTTTAAAGCCCCGCGCATAAGAATCCGTGGAGGGAAATGAAAATTTATGTATTGCAACGACAATGTTGTTGTCATAAATACCATTTGCAACGACAACAATGTCATTGCCAAATTATTGTTGCTATAAATAAGTTTTCTTTGTAGTGACTCATATCGTGGAGGAAAATATGGTTAAACCGCACCGCACCAAATAATTTTGCGTGGTCGTGTTTCGGTTGGTTTGGGCAAAAGTGTGGTGCGGTATGGGTTGGAAAAATATCAAACCGTATATTTGCAGTTTTATTTGGGTTACATCCCAAACCACGCTAGCCCAACCCACGAACAACCCTATTAGGAAGAAGAATGGGCGGGCGCGGATGTTGTCGTCGTTGGGCACCGCACCCGTCCAAAGATAAAATTTCTCCTACTCTCTTCTACACTAAGGTAGTATAGTGGAAGTAGGGGTCGTATCCACAGGGAAACAGGGACGAGTTTATATTCAGCGTGATTCGAAACCTAGATTAAGCTAAGGGCCGAGAAACCTAATAATAATTACAAAGGGGGGTTTCAAGTAGATTATGAACAAACTACAACTAACTAACATATAAACAAAATGAGAAATCAATTATGGAAAGATCTTGAATCCGATTAACATCCACTTCAATTCATTATCGATCCTTGAACATCCACTCTAATTATTTCCATAATTATCTATTGTCGAGAATTAATCTCGTGTTCTCCTTATTCTTAGTTAAATAGCACGATCAGCGTGACTATAAAACCCTAACTAAAGGATAACCTAGTCCGATCTCGCGTCTAAGTTCAATCCAATAGCAAAGCAATAAACACGAGAGAACCAATAGACCGCTAATGTCATACACGCGATAAACATTCAACAGTTGATTCAATTTCCCTAAGAAATAACCGAGTTGATCAAGCATCTAAATTACTCCCTAGTTTGCTACCAATTGATAAAAGAATAAAACAATCCGATTCTATTCTTAAATCTAGCATTAGATTAATCACACAATCAAACTAGTAACGTTCCTAGCATAATTATGCAATAATCATAAATCACAAGCATAGAAATTGAACCATAATCAAGGAAAAGAGAAAGAGAGGAAAGATCTCACAATAACGGTTGAAGCTTCATGTTAATTGATCCAAGAACAGTTCAAGCTACAATCCGATAGCATAAACCAAATCCAACATAGAAATCTCTAAAAACTAAACTAAGAAATGAAAACTAAAACTAGGAAATGAAAAACAAAGAAATAAGAAATGAAGAACAAAGAGGAACGAAGAAGGAAAGATGAAAAGAGAATCATGAAGAAGGAAAGATGAGGAGAGGAGCTCTCCCCTCAAGCTTACCACTCCAAGGTCTACATTTCAGCTCTCCTCATCGTACTTTTCTTCATCTCCCCTCAAAAGTTAGGTTTAGGAGGCTTTTAAACCCCGCACAAAATCGTGGCCCCAAGCCGACTTAAGCGTCGCGAGTCGCGCAACCGATCGCGAGTCGCGACGAGGACTCTGTCTCCCCCGCGCACAAAATGGCCGGCACGCCGGTCGCGAGCCGCGATGTGCATCGCGAGTCGCGAGGAGCGGGGGTCGCGAGGTGCGACAGTCCTCGCGAGTCGCGAGCCTCTTCTTCTTGGGCGGGCGTGCGATCTTGCGGCGGGCTCTCGTGCTTGTGCGATGGCCGGCGTCTTGCTTGCGTGCGATGGCCGGCGTCCGAGCTTGCGTGGGCGATGCTTCTTGGGCCTCGGCCTGGTGGCATGGTTCGCGAGGCAAGCATGCGGTAGTTGGTGGAGCTTGGTTATGCGATGATGCTAGGTAGCGCATTGTCGTCAACTCATAACTTGCTTCCGTGCCACCAAGCCATGGTGTTGAACTTTCTTGAACACTCAAGGATAACTTCAATTAAACATCGTTTAATTCCGTTTCTCCTTAAAAGCTCGGAATCTAGAACATTAACACTCATTAATCACAAAACCCCGAACTTCCGCTAAGGTTGATTTATATGCGAACGTTAACAATTACGAACAAATCCCTTAGCAAAGTGCACCTCAAATATCACAAAACATCGTATAACTTGAGCGTATCAAATACCCCCACACTTGAACTTTACTCGACCTCGAGTAAACTCAAAAGTGAGAATCACCCAATAAATCATCACCCAAGTTATCAACACCAACCTCTCTCTCCACCAACTACATCATCATCATCACATCTTAACAACATTCGCTCAAAACCTAAACGTAAGGGACGATGATTCCCCCACACTTAGATTCGAGCTCACCTGAAAAATACAAAGACGCGACAACAATAATCACCAAACGACAACCAAAATGTGAGCTCAAATCCTGAAGGATCTCAAAGGAATTGAACTCACTCCAACGCCACAATCAAAATGACAACTCGCCTAAAACCTCAAAGGATAAACTACTACTACTATTACAACCAACCTATATAAGCAAGCTATGGAACAAAGACAAAAAGGGATAAATTCCATGCTTACTCCCAAAAACAATCAACCAAAAGAAAGTGAAAGCCAAAACAAATCTCCGGCAAATGAGTCTTCAAAATACATAATTCTCTCTTAATCTCTCATTTTGCCTAGGAGCCCTTTCGGGTTTTCATCCTAGCTTCTCACATTTCTTTTTTTCATCTCACCATCTTACCCGCTCAATATAAGCCACTTTTTTGCATAGGTTGCACTTTCGGGTTTTCAACCTATCCGGGCCCCCAATTTTTGCCCGAGTCGCCCGCCCTTGCGGGTTTTCAACTCAGCGGGTTTCATTTCATCACTTTTTTTTATATTTTTATTCTTTTTCATTTTTTTTTTCATTTTCATTTTTTTTTTTCAAATTGAAAGTAATATATACAACATAGATACATGAGAATGAGAATACCCTCCCCCCTACTTAAACTACACATTGTCCTCAATGTGACGACAATGAGAAGAAAAAGGAAACTGAAAATGGGGGGGAAAAGAAAATCGAGCAAATCGAAGATCAAATGCTCAAGACTCATGACCAAACAATCCGTCAAATTCAAATTTCTTAACAACACCATCTCAAATCTCCGAAATCAACTCACAACCCTCTCCCTCAAATCACTCAAACAAATGGCAAATTCAAAAGTTTTAAATTTTTGAGATTGACACCTAGCTCAAGAGATCGAAAAGATACAATAATCTCACTCCTCTAGTGTTACCAACTCCTAGCTATTGAACTCCTCCCAACGGGTTTTCTTTTGTGGACTTGGGCTCAAAGTGGATTAAGATTTGTTGTGGTTCTTTTGAGTGGGTGGTGAGTGGGTGGAAGAAAATTTATTATGGTGGTGGAAATTTGATAAGAAATAAAGGAAAAGAAAGAAAATAAGAAGGGTCTCGGGTTGCCTCCCGAGAAGCGCTGTTGTTTAAAGTCGTTAGCTCGACTTAGTACCTTAAGCTCAATCAGTGGGATTGTGCTCCATGTGTGACAATGGTGGTTCCATGTCAATCTCCACTTCAAATACCTGCAAAATTGATTGAGAAGGACTCTTGCAATGCATTGTTAGTGCCTAGCTTACTACATCATGGTTGAGCATATAACATCAGATTATATCCAAAACCTAGCATTAAGTCAACAACCAACATCAACTAGTAGTACTCCTAGCTAATCCAAGTCATGACCATTAATATCAATATTTAAAGCTAGACAATAACCAAGATATAAAGTATGAGTCAATCAACCATTCCCAAGAGAGTGGCCAACCAAAAACAAAGAGCACAAGCAATACCATCCAAAAATCACGCTAAATACAAACAAGTAACACCGTTTCCCCGGCAACGACGCCAAAATTTGGGCGGGCGCGGATGTTGTCGTCGTTGGGCACCGCACCCGTCCAAAGATAAAATTTCTCCTACTCTCTTCTACACTAAGGTAGTATAGTGGAAGTAGGGGTCGTATCCACAGGGAAACAGGGACGAGTTTATATTCAGCGTGATTCGAAACCTAGATTAAGCTAAGGGCCGAGAAACCTAATAATAATTACAAAGGGGGGTTTCAAGTAGATTATGAACAAACTACAACTAACTAACATATAAACAAAATGAGAAATCAATTATGGAAAGATCTTGAATCCGATTAACATCCACTTCAATTCATTATCGATCCTTGAACATCCACTCTAATTATTTCCATAATTATCTATTGTCGAGAATTAATCTCGTGTTCTCCTTATTCTTAGTTAAATAGCACGATCAGCGTGACTATAAAACCCTAACTAAAGGATAACCTAGTCCGATCTGCGTCTAAGTTCAATCCAATAGCAGCAATAAACACAGAGAACCAATAGACCTGCTAATGTCATACACGCGATAAACATTCAACAGTTGATTCAATTTCCCTAAGAAATAACCGAGATGATCAGCATCTAAATTACTCCCTAGTTTGCTACCAATTGATAAAAGAATAAAACAATCCGATTCTATTCTTAAATCTAGCATTAGATTAATCACACAATCAAACTAGTAACGTTCCTAGCATAATTATGCAATAATCATAAATCACAAGCATAGAAATTGAACCATAATCAAGGAAAAGAGAAAGAGAGGAAAGATCTCACAATAACGGTTGAAGCTTCATGTTAATTGATCCAAGAACAGTTCAAGCTACAATCCGATAGCATAAACCAAATCCAACATAGAAATCTCTAAAAACTAAACTAAGAAATGAAAACTAAAACTAGGAAATGAAAAACAAAGAAATAAGAAATGAAGAACAAAGAGGAACGAAGAAGGAAAGATGAAAAGAGAATCATGAAGAAGGAAAGATGAGGAGAGGAGCTCTCCCCTCAAGCTTACCACTCCAAGGTCTACATTTCAGCTCTCCTCTTCGTACTTCTCTTCATCTCCCCTCAAAAGTTAGGTTTAGGAGGCTTTTAAACCCCGCACAAAATCGTGGCCCCAAGCCGACTTAAGCGTCGCGAGTCGCGCAACTGATCGCGAGTCGCGACGAGGACTCTGTCTCCCCGCGCACAAAATGGCTGGCACGCTGGTCGCGAGCCGCGACAGGCATCGCGAGTCGCGAGGAGCAGGGGGTCGCGAGGTGCGACAGTCCTCGCGAGTCGCGAGCCTCGCCGCCGGGGGGCGGCGTGCGATGCCGGGCGGGCTCTCGTCTTTGTGCGATGGCCGGGCGTCTTGCTTGCGTGCGATGGCCGGCGTCCGAAGCTTGCGTGGGCGTCTTTGCTGGGCCTCGCCTGGGCTGGCATGGTTCGCGAGGCAAGCATGCGGTAGTTGGTGGAGCTTGGTTATGCGATGATGCTAGGTAGCGCATTGTCGTCAACTCATAACTTGCTTCCGTGCCACCAAGCCATGGTGTTGAACTTTCTTGAACACTCAAGGATAACTTCAATTAAACATCGTTTAATTCCGTTTCTCCTTAAAAGCTCGGAATCTAGAACATTAACACTCATTAATCACAAAACCCCGAACTTCCGCTAAGGTTGATTTATATGCGAACGTTAACAATTACGAACAAATCCCTTAGCAAAGTGCACCTCAAATATCACAAAAACATCGTATAACTTGAGCGTATCAAAGAAAAAAACACATATTCTAGATTCGGCGAAGTCGACGTAATATCTTATCTTTCCTTTGTTTATAATGTGCTAAATGGTCATTATCACGATGCTTTGGGTTGTGTTGTATCGCCATGATTATCCTAATTGATTTATTTCCATTTATACCATATGGTAGGACAAAAGTAGTTGCTCAAATGCCATGCATATTTCAGGATTTATATTCATGGCTCTTTCAACTCTATGAACTTAAAATTAATCATTTTTTTCCAATTGAGTTATTATTACCTTTTGTATAAGTATTGTGCGTAGCGTGTGCACAATAAATTTATTTTCACATTATTTTACTTTTAGCTAAAACAAGTCACTTTTAAATCAAAATGAGTCACTTTTTAAATTAAAAGGGACTACTTTTAAACAAATGGTATTAACCTTAAATAAGTCACTTGTAAATGAGTAAAAGTGACCCATTTTGGGGAAAAAGTTACCCCGCATGACAAGTAACTTTTTACCTCAAAGGCGTCACTTCTATGTAAATTACCCATTTTGGGCAAAAAATTTCTCCGTCTCACAAAAATTTATTGTACACCCGTCTCCTGTATGAATTTGTGTTACCTTTTTTTTCATCTCGATCTTCAAGCTGATCCATAGTGTAATATAAATAATAACAATTGTATTTGTAAAATGTAAACCAAAATTTATTATCATGAGTATCTTGTTACTTTATGTTTTCTTTCATTTTAATTTATAAATAATATTTTTTTCTCTTTACACATGTCATGGTGTTTCATATCCTATATGTTTTTCTCTCCTCTTACTTCCTCCACTTTATTTACTCTATCTAATTTGAATGTTTTTTAATTGTTTCATTTGTCATGAAAACGATCTCCGATTATTGTTCATATTAATCGACTCCAAATCTTTTTAGAATTCAGCCATTGTTATATTTTTGTTGTTGAATAACCAAGTGGATATCACATTAGCACCGGCTAATTAAAGATAATTGCTTCATTCATTTCTTTAAATATATTCATCATGATGGTGGAAAAAACGTCAAATGACACAACACAATATAACCGATTATAAAAAAAACTTGATCCATAAAGTCGTGAATTTTTGGCGTCAAAGCGGGGCTGAATAACTTATCCGGTCCAGGAGTGAACCGGATCAGTAAATAGAACTCAGGTCCATTTTTCTGTTAACTGGCCTAGTTCACTTAGCTGAATCAGTGAGATTTTTATTTACTCGCTTTTGAGTACATGAATGTGATTTTGGGCGGATATGGGCTTTATAAACTCAATTTCCTTAATTTCCCGCATTATATTATTTGCTCAATTTCCTTAGAGTCAACTAAAGTCTCACTCATACTTCAAATCTTCTTATATGTTTTTCCTTATGTTTGTTTTATAAGGTTTTCCTCAATTTCACACCAAGGGAGGGTTCTTTCACCACTACCAAGATCGGAAATGAGGTTCCGGATTTACTAGCACGCTACCTTACTGACGTTTGTATGTGAAGATGATGCAGCGGCTTCGAGTTTATTTGCTCTAATCATGTTACTAGATAGGTAGCTATCTAGGTAAAATTGATGATTATTTTGGGTTTTAGTTCTTCTTCCAATTTCATTTGTAGTACATTCTCAAAAAATGATACACACACACAGATACTCCCTCCGATTTTTTTTATTTGCTACATTTGTTGCCTTGGGAATGAAGCCACTACTTTGACCGATTATTTTGATTATTTTATAAGTAAAAATATAGTCATGTGTGATCTTGTTAGATACGTCTCGACGTGTAGATTCATAATATTAAATTTTTATAATTTTTACTTAAGCGAAATAAGAGATATTAAGAGTTAAATAATACTTTGAAAACCGTGCACAACAAATGTAGTAAATAAAAAAAAGCAGAGGTAGTATATACAGATATATCTACACACACACTCACACTCAGACAGTTTACACATTTCTCTCTCTAGCTCTTCGAGTTCTCTAATCAGCCTAGAATAACAATTTATGGTGAAAGTCTCTCCCCACTGGCGATTTAGGGTTTGAGTGAGGGAGTCTTGGAAAGCGAGTTTTTGTCTCTTTCGGTGAGTTTTGGTCCCATTTGAGGGACTGGTTTTACGGTTTTTTCGATCAAATACCACAATTATGGACGAAGAAATCATTGCACGCTGTTCGACGTTGAAAATCACGGAGGATGAGGAGATTATTGTTGAGTTGGGAACTGTCACCAAGAACCCTAATAACAATGACCTAGAAAAGGCGATTGTGGGTAAAGTTATGACAAGGAGGCCTTATAAATATGACGGCTTTCAAAAGAACCATGAATCAAATCTGGGCAATTTCAAAGGATGCCCTTTTTCGATCAATTGAGAATGGCCTCTTTGTTGTCCAATTTGCATCGGCTCGGGACAAATCAAAGGTGATGGAGGGGAGACCATGGACTTTCGACCAACATCTAGTGATGATGAATGATATCGATGAAGGCCTTCAACCGTCCGAGATTGCTCTTAATTGGTGTCCTTTTTGGGTAAGACTCTATAACCTACCTTTGGATTCCAGAACTGAACATCATATTAGAATGATTGGACGTAGCTTAGGGGAGGTAATTGTTGTAGAATCTGATGGCATTCTTTGGGATCGATCGGCTCGGGTAAGAATAATGCTGAATATTACTAAGCCTTTACGACGAATATTGAAGATTAGAAATAGTAAAGGTAACGTCGTTGTGATTCAAGCAAAATATGAGAGGCTGCCAGTTTTTTGTTATGTATGTGTTGTGTTAGGGCATATGGAACGGGACTGTTCTGAGGCAATGGAGGATGGTGGGGGTGATGACAAACAGTGGGGTCCGTGGTTGAAGGCGTCACCGAGGCGGGGAGGAATGAAGAAGCAGGAGGAAGCTAAACGTTTCTTGTCTTGTTCGAGGAAGTTGAGGTACGACGAAGGGGGGCCTATAGTGTAGTCCCTATCCAACTGACGAAGGCCGCTAATATAGCAAAGGAGGGGGGGAGATGAAAGGACAGCGGACTGGGGAAGCTAGGGGAGTGGTAGTGCAGCAGGGACTACCGACCACGGAGTTTGATGGGGCTATTGCGGGGGGTGGGGATATCACAACTACAAGTAATATTCACCCTCCCCAAGTCCATGCTGAACCGGATAGTGTTCTTATTGATGTGGGGGTGACTGGTGGGATTGTGGGGGTGGTTGGTGGGAGTGTGAGGGAGGTTCATAATGTCGAAAATATCATGGGAGCTGCGGGGGAGACGAGAGATGAGAGGCTAGTGGAGGGGTTGGAGGCTTCTCACAAGGATGAACAGGGGCAGGGCCCTATGGAAAATCTCTCCTTTTCCATAGAGCAGGGGCACTCACTGAATGTTAAAACGAAAAAAATGTAAGGAGAGGGCTTATGGGGAGTGGCGTGAGGGGTCAGAATGGGGGGAAGAAAACTTCGGGTGAGAAGAGGAAAAATGTGGGGGTTCTGGAGTCCGGGTTGGATGGGGATGATGTTGATATGGATGCTATGGATGTTTCGGGGAAGAGACTGAAAATGCTCGATGTTGTTGACAGGGAGGACGCTCCCTTGACAGTAGCGGAGGTTGGTATTGACCAACCCCGCGAAGGCCAATGAAAATATTCAGTTGGAACTGTCAGGGCTTAGGCAACCCTAAGACAGTTCAAGCACTCCAAACTTGGATTTGGAGGGAGAGGCCTAATATAGTCTTCTTAATGGAGACTATAATTGATTCGAAAAAACTTCAACTCGTCAAAGAAAAGTGTGGTTTCCGAGATGGGTTATGTTTCAGTAGTATTGGTTTGTCAGGAGGAATTGGTTTTTGGTGGAATGACTTGAATGTACGGGTGGTTTCCTACTCGACACATCATGTGTTGGTAGAGGTTCGTGATGAGCTAGATGTTCCATTGTGGGCTGCTGTTGGCATCTATGGTTGGCCCGAGGGTTCGAACAAACACCTTACTTGGGTTTTGATGAAAGAGCTTAGAGACATGGTTACGATCCCCATTATTTTTTTCGGTGACTTTAATGAGATTCTTCATGCCTCTGAAAAGGATGGGGGGCGATTAGAAGGGAGTGCCATATGAATGGTTTCCGTGAGATAATTGAACTGTGTGGCATCCAAGATTTGGGGTTCCGAGGGGGCACGTTTACATGGCGCCGGGGCAATGATCCTACCACAATGATCAGAGAACGGTTAGATCGGTTTTTGAATTGTGATGAATGGGAGAATTTATTCCCGCACTATGGGGTCCGGAACTTTCCCATATATAAGTCCGACCACAGTCCTATTTTGCTGAGTACGGAGGTGGGGCGTGTTGCCCGTGATAGGAGGAAGACTTTTCACTTCGAGGCTTTGTGGTTATCTAACTCCGGATGTCAAGAGGTGGTTAAACGGGCATGGACGAGCTTAGGGGGGAGGATGTGGCGTCGAAAGTGGACAATTGTGCCCGGGAGTTGGGTTCGTGGAGTGCAGCAACGTTTGGGGTGATTAAGAAGAGGATTAAGGCCAAGGAGGAGGAGTTGCAGGTTTGGCAGAGCAGAGTCCCGGATGGTCGGATGTTAGAGCAATGTCGTGCTATTGTTAGTGAGTTAGATGAGCTAAACCGTCTCAATGAATCTTATTGGCACGCGCGGGCAAGAGTGAATGAAATGAAGGATGGAGATAAGAACACTTCTTACTTCCATCATAAAGCAAGTCAAAGAAAACGTCGTAACCAAATTTTGAAGCTGCAAGATGAGCATGGGGCCTGGAAAACGAGTGAAGAAGAAATTGGGAAAATCATTGCTGAGTACTTTTCTGATATTTTCACGTCATCCAGGCCTTCGAATATGGAGGCAGCACTGGAGGGTCTTTCGACCAAGGTGACAGAGGAGGCTAATACGACGTTGTCTGCGGTTCCAACACATGAGGAGGTTCGTGAAGCTCTATTTCAGATGCACCCAAATAAAGCCCCTGGCCTTGACGGTATGCATGCTCTTTTTTACCAACGGTTTTGGCACATTGTTGGTGAGGATATTGTCAATTATATAAAAGAGTGGTGGAGGGGGGATGCAGACATTAGTATACTGAACAAAACCTGTATTGTTCTAATTCCTAAATGTCAACATCCTAAGCAAATAGGGGAGTTTCGACCAATTAGCCTCTGCAATGTGATCTATAAAATCATATCCAAGATGATGGCTAACAGACTCAAAATTTTCTTACCTGTTTTGATCTCAGTTCATCAAAGTGCTTTCGTGCCCGGAAGACTTATAACGGATAATGCTATGATTGCTTTTGAGATTTTTCATAGTATGAAGAGGAGAGGGGATGGAAATGCAGGATCGATGGCCTTCAAACTTGATATGAGTAAGGCATATGATCGGGTTGAATGGAGTTTTTTGGAGAAGGTAATGTTGAAATTGGGTTTCTGTGAAGGCTGGGTGCAAAGAGTGATGTTGTGTTTCTCGAGTGTAAGTTACTCTTTTAAGCTGAATGGAAAAGTTGAGGGAAATATTATGCCATCGAGGGGACTTCGGCAAGGAGATCCGTTGTCCCCGTACCTTTTTCTCCTTTGTGCAGAGGCTTTCTCTGGCTTGTTAGCAAGGGCAGCGAGTGATGGCCATATTCATGGTGCCCGGGGTGTGTCGGGATGCTCCTCGTATCTCACACTTATTTTTTGCAGATGACAGTATCCTGTTTACTAGGGCTACACCTCAGGAATGTTCTAAAGTGGCTGATATTCTCAGTACGTATGAAAGAGCATCTGGTCAGAAAATTAATTTTAATAAATCTGAGGTGTCTTTTAGTAAACTTGTGAGTGCAGAGAGACGGAAAGAAATAAGAGATTTGTTTGGAGTTAGGGAGGTGGATAAACATGAAAAATATTTGGGTCTCCCGACGGTGATTGGTAGATCAAAAAAGATGGTGTTTGTTGTATTGAAAGAGCGTGTTTGGAAGAAGCTCCAAGGATGGAAAGAGAAGATGTTGTCTCGCGCAGGTAAAGAGGTTCTGCTAAAGTCTGTAATTCAATCTATCCCCACTTATATGATGAGCATGTTTGCCATCTCGGATGGCCTCCTAGATGAGATTAATGCTATGTGTGCTAGATTTTGGTGGGGAGCTAGGGGTACGGAACGCAAAATGCATTGGGTGAGTTGGGAAAAATTATGTTTGCCGAAAACTTATGGTGGGATGGGGTTCAGAGACCTTAAAACTTTTAATCTGGCACTTCTTGCAAAACAAGGGTGGAGGTTAATGTGTGACACAAGTTCTTTGGTTCATCAAGTCATTAGTGCTCGGTATTATAAACATAGTGTTTTTTTGGAGGCCTTGAGGGGGTTCGATACTAGCTACGTATGGCGGAGCATTTGGGGGGTGAAAGCTTTGTTGAGGGAAGGCTTGAAGTGGCGTGTAGGGGATGGGTCGCAGATTAGAGTGTGGGACGAGTCATGGCTGCCGGGTGAATCATCATCGGTTGTCCCTACACCTAACTTAGAGAGTCCAGCTGATTTGAGGGTGTCGGATTTTTTGGATGGGTCAGGGGGGTGGTGTGAGGCAGCGCTAAATGCGCATCTTACAGAAGCTGATGCAGTGCTGGTTCGACAAATTCCCCTCAGTGATCGTGAACCTGATGATATTATGTACTGGTGGCCAACTTCTGATGGGGTGTATACAACAAAGAGTGGCTACTGGATGGGGCGGTTGGGGCATCTACGGGGCTGGGTGGACAGATTTGGGGGAGCTCACAGTGAAGTTTGGAAAGGGGTGTGGCATATTGGGGGGCCACCTAAGCTGAGCCATTTTCTTTGGAGAGCTTGTATAGGCGCTCTAGCTACTAAAGGCAGGCTTAGGGATCGTCATATTCTGAGTGATGCAAGGTGTAGCTACTGTGATGGTGAGTGCGAGACTGTTGTGCATGCTATCTTTCGATGCTCTTTAGTATCACCAATCTGGGACCAATCATCTTTCTCTTCGTACATTGAGGATGCGCCGGACTCATCTTTTATGGAGATGTTTGTGTGGATTAAAGCTAAGTTGGAGCCTCCAGATTTTCTAAAGTTTATGGCTTTGGCTTGGGCAGCTTGGTCTTATCGCAATTCCGTCACTCATGAGGAGCCGTGGGCCAGTAGAGAGGTGGGTGTTATTGGTTTCTTGCGACTGGTGAAAGATTATCAAGCTTACGCGGGTGCAGTGCTGAATCGGACTCCTATCTCTGGGGCTACTGTTTTGAGATCGAGCTGGACTCCTCCAAGAGTAGGATGTTGGCGCATCAACACTGATGCAGCTGTGATTGAAGGCGTCGGCGTTGGCTTGGGCGCTGTAATACGGGACAATGAGGGGCGTGTGGTTCTTGCAGCGGTACGAAGGCTCGCGGTTCCATGGCCTGCTACCATTGCGGAAGCTGCTGTTGCACGATTCGGGCTTCAGGTGGCTCGAAGTCATGGCTACAACAATGTCGAGCTCGAGACCGATGCGCTTTGCCTTTCAAAAGCTATTGTGGCGAGGAATTGGGGACGAGCTCCTCTTGATCTCATTGTCGGAGACATTTGTTTGTTAGGAAATGCGTTTACTTCTTTTGATGTCTTACATGTTAGACGGGGTGGGAATACGGTGGCACATTTGCTTGCTAGACTACCTCCTTCTACGGGGAGGGAACAATTGTTTGTTGATGATTTTCCGCAAGGTCTTTTAACCTTGGCGGAGCTTGACGTTGTTTAATATATTTACTACCGTTTTCCCCTCAAAAAAAAAAATCAGCCTAGAATCAGCCTAGTATTGGTGACTTCAAAACTCTCAATTTCAAAATGGTATCACAGCGGATAGCTCCTGAATTCTCTGGATCTTGCTCATCTTCTTCTGCAAATTTATGTTTCTAAATTTTAGCTATATTTCTTGATTCTCAATTGATTTCTTTCCCGAATTTTTCTCGAATTTTTCTTCGTTTTCGTTTGTAATCAACGAAATATTGATTATTTCTTCTTAGGTTTTTGAATTCGTGATTTAATTCGACGTTCTTCAACCAAAGCATTTGGACCTAAATTTTCGATTTTCACTTCATTTTGGTGAATCGTCTTCATCGACTGTTTTATGCGGTTAATTTCTTTACTTTTCTTACAACTTCTACAGCAATTTTTGGAAGATTTTGGTCTACGATTCTGCTCAATAATGTGGCGACTTTCGGTTTCTCTCGCCTGAATTTGACTCTTCTCTCTCCACGAGATTTCTCAGTAGTGAAATCGCGAATCAAAGTAAACATCTATTTTTGAGAATCATTTGTCGCCATTGACACCAGCATCGCTCGTTGATTTCTTGAGGTTTTTTGGAGTTTCGCTCGTACATCATGCTCTCTGCCACAACTTTCTTCAGATTTTCGTAAGATTTAGGTGATATTTTCTCTATATTTACCACAAATTTGCTCAAGAAAATTTCCTAATTATTCAAATAATTCCTTCTTCTCGCTGAATTTTCTCTATCGGAAATGGATTTCCTAAAATTCAAAGAATTCGAGACCTAGTATGGATTTGCTCTCTGAATTGTTCACTGTTATTGTGAGGAATTCTAAATTGTTCTTGCTTTTCATATTACTCATCATCGCATTTGGTGGAATTGATTGATTTTTTCGGTTAGTAATTCGCAAAATTCGTTGAGTTTTTCAGACAAATTCAAGTGATGGTTGGAACATCTGGAAACCTGTGATACAAATTCTTTTGATTCAAGTGTTTGTTTCTTTGACCTCATTTGTCAATATCTCAAAATTGGAGATTCATCTTCACTTACGCTGATTTTCTTTATTCTCTGAACGGCTGATTCTTGAAACTCATTCACTCACTCCAGAACACATCACAACTTATCCTTTGTGCTTGGTTCCTACTATGCATATTGCTTCTGGTATTCTGTTGTTGATGTTGATTGGGATTATAGTGATTTCTTTTGGTGGTGGTTTGTGCAATTTTTGTCGTTTGTATGAAATTTCTGCTGATATAGAGATTTCTTTGACTCCACATTCTCACTTTTTGACAAATCAATTTGTGCCAAATCCTTCATTTCTTATGATCCAAAGTGATCATTTTGTTACCAACTAAGGTCAATTTTTTCTGACCATTGGAGGTCAATTTGACTGGTCCATAGAGGCCAGTTTTGTTGTAACCAATAAGGTCCATCTGAATAGTCCATAGAGATCAATTTTGTCACCCGTAGAGGTCAAATTTGTTGAAACCCATAGTGGTTCATTTGTGACCCATACAAGTCAATTTTCATTGGTCCATAGAGATAAAGAATTTTTTCTTGATGAGACCGGCTCACTTCTTCAAGATTAGATTTCTACAGCTAGTTTGTGCTTTGAGAGTTTGATCATGTCAGTTCTTCAAGATTCTTGGTCAAATTTCGGCAACCAGTTGAAAAGATTTTAGTTTCAAATACGTTTTGAAGTCACCACTAACTAGTCTTTAAGGGAAGATTCATTAACTCAATTGGATATTTGGGAAACCGTAGGGACATCTTAAGGATTCATCCAATATTGATTTCCCCATCATGACTTCATAATTGGTCAATGAACCAAAAATTGAAGTTGAGGGTGAGGATACGAATATCATCAGGAATCAAATTTGCTCATTGTTGGCCTCGACTTAATAAGATTCATAGATATCGTTTTATGCAAATGAATAACCAAGCAATATTTTGATGTATCCTCAAAAATTAATCTATGGTGGTTTATTGTACAAGCAAAAGACTAATTTTGGTGACATGGTTTTTTAAGCAATCAAGCTAGGAGCATAACCCAATTGTCCATATTATCTGACTTTAATGTTGGAACATTTATTTAGGTATTTGATTAGCGAAAATAAACATATATATGAGGTAATGAAAGCAATAAACACATAGGTAGAATATATGAATAATATAGGAAAAGAACATACAAAAAGACATGAATTATTTAAGGATCTACATCATGAAAAATATGTTAGTATCTTCAAAGAATTAAATTGGAATTGAAATACTCTGGACCCTCGGGATTATACCTTTGTCGCATGAGTCTTGAATAACGATCCGTAGAGGAGCAATCCTGGAGCTTGAATGGAAATTAATGGAAGTTGATGGAGATTGAAGGTTGCTTTTGAATTATTTGAAGTATTTTAGAGGTGTGTGTTCGGAGTTTGGTCATTGGAAAATCATGTCCCGTAACAAAATTGAACGAGGTATATTTGAAGGAAACTAGCGATATAATATAAGATTTGCCAATGCGCGGCGCGCAAGCCTGATACACTGCACACATCAGCTATGCACAGACGCATCCGGCTATGCATTTCTTAATTTTGGTGACTATCTCAATGTCACTCGTACGCACCATTCGTATGCGGGACGCAACCGCAGATCCGGCCGGATTTTACTTGTTATATGAAATTAAAGATTCTTTATATCTTTCATTAGATATTACTCCCTTCATCCTGAATAGACTTCACGTTTCTCCTTGTCACATTTGCCAATACACATTATTTATATCATTAATATCTTTAATGTACTCAATTAGACGAATCAAACAAGACTCCATATGATTAATTTTTTTGTTATATTTATGAATTTTTTTTGAAAGAATTATTTTGCTTATGAATAGTTCCAAAATTAAAAACTGAAAGTCTATTGTGAGACGGAGGAAGTATCATTTAAAACCGGAAATCACGTGTCTAGAGGATAAAATCTAATCTTTCTTAATATCCTTTATCTTAGAAGATGCTTGTTAAAAATATAATTAATTATGAAGAATAATTGATTGGGATTTTCAAAAATGGGCTTAAAAATACAATTAATTATCATGAATAATTTAATGGCCTTTGGAAACTAGGCTTGGAACCTTTTTAATTAATTAAAATAGACTTGCGTTCTTAAAACGATTTTTGACTTTGCTCTTTGGATTGCTCCCCTTTGGATCGGGCCAATTAGGACGTTGGTATGTATTGTCATCGGGTAATAAAATGGATAGACATATCATATGTTTACAGATGCCCCCACTTTGATTGAGGTTTATAAAACATAAAGTCAAAGTGTATGGTTTAAGGACGGAAAACTATTTTTAGATGCTTTGCACTCTATAATCGATGTATATATTGCCAGTTACTGCAGAACAAAGTTATTATCCAAGACCATAAACCCAAACAATTTGATTAGCCAGCAAAAGAAGATGTTAGCAGATAGGTACAAACAACTTTGATAATAATTCACAAATTGATGCAAATGATGCACAATTAGGCTCTCTAAGGATGTATGAGACGCTATGCAAGGTCAAGGTTATACAAAGTTAAGTGAACTAGATTGATGAAGATTGATTGATTTTGAAAATATTTTGTCCGCAAGTGAGGTACACAGATTATAATTTTTCGGGAGTTTGATTTAGAGGAACCACCACAAATATAGGAAGCCCCAGCTTTGGGAAATCTTGACTTGAATTAGGCACTCTGAGTCTACATTAGAAGGTACATGACTTGAATTGAGCATTCAAAGCTACTGATTTGAATGACACTTGACTTGAATTAAAGCAAAATCGGATAACTCCAGAGATCCTGGAAGTATCGGAGAGTCCTCTACGGTTAAGGAGAGTCTGGGTTGGAAAATGAAAGGTTTACTTTAGGACTCACATAAATAGAGGTGGGAAAAGGCTTTGACGTAGTTAGTTTCAGACTCGAGACTATATCCGGATCTAGAAATAGTATGATTCTTGATTCCAGAAAGTCAAATCATGAGACCTTGATTACTTTTTTATTAAAGCGGTTGGACTTCAAGATGAGGATTTCTTCGTGCAGACATATCTTTATTGTCAATACGGTGTGAGCGCGTATTTCACTATCCCATAGAAGGGTTTTTATTGAACACGTTATTGGAGTCGCCAACAAGCCTTTAAAAGAAGACTCAAAAATCTAATTGGATATTCGAAAAACCGTATGGACATCTTAGGGACTTATCCAATGTAGATTTCCCTCTCATGACTTCATAGTTCGTCAATGAACCAAAGATTGAGTTCAGGAGTGAGGGTACGAACATGATCAGGAATCAAATTCGCCCATTATTGGCTTCTGATTAGTACTATTCATGTCTAGTTTTACGCAAATAAACAACCACACTATATGTTTAAGAAATAAAAATTAATCTACATTGGTTTATTACACAAGCAAAAGACTAAATTTTCTGATATGTTATTTAAACAATCAAAATTACAGGAATCCTACATTAATTGTCCAAGTTATCTTATTAAGCATTAGAACATTTCTTTAGGTCTTTGACAATAAAAAATAAACATGTGTGGTGATGAAAGCAACAAACATATAGCATGCATATAATATAATAACAATAAAAAAGAAAACGGAAAGTTTAGAGATTTAGAGAAGATCTCCATACTTAGATTGCAATTTACGGATCACCAATCGGACTTGATCCTCTTTAGAAGGTCTATTAGTCATTTGGGCGGCCCTTTCTCTCCATCTAGTAAGGAAGGTGACATAGTCTTCATTCTTATTTTGCTTAGTTAATTAATTTCAATTCACAAAGGCCAGTTGGACGTTAAGCATTGTAGCGATACTGTTTGTAGAACTCTTCTTTGATGTGTGTTGAGTCCCCTAGGTTTTGAATCATGACAAACAACGCAGGGAACAATTGTTATTACAAGTGGTTCTAGGCTATGCTATGATGTGTTCTTGTGTAGCAAACAGTTTATTCCAAGACTTGAAGCTAAGAATCCCTCTCGAAGTTGTTCGAGGAAAAGAAAAAGTTATTTATTGTTAATTCAAGGGAAGCTTCAAGGTTTGAGTGCATGAAGATAGTTTACGATTCTTCAATTGATTAATCTTAGATCTTCATGTAATATCATGATATTTCTAGTGGAATTGTTTGTGTTGCTCTTAAGTGTGAAAGAGTTGGGTTTTGAATCTGGAACCAGTTGGTTGCATATTCAGAACACTACTAAGTAGGGTAACAGGTCTTGGTACCACTTACTTTACCGGGTGATTGAGCTGGCTGATTTAGAAAAGATTTTCGGAAAAATATTTTGTCAAATACTTTCCATAAGAAATGTTTGACAGCCTTTAGAATCATTATTCAGTATTTACTTTCCTTAAAGCGTGTGTATATCTTGGATAATATCTTTCCTCTGAAAAGATATTGTTCAAGATATACATTCCATAACTTAGGATTATTATATCATTGATATCTTGTGTTAGGGCACGCTCAAAGGTTAGACCTAGGTCAATAAATACTAAATCATGATTCCCATTCACCCTTGATGCTCTCCCGAATTTTATTGAGTATTTATTAGTGCCTTCAAAAAGAGAACATCTAAATAGTTTCCTAAAATAAAGTACGCATCTCATAGAGCTTCATATTACTCTTTGTTTGCTTTGTAAGAAAGCGTGATTAAGAGAAACTGATTGTATTGAATCTCTAACAAAGGGATCAGAGATTTGGTAGCGTTTGTGAATTCATTCGCGAGTGCGTGTGAGTTCATTCGCGATTGCTTGTGAGTTCAAGTGCGAAGTAGCACACTAGAGTTTGTGTGGGGTCTGTTGTTTCCGTGGAGTAAGGGAAATAGGAGAGTGTGAGGGTTTTCTTGTTTTTCGGAGTTGATTAATAAGAAAACTAGTGTAGGCGGACGTAGGCCCTTTTTTGGCTGAACCTTGTTAAATTTGGTGTGTTCATTACTGCTTTCAAGTTCTAGTTTTGTTCCCCCCTTAAATCGAAAGAATTTGAATTTGTCACCAGATCGATTACGTATTCAATTCACCCCCCTCCTCTTGAGTACATTGCAAACCTTCAATTGGTATCAGAGCCAGGTTCTTATTAATAGGGTAACACCTATAGAAGTAGATCATGAGTACTCAATAAATGAATGCTATGGGATACGACAACAAGACTCCTAAATTCAATGGGAAAAACTATGCTTGGTGGAAGAATAGATTGAAGAACAACATCATTAGCATTTGCTCCGAATGTTGGTTAGTTGTCAAGAACAGACCATTAGAGATAACCAAGGAGGTTAATAGTTCCTCAGTAACGAAGAAGGAAAGTGAATATACCTCTACTGACTCCAAGAAGCTGGAGAAGAATGCCAAAGCCATGTCCATATTACAACAGGCCATTGGAGAGAATGACACAAACATAATGTCTGCTTGTGTCTCTGCCAAAGAGATCTGGGATACCCTCGAAATTGCCTATTAGGGAACCAGTGAGGTAAAAAGGTTTAAATCCGATTTACTTATGTCTAAATACGAAGCTTGTAAGATGGATAAAGATGAAAATATAAATTGACTGCTTTGGTAGATTTATGACTATAGTAAATGATTTAAAATCTCTTGGCAAAAGTTTTTCTGATGAAGATTTGGTTAGAAAAATGTTGAGAAGTTTGACAGATGTATGGACGGCTAAGGTAACAGCTATCTATGAAGCAAAAGATCTTACAGTGCCGAGTCTGGAACAGCTGATTGGTTCCCTCATGACTCATGAAATACTGGTTGAGTCTAAGAGTGACAAGGGACCAATTATAGGTGTTGCCTTGAAGGGAACAGTTGAAGAAGAAGAGAACGATATAGCTATGATGGTTAAGCGTTTTGAGAGGCATTTCAGAGATCAACGTAAGAATTTCAGAGGTAAGAAGTTTAAGAAAAACTAAACCTTCAAGTGTAGGTTGCTTCAGTTGTGGAGATTTTGGTAACATCATTCGTGACTGTCCATAGTGGAAGGACAAGTTGTATAAGAGCAATGATAAAAAAAAGCGTTCAAGAGGGCTATGATAGCAGCCATGTGGGGTGACTCTGATTCTGGTTCAGAAGATAATGAAGAGTCAACTAGTCATGAAACTTGCATGACTGCTATTATAGATCTAGGAGGAAACAACATAACTGATGGAACCAGAAAGGGGAACAGTACATCAAAAATTTCTGCCTTATATGGAAAGAAAGATGTGCTTAGTGAACACAAGGTAAAATTGGAACAAATTCGTGAAGACATGTATCATTATGATAGAGATAATATGCTTGAATATATTGATTCTTTCTTAGATGAATGTCTTAAAATAAGTGAATAACTGGCAAACTTGAGTTGAAAGAAAAGACAAATGAACGTGATATTGCTATTGCTAGTTGTGGTCACTTAGAGCAACTGTGTATCAAGTTAAAGGATCAAGTGGCTGAGCTTGAACACTAGTGGAAAAAACGCTATATGTCACAACACAATCGCTGCGGTTCTTAAGAGAACTGTAGCGGTAAATCCTCGAAATTTTGGGTGGGAAAATTAGGAACATAAACCGCTGCGGTTCTCAGAAAACCGAAACTGATAACAGAAATCCGCTGCGGTTCTCTGTTAACCGTTTCGGTTCGGTGAACCGCAACGGTTAATACTGTTTTTTTTTACCCTCATCCCTCTCTCCTCCCACCCACAAAACCCTAAACTTCTTCACTGCTCACCTGATCTTCGATCTGTCATCCAATCATCCCTCATCCCTCATCCCTCTCTCTCATCCAAATCACTTTCTTCAATCGCTCCTCCTAATCCATCTCTCGCCATCGCCGATCTCCTAATCTTCACGGCGCCACCCATCGCTTCTTTTCTCTTTACTCACTCAATCCTCCTCTGGCACTCCTCTCACACTCTTGGAAGCTTCTTCGTGGCGGTTCTTCACTCGCTCACCGTCGCTCTCTTACACAAGGTCTGGTCGAATTGTGCTTCGAATCCGACAAATTTGGATCGATTTTTGGAGGCGACTACTCCGTTAGTACCAGCTCAGTATTTCTCTAAGGTGCGAAATTGAGGGATTGAGGGTTTGGGTTAGTGCTTTTGATGATTTTGAATTGTTTGAGTTGAATTTATTGAGAATTGGATCTTATTTTTGCTATATAATGTGGGGTGAAATGTGATGAATTTCATTGATTTTAATGTGGAATTGATGATTAAGGGTTATTAATTTGATTTGATAGGGTTTAGATTTGCTTCTTATTGAGAGTGTGGATGATGGCCCGAAGTCATTTTGGAAAAGGCCGGTTGATAAGAAGGGTGATAACCCTGTTATGGGGGCTGAAGCTCGGGCTCCTCTCTCTGATGCTCAGCGGCTTAAGAATCTCGACGCTCCCTCGAAATCGCCCGCTTCCAAGTGCAGTGGATTGCGCAGGTTAGTTTTTTAATGCTTATTGATTTTTTCAAGAATGAATTTGGTGGCAAATAGGCCCCTTTTTGATAAGTGTTACCATCAAGATTATGGGAGCTGGGTTCTTGTGAACAAGAATTTGTATTGACGAATGTGCATCAACAAGAAAGAACTTAGGAAGAATAACAAGTAATCATAGCATAATTTGCATTTGTATTGTAGTTGCAGTTTTGAGCATAGAGAAATTCATTGCCGCCATATGTGGCAGTTACTTTGCCTATCCACCCATTACGTTCTGGTGCTTGAAACTTGAGCTATACAACATATGTTTTAATATATGCTAATGACATCATATCTAGTATCATATTCTTGTGCGTCGATTTTGTTTTAATGTTCTTCTATGTGCTGTTGCATGCTCATTAGCCATAACTGAAGATAAATGAAGCTTTGTCAATTATTATCATTGTAGTATATTGTAATATGCGAGTTGTCTATTTGTGATTTGATGTGAATTTGACATTTAGATACAACAAGACATTGGATGTTGGAATGAACAAACTATATAATACCAAATGAGTTTGATAAATATATAAATTAACAATATTCAAGAATCTCAAGCTTCCATAAAAATCTATGTTAAATCCAAAAATTAGAGCTTAAAAATTTACTCATAAGTCTAATTTCGACCATTAAAATTAGAGGAGTGAAATTGGAGAAAAAAAAAAGTGGGACTGCTATGTTCTTGAGTCTTCCAATCTGAACATAATTGTGATGATGTGACCTTTGCATCATGGTGATTAAAATTTCAAATGTTAATGCTTGGGTGTGACAAT